>JAJHPC010000008.1:9984890-10584890 GCA_024447665.1 Juncus inflexus
AGCCGATGCGATTCTGATGGAAGTTAAGAAAGCTCATAAATGAGTATTTGATTAGTCTTAGGTGTTAATCTTTCATTTTTTTTTCATTTTTAAAGTTCAAATAATGGATTTGTAGGTCTAGATCTTTCATTTTTTTGAAATTTTTTCCAATTTAAATATTTTGCAGCGGAAAATGAGCGATTGTAATATAAATGAGCTTGAATTCTCTCAAGATACACAGTAACTTTTTTTTTTAATTTCCCCAACACAAGTAGGTAAAAAAAAAACAACGATTTACTTTTTTTTTCGAATGATTTATACTAGAACAAATCACTTAATCTGTGCAACAAAAACAAACAAGAAGACAAATAATACAACCAATTAAATAGTAATCAGCTCTTAATCAAGTTCTTACTCCACCACTAAACAACTCAATCATAGCCTTAATCTCCATTTGTCCCTTCTCTCTCACATCTCCTCTCAACATGGCCGGAAAAAACAACCAAAATCCAGTTCCGGTTACAAACCCTAACGTACCGATCTGTCCCAAAATCTCACAAGGTCTCCACCACCTTTCATGCTCAGCCCACCACCTTTCGAACGCGGTACAAAATCCATGCAAAACAAAAAACAAAATCGCCTGTCCGTTTGGACGAAGCAACGTTATGTAATAAAACAAAAACTCGTGCATTATTCCTGATATGACAAATGTCACAATCGTCGCAAAACAACGGCCAATGTAGGGTTTTAAAGGGTTGTAAACAGAAGGGCGAAGGATTGAAGAAACCATTAGATTCCATCTCCTTCCCCAAAAATCACATAGTGACGTGGCGAGATATGGTTGGTTGAATTGAGGCTCAAGCTCCATGTTGAGTAACAAACCGGCCATTATTGCGCCGGTTGAGAGGATTAGCTCTAGAGAGAGATACGCATGTATACAATGTATAAGGTGAAGCGCAAAAGGGTGGAGGTTGAATCGGTAGAGAGAGAGTAGACTAGTGAATAAACCAGCTTTTATAGCAGTCGATATGAGATATTTCGGAGATTTGAAACTCAGAGATTTCGGGCTGGTTGTATTGGTGAGCAATTTCACAGGTAGAGAGGCCAGAGAGATGAAAGAGATCAAAGAGAGAGATGGGTCGAGAGGGCCATGGCCGAAAGAGAGGAGGAGGAGTTTGAAGAGGCAGAGCCAAGCTAGAAAGAAGGCTGAGTAGACTCTGAAATGGATGGTGGAGAAGAGAAAGGGGAGGAGAGGAAGGAGAGAGATGGTTGGGAGGAGAGAGAGGAGGCGAGGGAGGCCTGGCCGGAGTTGGGCGGAGATGAAACGGACGTAGGTCAACGAGAGGATCAGTGTGGCGAGGACTTTGGGGATGGATCGGAGCTCTGAGTGAATGTCCATTAATGAGAGGAAACGGTGGATTAAGAGACGAGAGATTTTGTTAATTGATCAACTAATCTTTTCTTGAAGGAAACAAAAGTACTTAAACAACAATTATAATGTACTTTGGACTTTAGATTAAAATAAATAGTTTTCTAGTGGAAAAAGGATATTTGTATATTTAATTATTTTACGATATGAAATTTATTTTGGGTTTAGAATTATTTTTGTGTTGAATTATGAATTTGTGGGCCGAACAGGCCTTATTATTAATATTTTTTGATGGATCAAACACTAATGAATTCAATTGAGACAAGCCCGTATAATTTTGTTTAGTTCATGATTTTAAGATACTAATTGAATTACTTATTTGGATAAAATAAAGTCAGTTTTAACGACTTGAAAATATTGATTAACAAGATAGCTACTAAAACAAAAACACACATTTTTTTTTAAATCTGGATGATGAAAACAAAAGGCTGAGATCTTTTATCGTGGCATGCTAGAAGGAAGACACGTACTACAGGACCCTCACTATTTGCATTTGCGGTGTAATTTGTAATCTTATATTTATCACTAATATTAAATCAAGTCGTAAATTTCAATTTATGGGGCCTTATTTATCATTTGATTTCCTAAGTGATAAGTTGTGAAACATGAAATATTTACATATATGAAAATGTATTTTAAATGTACTTTATACACCTAGAAATGTAACGAAGAGAACTGTAATGAAGTGTATAATATCATACCTAACTAACTTTTTATGCAAAATGACTTGTTACGGGGAGAGTCATTGCATAATACGTGAGCATTTTTACAATAAAATCTTTGGCGTTTGAATCTTTCTTTACATAAACAATACAAACAATACATTTATTGGCGGCACAATTCCAGTTCCAACTCAAACTCTTGGGAAGTGTTGGGGTTCCTGCATGCCTGAGAAGGGTCAGCTCATTTCAGGAGAATTATGTTATGTGGCAACCAAAAGGCTGCATTCATTAAATATATTCAAACCATACAAATATTCTCACCCCCAAAAAAATATTCAAAATTCAAACTATCTATTATATATTTAAGACTGCATTCATTAAATATATTCAAACCATACATATATTCTCACCCCCAAAAAAATATTCAAAATTCAAATTACAAATGGACGTGCATGCAGCGAGTCCAGCACATCACGGGGCTGCCTGAGAGGCTGCCACGTGTGGTTGTTCACCGAGCATGGGTGTAGATTCAAAACCGGTAACTGCCTTCCAACCCAAAGCCTAACTACACCGTTTTTAATGTTGGATTTGAAATTTTGATTTGTTAATGTTTAACTGTGTTGCACTGCGTGTAGGTCTATATCAGTCCATGGATCTCTCTTCGTTATTTTTTTTAACTATAGTGACTGCAATTGATGTATAATATATGATTTTTGATTAGTTGCTATAGACAAAATGTCTACTAAGATTAAATGATGATAACTCAAAATGCTACATATCTTACTACTATATACATAGATTATAATATAGATGAATAATTAATGATATTATGAGCAATATAGGTAAAAAGAACATGGAGAAAATGATTATTATGTATACAGTATATATTTTGAACTTTTGAAGCATGTCCTTTGAAGTAAAATAGACAATCAGGAGTGGCATGCCATGTAGTTGTCTCCAAGAATTGTTGTGGCCTACATGACTATCTGGTAATGTGTGTATATATATATATGTTACTAGCTAGGAGTTAGATCATACTCTAAAAGCAATATTTAGACCTTTTGTTTCTTATATATCACACTCGTGCAATAGTAGTAAGGCTTTATTTATCAGAGAAAATTAAATATTATTTATTAGTAAACATGTATTAAAAAATCATACAGGGAATGTGAAGAAGTTAGTGAGAGGGTCACAAAACATGTGGTCATGGACTCGGGGAGTTATGTCACAGACTCACAACAGAACGGATCTCACAGCGTTGTAGGATTCGTATGACATGAGATGAACAGTTGATTAGGTCTCCTGATTTTCGGATTGCATGAAGGGCCGAGTGGCAGCAAGCAGCACTCCACGCTACCCACCATGCATGCATCCTAGTCACACCCTCTCTCTCTCTCTCTCTCTCTCTCTCTCCACCCTCTCTATAAATTCTCGTAACTGATATCACGGACTCCACGTATCAACCCTCTTTACACCCGTCCTTTTACCGCTCCTCTCTCTTTACACCTCTCACTCTCTCCTCTCTCTCTCTCTCTCTCTCTCTCTCTCTCTAAGTAAGAAAAAATAAAGAGTTCATTTCCTGTCTGCGGAACAAAGAAGAGGTCTCTGAACACAATAGGTATGTATAAAAAAAGTTTGTTGTTCTTCAAAGGAAATTTTTTGTAGAGATTGTGATGTGAGTGTGAGTGTGTGTGTGTGTTGTATGCGTGTAAAGAGTTTCATGTATTGTATTGTAAGCATATAATGTGTGTGAGGTTTCGAAATCCTAGGCAAGTTTTAGTTTTTGTGTATGTAAAGTAGGATTCTTTTATGATAGATACCACGTCTAAGAAGAAGTTTAAGTCTTACTATGAACGTTGATTGATAACAAATTACATTGCTTATGTGGCTAGAGAATGTATGACAAATTGATTCAAGTACATCTTGCAACAGAATGGCTGAAATAGTAACGAGGCAGTTACGATATAGTATGCATTTGCACAGTGTATGGTTATAATTTATATACATAAAAAAACAAATGTGTGCAACCCATGTAGTAGCTAGTGTATCCCATTAGTAAATGCCATCAATACACTTACCCATTTGCATAAACTCATAGGTAAACATCAATCTACCAAGCTCCTGAAATGGCTTCACAAGAAGTTGCAAGCAACCTAAAAGTAGGGAGAACCATCGAGTTCCAAATGGGATCAGACACTGAGCTTCTCGCCATTAATGGCCAACCGACAAAACTACTCGTATTATATCACGACAAACTTGAAATGGTCCATGATTTTCGGTCGGGAAATTTCTCAGTGCATATGGTGATAATCAATGGTTCTAGCAAGCCACTGTCAATGGTTAATTGTATGGTTCGTGACCATCAATGGATGCTAGCCAAGGACTCCATTGTTGCCTTTCTGGGAAAAAGAAGATTTGTATTTGGACTTCCTGGTTTCATGTTCGGTTTGGAATTACCGTTAGAAGGACCACAACAAAAATATGCGATACTTCAGGATATATTTGCAAAGTTTTGTGCGTATCATGATCTTTCCAATCTAGAAGGTGAAATCTTGTTCCTTTTTTAGTTCATATATATGAATGATGCATACATGCACCATTCTAATTTTTTGTGATGTCTGAAATTTCACTTAAGTTATTATACCTAAAGAGTAGCTCTTTTGTTTAAGTTATGCAATTCTATGTAAATCAAAATAGAATTCATCAAGTCAAGTAGGCCTTTTAGGTGCGAATATACATCTTAACATATACAAAATCAAAAGAATTTTTTTTTAATTCCAATTCTAATCAATTTCATAATTTTCACAGGATCCAATGATACAAACCCTTCAACAACCAACCCATGGGTCGACGCCTACAACAAAATATCTCAGCTAACCACCTTCGTAACACCAGACTCAACAACAAACAATCTCTCCAAAATGGAGAGAGCAGTTCGAACATCAGCCATAGTAAAACTCCTCTCACGCTCTCTTCTAACTGGAGCTCTCCTCCCTTCAAAACACATCCAAACAGGAGTCGACAATACAAATCTCGGTACAATTCTGCCAACAATGTGGGTTATATCAGACCTACTAAATGCACTTGAGACGGGACGGGCCCACACCAATAGGGAGGTGCCAAGTGGCAATTGGAGGGTCAATGTTGAAGGTGTGATGTCGCTTTTGACAGTGATGAGAGCTTTCGGTGCGAAAATGGTGGTTGTTGGAGGAAAGAGGAAGAGAGATGATGATGGTGTTGGCTCGAGCAAGAGTGGTGCGAAAGGAATTGGGCGAGGAGTGAGAAGGGCGGGGTGCGGAGGGAGATCTCCAGTTGAGGGATTTAGGATTGGCACTTGTGGTAAATAGTTAGAAAATAATGGTAGTAGTTTGTTTGTAGGATTTTTTTTCTTTTTGTGCTTTTGTTTTCTTTTGTAGTGTTTCTTGATGTTAGAACTTAGATAATGATTATGGTGATCTTGTATCAAAGTTAGAACTCTGAAATAATGAAATGTTTATGGTTCCATATTGGATCGGCACTCGTGGTAAATAGTTGAAAGATGTCAAGAGGATGTTTGTAATTCTTTTTCTTTTTCTTTTGTTAATATTTTTCTTCGTAGTAGTTTGATTTCTTGGTGGTAGATGATGATCATTGTAATCTTGTTAGAAATAATGAAATGTTTAGGATTGACACTCTGGTGAATAGTTGGAAGATGTTTACTGGTGGTAAGTTGTTTGTGTTTTCTTGTTTTTTTTTTTTTTTCTTTCGTAGTTTTTGATTTCTTATAAAGATCATGGTAAATCTTGTATGGAAGTTAGAAATAATGAAATGTTTATTATTGTTTCGATACATTACAATTCGAACTACGAAACTCCCTTCTGATCATACAACTTTTTGACGATACTTTTCATTAATTAGCCCTAATTTGGAAGGAGTCCATCTTTAGCCATCCCTTTTAAACTATTCAACACCAAATCCATGTTTCCTTCTTTCAAATTCACATCAATCAAAACCTTACCACTCTCTCCATCCAACAAACACCCACCCAACAACTGTTTAATTACCAAATTACCCTCCATATCCATCCCTTTTTCATGCAAACCTCTAATCAAAGAAATACTACTCATTGCATTAGGCACAAAGCCCTCTTTTAACATCTCATTGTATAACTTTAACCCTTTGTTAACATTTCCACCTCTACAATTTCCATGAATTAAAATATTATAAACCAATCCATTAGGTTTCATTCTTCTGTTAAGCATTTCATCGAATACTTTATCTGCTTCATTTATCAAACCTTTCATGCAAAATCCCTTTAACAAGGAGACTAAACTTTCAAACTTTATATTGTCACAACTTTTCATTAACGTGTCGTAATTCATATTTTCATGTGTTGGGTCTTCATTATAAAGTTTATATAATATCTTTTCGGCTTCTTTTGTACGGGATAATTTATCGAGCCCATTTATAAGCACGTTATAAGTTACCACATCTGGAAATAATCCTTTATTTATCATTTCATTATGTAAAATAAACGCCTTTTTCATATCACCTTTTTTGCAATAACCATTTATTAGATTCGTATAAATAATTTCATCAGGCTGTAAATCTAAACTAAGCATTTTATCGAACAATTTATGTGCATCATTTAATCTTCCCACCTCACAAAGAGCACGAATTAAAGAAGAATATGAGATTTTATCAGCCAATATACCTTTTTCTATCATTTCTTCATTCAATTCAAAAGCTTTATTCAAGTCGCCAATTTTACAATATGCATTTATAATTGTACTATAAGTTACAACATCAGGTTTAATTCCATTCATTTCCATTTCTTTAATTATTTCTCTAATTTCATCCATGTGATTAATCATGCAATATCCATTAATAAGTGTGTTATAACATATAATTGAGGGTTTGATTTTGCATCTTTTCATCTCTTTGAAGGCTAATAATGCATCGTCTAAAAACCCTAGTTTACAAAAACCATTAATTAATGCCGTAAATGTGATTTCATTAAGTTTAAGGCCTCTCTCACGCATTTGAGATACAAAATCCATCGCTTGGTTCAAATTACCAGCTTTACACATTGCGTTTATCAGTGAAGTATAAGAAAAAACATTGGGAGAAATTCCGTTTTGAGACATTTGACTATGTAAAACAAGAGCTTGATGCAAATCCCCTGTTTTACAAAACCCATTGATTAAGGTGTTAAACGTTATTTGATCAGGTGTTAAACCATCATTCGGCATTTCATCGAGCAGTTTATGTGCATCTTTAACCCTCCTTTTTTTGCACAAACCATTGATTAATGAATTATATGTAATTAAACTAGGGTTAATATTTCTCTCTTTCATCTTTCTCAAAACCTCAAAAGCCTCTGAAAGTTTACCATCTCTACAAAACGCTTGCATAATTGTATTATATGTAACAACATTTGGTAAGCAACCAACATGTTGCATTTTATCGAACAGTTTGAGCGCACGAACCATTTCACCCCACGAAAAAAATCCACGAATCAAAATGTTATACGAATAAACATTGAGTGAAACACCAGACTCAGAAATCTCCTTAAGAAACGGCTCAATTTTCTCTTTGTAACATCCATTCTTATTATCTTTAAACATGGCGTCAAGAATCGAGTTGTAGGAAACCAAAGAAGGCGCAAAACCAGCGTCCTTCATGAGCGAGAGCAAACAAACCGCACTGGAAATATCATTCAACGATGAATAAGATTTAACCAAGATATCAAAAGGGTGAGCAGAGCCCAAAACAGGAGGATTTACAACACCCAAGAACCCACTTACAGACTCAAAAACATGCTTCCCATCAAACTTCGTCGCAATCATTCTCGACAGATTAATGGCTTCCGAAAGGTGGCGGAATTTCGCTGAGAGGAGGAACGAGAAAGACTGGAGCTGGAGAGAGACGGGGAAGAAGGGGAGATGCTTCAAAGCCCATTTGAGGAAAGGGAGGGAGAGGCGAGGGTGGGAGCGGGTGAGGAGGAGGGCTTGCAGGGCGGAGCCCTCGGAGAGGAGCGGAGCGAGGCGGCGGAGCGGGCGGAAGGTGACGAGGTGGGCGACGGTGAGAAGAGGAACGTAACGGTGGTGCATTGGATGGAGAAGAAAGAAAGGAGAAGAAGAAGAAAGGAAGAGATTTTGTGTTATTAATTGGGCCTTAATAAGGATGTAATGCGACAATATTAATATATTGTTTAGGCCTGGGCCTTAATAAGGATATAAATGTAACAATATTGGGTCATTAGTTGGAGATGAAACTTTAATAAGGATATTATTGTGGTCCGAGATCTTAATAAGTATATTTTTGTTATTATTAAAATAATGGATTAGGGCTTTAATAAAGGATGTTTGGGTAAAGTTAAACATTGGGCCTAGGTCTTTATTAGGATGGTTATGTAAACTATGGGCCTGGGGCTTGATGGAGTTATATGATTTTTTCAGTATTTTTTTTAGGGATTGCTTGAATAATTTGTGTGGCATATATTGGGTTAATATAGTTTGACGTTTTTTTAAGTAAGTTGAGTGGTGTATTGACTGTCTTAATATGTATATGAGTCTTCAAGTAATTTGAGTGGCATATGTGTGTTGATATAGGGGTTGTATGATTTCTTAAATAATTTGAGTAGCATTTATTTGTCTTAGTATAGTTATGATTTTCTTATATAATGTGAGTGACATATATGTTTGTGCCACGTATTTTTGCTCCAAGAAAAACAAATGAGTGATCAAATACAGTGCACAAGAATCTAGAGAGAACTTGGTTCTTATAAATATACTTTTTTCATCTTTTAATAAAGAAAGAAAGAAGAACAATAGATACGGTCATACAAAAAATCCATGCATGTGAGTATAAATGCTTCAATGGACGGTTCATACACATGAATTCCATGACCAAAGACCAATAATTACAATCTAGTCAAAAAAACATAATACCAAACTTCATACAAGTATAATTCCAAGTATATGCCTATAAAACATCAAAATATCATTTATATATTCATTAAAAGTGAACAAATCCCATGTATACTCCTTTAAAATATGAAAAATACCAGCTTATTTCATTTAAAATAACATCTTTGTGTGGACCATATTTCAACTTCTTCAAAAAAGAAAAGTTCATTTTTTAATCCACCCTAATTCATAATATGAGAGGCAATAATGTTAAGGAAAAGTGATATTTATATATTTTGGTGGGTACACATGAAAAGTTACCATTTAGCATAACTATAAGTTTGATACCAATCAATATATTCAAATGGAATATCGTAACAAACTAATGAGACAATTCCATATATACTAATGGCATAACAACCGAATTTGTTCTTTCATTTGTTGCTCGATTTAATGATCCACGGTTTTCATATTTTGAATGTGAGACAAATATTATTGGTACCTTTTTTCACAGTATCATTAAATTAAAATAAATTATGATCATTCATATCTCATTTCTAAATCAAAAGATGGTCGGTCTAAGATTCTTATAGTATAGCATCTACATCATTGCGTAAAATGTACCAATTTTTTACATAACAAATGTGTAAAAATTAAAAGAATGTTAAAAACTATGATTATATATACAATAATATAAAGAACACAAAATTGAAAAAATAAACAATAGAAAAGAAAAGGAAGAGAGGTGCACTGTGAAAAACAGAGGATACCCTATCCATCAAGTCACCCAAAACAGGGTATATCATATCAGATCCACTTAAGCACTTAGCCTTATCTTATTTCTTTCATAAGTGCAACTATAGACTTCATTTTTAGGTCAAGCTAAGGCCTCTAAGGGACCCAATCTATTATATTTAGTCTATAGTCGTGTCGAGAACTTGATGATTATCTTGTTCATTCATCAGTAAAAGTCTCGACAATTCTGATTCATGATGACTCAATTACCTTTACAATTTTACATGATAGAGACAAAAGTTTAGACTAATGGAGATAATAAATATAATTAGAAAGAAATCATATACATTCTGAAAAAAAATATATTATAGAGAGGTGCAATATATATACTAAGGACTACTTAAGTCAAATAAACAAATCAAAATGCCAGAAGCACTTGATCTATTGACAGTAAAAAATATCTTAGCTTTCCTCTCCTATATAAGAGGTAAAATAAATATATATAACCACATAACCCAATGTGTATCAATTATATTGGGTTTATGAAAAAAGAACATGTAGGCATGCAGTAGGCATTTAATTGAGTTTGTATTATTATCTATCTATTTAACTTTTGAGAGATCTTATCTGATTTTATCTTTGATGAGATGCAAAAGAGAGAAGATAAATGCATATGCAGGTGTTATCTAGTCACGTGGGTGCATGGCAAATCAGTATATCATATCAATTTTATATCATTTAAACTTTGGTCTATTTAATTATTTTCCACGTGTACTCCCACCATGCCTTCACTTGTCGACTCTTCTTCAAAAGTTTTACAAAAGGTTTATATACACATTCCCTGTTAGCCCTCTCAGTCGACCGTTTATCACAGATAAATGGAGCCCACTTATTTTGAATATATATGTGGTCCGTCTATCAGTGATAAATGGTGGATTGGGAGGCCGATAAACGGGAGATATATATGTTACTCTAAAGATAAATTCTTCAAAAATCCCCTGACTTTTCTAGAATTTATCCCTATGAGATTAACTTTAATTTTTTCATCCAATAAATTATTTAATGGACCAAAATGCCCTTGTATAATTATTTTCATATTTAATTTTATTCAATTAAAAATAGAAAATGTATTTTACATGAAATATAAATATTAAATGAGAACGAAAATATGAACAAAATCATATAAATATTAAAGAAGAAAATAATATTTTATGTAATATTAAATTATAATTTATAAAATAGTGAAATATATTATTATGTTGGAAAATATTATTTTTATTTATTTATTATTTTTAATTGAATAAGTTAAAATATAAAAATAATTATATAAGGGCATTTTAGTCAATTAAAAAATAAATTGGATGGAAAAGTTAAACATAACATAATTAGAGTATAATTGATAGAGTATACGACGTACGTAGCAAAAGCATACGGGGTTCAAGTTCCGACAAACTACATATTACAATCTTATGTAGCAGCTAGCAAATATTTAGCAAACTCTCGCAACACAATAAAATATCGATTGAATCTAAAATAAACTTTTCTTTTACATTCATTTCCTTATTTATAAATTGCTGAGAGTCTACAAATTAGTCCAATTATATTTGTCGATAAAAGTTAGAAAATAAAAAACCATAGAAGCATGCAACATGATATAAGTTACCGTAGGCGCTTAAATTTTACATGCATTTCACTTAATTTTATGATGAAGGCATTATTTATAACTAAAATTAAAGGAAAAATAAAGGAAAAGTTCGAAAGAAATAATGCCGAGTTCTTTTATGGCTTAAAGAAAAGTAAGTATATTAGAAACTAGAGTATACGCATTATGATTAGACTATAGAGATTTGGAGACTGCCAAACAAATTGCAAACAAGATAATATATATTAAAAAAAAGGTAGGAAAAAGTTATGCAAATCTGATTTGATGCAGGGATATTAGCTAGAAGAAAAAAAATGAAAACTAGCTTATGTGGATCCGTGGATTTGGTGCTTCCTTTTGCATTTTTTATTTGCCACTTGTATGAGAAAGAAATATTTTCATATTTTATTCATCCTTTTCTTATTTTTGTATCCAATGAAAAGTATATATGAAATGTGTTAAACTGTTCTAGGTAGATCAAGGTGGGGCTGGAGCATTAAAAATGATTCGTAGGATTAAATGGGCCCATTTTGTAGACGGAAGATCAGAAGTGTGTGTGCATGTGACACTTGTTCCATCGTGATTGGATCATGGATCAATATTGGGCACTGCAATTGTCCACATAAGCCTCTTGAGTAAGTTTAAGAAGCTTTATTTTTTACTCCTTAGGTAATTGATGAGTTTCCATGTAGGGCATGCTTGATCTGAGTTATTGTAAGATACATGGATATGGTAAATACATGGACCCAATGATCCATGAATTTGATGATCCATGTGAGTTGTTTGATTAGGTGGATTTGATGATTATGAATTTGAATTTTTTATAAAATGGTAATTGTTTAGTAATTAAATAAAATTATATATCATTTTTTAAATAATTTTGAAAAATAATAAAAATAACAATAATAATAATAATAGTTATAATAATGATAAATAATAATAATAATAAATTAATTATAATGATAATAATAATAAATAATTATAGTAATAATAATATTAACAATAAATAATAAAAATAATAATAATACAATAATAATAATAAAAAATAATAACAGTAAACAATGACAACAAGAATATAATATAATATAATATAATCCCAAATTTTTGAGTGGATGACAAAATACAGGATCTCCACCACTCAAATTCAGGATTTATAGAAATCAAACACCGGATTTTATGTTGAATCTTGTAACTTAAGATACAATCTACCAAAATACATCAAATCAAACATACCCGTAATTCAAGAAAAAGTATTGATGAGTTGGAGACTGATCATTGGCCGGTCAAATTCATCTAATCGTGAGTTAATCAAAAACATTTCTTATTTTGCCAGCATTGCATAGCGCAGTGGCAGAGGCATTCGCCCCTCTCTCTGAGGGTCTGGGTTCAAATCACGGGGCGGCTAGATATGTAGGTGTTGGGTAGCCTAAGGGCAAAAATCGAAAAAAAAAATATTTCTTATTTTATATGTGGAAAAAAAAAATATATTTATCTTGTTGACAGATATGATCATTTGTATATAATAAATCAAAGTTACCAAAAACCTATTTGTCCTTTTACTTATTTTATTGGCGTATGATGATTTTAATTATGTATTCAAGAAAGCACTTTTAAGTTTTAAATACAAAAAGCAACTTTACATTAAAATTGTGAAAGTTAGTAAATGTATAGCGGAATCATCTTTTCATATAAGGAACATAAGGTTCCAAGAATATATCTACTAATGATGAAAGTAATTGATGCCGATTTAAGTTCTTGTATTTTCAAGAGTAATATCAGAAAAAGCACCTCAAATCAATCATGCAGCATTTGTAAAAAAGGATCCATCCATCTGTTACAAAGCTAACAAAAATCAACCATAGAAATGTAGAAAAAAGATTTTTTTTTTTTGACATATCCTTTTGTATCCACCCGTATCGGCAAATATACTTCATAAATCTTGCTTTATATAGTCAAATACGTCAGTATCTCGCAAATATGATATTTCAAAAAGCATATGAAATATATATCTTATTTGAATGATTAAAACTTCAAAATATATGCATTTTTGTTGTATATGAAGTGTCTTATATATCAAAACTATAGATAATATATATTAGTTGAGCATGCAAAAAATGAAATCAACTTTTGTGGCTTCTGAATATTAAAAATGATCAAATGGCCAATTGGCCATTTGAGATATTAAGGGACATAAGATACAAACAAATATATGGGGCCAAGCATGCGTGGCAACACGACGTGTGGAATTTGGAGGGACCCAAAGCAAAGCACGCCCTATGAGAAATAAAGAAGAAAGATTGGTGAATTATAATTGGCTTAAACCTAGGCTCCATCAAAAGAGAAATCTTGTTTTAGAGCATATTATTGGATTGGCCCCACCGGACAATGAGACACTATATTTTAACAATTAAAGGGGAAATGATTAGTATCTACAACATAAATCTTTGTTATGAATTGGTATTAATTTATAGATAGTAATTTATTATAGGTTTATTTTGCTTAATTAGGATTATTCTATTAGTTAATTTTTCATTATCATGCAGATAATATCTCTTGTCTGCACCTTTGGTATCATCACGATTCACGTGTCTTTAGTTTGAAACTATGAGTCAATAAATATAATTATATATTTCATTTATGTGACAACGATTGCCGCATTTCAAATAGACTTCAATAAATATATAATCACAATTAATCTGAAGAATACATATATATGTACAAAATAGAATCAAAATTTAAAAAAGAAGGGAACTCGGTTGACTTTAAAATGGCGAGAGTTTGAAAATGATGTTTACGAACTATATCATACATTTAAAAATCACTAGATTCGTTATTCTCCTTTAGAAGAAAACTTTATCAGTATGTATCTAGATCGCATCTATATACATAATGAATGGTATGTATACACATAGGCACATTTGTGCGTATTTGTATATAGTAAGTATTAATTTTACGTACATTTTGGTGGTAAAAAGTTGTGACACGCAACGAAAATTTAGGTTCTAAATGAGAAAAGAAAAATTCTACGAAAAGTTAGAAAGATTTATATTTTAATATACATTTTTAAGGAGAATAAATTAATTTGGATTTCACATAAATTTATAATTACATATGTGCTTATGAATATCAATTTCTTGCTATACAACAAATTATATGAATTTCAGTACTACTATAAGGACTTATGGTTCTTACTTTTTTTTAAGCCAGTTTTAAGACCTTCTGGATCTTACTTTATTTGATTAATTTCATTGACAACTTCATCAATATAATTGAAATTAACATGACATAAATATTTTGATTTATTATAGAGTTAATCATCACAAAGATAAATATACGTTTGACAAAATGTTGGTGCACAAGCTGGTGCTACGAGAGAAAGAAGAGAAGGAAGAATAAATAACTAATGTATCTCTTTCAAAAACGGCACACTAGCTTAGCTTAGCTAGTGAGAGAGCATCTAAGAAGATGATGAGTGGGTCCTTGTGACTAGGATGAAAGCGATCCTTCAATTCCGGCAGTTAAAATTGGTTGAGTCCGACCCCCACTTCTTCACTTCTAAATCTATCTTTCTTTCTTTTTTTCGCCCATCCAACCGATGCCGACACGAGTTCTATTCTGGTGTCGAACTCGCAAGTCGCTAATATTCTATGACCTACTATTTAATTCAATCTGAATTATATATCTTTTTGAAGTCCTCGTCGAAGAAAATCTTATAACATTGATTCAATTTGGTGTTAATGAGATTTGAATGTCAAAATACTTGTATTTCAAGTAAGATAATTAACTTAATAAAGCAGGTTAGATCCAATTTGTAAAACCTGAATTATATTAAAAACTAAAAATAGTCTCAATTTTTTTTAAATTAATAGTCTCAATTATTAAGCTCTTTAATTTATCCCTTAAGTGCTCAAATTTCGTGAATGAAAAAATTAACCACATATATTGTACTCCATATTAAATGAGGAGTTAGTTAGGAGCTACTTGTTATGTTATGAATTATGAGTTTGTGACATGATATTACTCTCTTAATTAGTTGAACGAAATGTCATTTAAAAACGACGTGAGCATCTCATTAGTGACATGACACTAACATAATTGGTTGTCTTTGTCATCTATTGATTCCTAATCAAAATTCTTTTTTTTTTTTTTGAAGGAGCTAATCAAAATTCATTATTTCGCAGACTTGTCTGAGGGCCCAATCAAATGGGTCAAGTTAATACGCCTGAGTGGGCACTTCTTAACCTGACACATCAGCAAAAGAGTCAATCATTGGGTCATATCTGGACCTAACATCTTGACAGAACTTAATTTGCAAGAAAATGTATATCAAACTGGAGCCTATGGTGTTGAATAAATGGAGAAATAATGTGTAGACTTATGTGACTAATCACTTATGTCACATATGTGTGCTCATAAAGAGTAGCTCGTCTGTGATCGCTCCTGTGTAGAAACTATGCAGTCAATCACTACAAACCAAATGAGACAATGCAGCTCTTTTCGAAATCTGTCTTTCTTTTGTATTTTTTTGAATGGAGTGGTCTTTCTTTTGTATGAACTCATTTATATTCTTTTTATACATTTTTTTTACAATAGTCGGTAGACAATTTTTTATTTTATTTTATAGAAAAAATTCATATTTTCATTATCTATATTAAAAAATAATTGATTTTGTTAAGTATTAAACTCACAAATTTTGAATTAGTAGAATAATGTCTTACCACTCTATTAATAAATTTTGATAAGTTTTTTTCCAAAGATATCTAGAAAGAAAAGAAAAATACTTGGTTGTGTGATTAACTAGCTTCTATTAAGAAGATGAATTGGTCGAAGATTAACCATTATTAATTAGTGTATTATATTGCATAATACAAGGCTTTTAGCTACCCAAGAATTTTGTTACGTGCATGATTTTCTCCCAGACAAATTAAATTATTATATTCATGTTTCATTTTTTTGAATAGATGCAAAGAAGCATCCTTGGCCAAATGGTTTTGAGTCTTTGACTTGCGAAAGGTGATTAGGTGAAAAGTAATTATTAAAAATGCATCTAGGCATGTGGGGATTTGGTATAAACATGACAAAATATGAGATTTGATTTGCTTAATGTCGTTTGTTTGAATGATATTAATTAAAAAGTTTAAAGGGACAGTCCACAAAAATATTCAATAGGACGAATATAATATAAAACAAATATAAGTTTCATAAATTTTAATTTAGGTTACACAAATTTGACAGATCGTATAAAATCATTCAATCCCACGAATAAAATTATCAAGATTCAAAGTAAACAAAATTTTGATTTATAATAACTCTAAATGTCATGACCAAACAAACTAATGTGTCGTACTATGCCTTCTTTTCTTTCCGGTGAATGGAAAAAGAATCTCATAAAACATATATTTGTTGTAAATACAACTCATTCATAAAATCATCAAAAGGAATCTCATAAAACATAGTTCCATAATTTGTTGTAAATACAACTCATTCATAAAATCATCAAAAAGAATCTCATAAAACATACTTCCATAATTTGTTGTAAATACAACTCATTCATAATTTCATGATTTTATCAACTTAACACATTTAATTTGATTATATGTGTAATCGATGATGTGAAGATTTGATTTTGGAGATTTGATTTTTTTATCATATATTCCTGGAATCACATTCACATGCCTGATTAAAATTTCGGGACGATTCCAGATTGAAGAACCAAACACGC
Organism: Juncus inflexus; assembly: GCA_024447665.1. NCBI lineage: Eukaryota > Viridiplantae > Streptophyta > Magnoliopsida > Poales > Juncaceae > Juncus > Juncus inflexus. The sequence goes on from JAJHPC010000008.1 coordinate 10,001,950, forward strand.
ATAAGGCACAGAAAGTCTATAAAGTAAAAGTGAAAAATCTCAAATACGACATATGACTAGGCGCATCTCTTTTCATTTATTCATTAAATAAATAGTAAATGTACATGCATGCATACCCTATGATTCTAATTTAAATAGTTTTCCATTTAAATACATTGCGTCCTTCTTAAGCTAGGTAATTTTGTACGAAACTTCAGGCATGCCAAACTTTGAAATCAAAACGTCTTGTATTAAAACTGACTGAGTACTGCTGTTTTGGCATTGGAATGCCAAAACCAAGAACAAAAGTTATAATTAAGTTAACTAGATTTCCAAAGTTTGGAATCATTTAGACCTAATTAACCTAACAAAAGGTGGCGACTTATGCACAGTTCATTTCATACCATGTGTTGACACTTAGTAATGGGAACATGATAATTAGTACATATATCATTAGAGGTCCACACATGCATGCTGCATCTTATTCTTAGTGTGCATAATTATATATCTGCATTTCATGGTGGTTAGTTTCTGACAATGTCAGAAGATTCCAGACTTCTTTTTTGTGCATGTTAGAAGAACTACAAATTATTCATCTCACGGAAGATTCTCAGTTTATGTTTAAATTCAATCAATAATTCATACTGCCAAAATGATATGTTTTATAACTTAAATATTATAATTCATGATTTTCATTATTGAAGCGAAACTAAAATTTAGAAAAATGCTAATAAATATAACTTACAGAGACTGGCTAATTAGTTGCCATCTGATAGACATTAAATGTATATCATTGAAAATATTTTGTAAGATTTAATACCTCTTGTCATGACAAACATATATAATTTGGACATGGAGAACATATATGGAGATTCCATATGCAAATAATTGCCATGCATATAAGTCCGACTAACAAGTCAAACAAAGCATTGTTCTATCTTAGTATTTGGTCAAAAAATTTGTATATCACCACTATCCATCTGTCTTTCCATTTGTTTCTGACACATGCATGTTAATATGTGGTTCTAATACAAGCAATAATATCACCTATACACAGTTTACAGCCTACCCGTCATCACTTATTGGTCGCCAATTCCCTGCGATATTTCGCAAACTAGTTACAAAATATAAATATCCTAAGTTCAATAGAAAATGAACATACAACAGTACAACCAATATGCAACATGTCAGAGCCTTTTACTCGAAAGGTTGTTCTAAAGCCTATAAGTGGGAATCTAAAGGCTAGGGGTTTTAGTTCATTACAAAGACGAACTGTCACGTCTTTCAAATTGACACTTACATGACCACACTAACTATGAGTTTGAACTCTACTCGACTCAAACCCAACTCGACTGATACAGATGCATCAAATGAGGAAAATAAAGAGTCAATGTCTAAGCTAGGGCGGTGCATATAGTATATTTAGATGTGTATATATATAGTTATTTTCATGACAAATACGGGGTGATAAAAGAACATGTCAGAATCACTGGCATGTCTAGGGAAAGTCTGTTGATTCTAAACTGACACATGGTGTGTTAGGAGTGCAGCTCCATATGGGCTTGATACACGACACGCGTCACCTGATGGGCTCTGTTTAGTCTTGGTTCTCTGAACCTTTGTTGTGCGCTTCTCCACTGAAATTTGCAATATCTTGCAATTTTCGTCCTTTTCCAAATTTTTTTCTTAATGCACATTTGAGATGGGTGGTCCTACACTCAATAATAGAAATTATATTAATAATAAAATATGAGAATTACATTAAGGTTAAAGATACTTTGCTGTTCTGAAATTATTCGATCAAGATAAATTAATACCACAAAAAAATATCCTCATCCAAAGCCTCAAATGATAACTTAATTTATATTTTTTTACGTTCTAAATTCAGCCGTTGCTCGTGTTGTCACTTGCATCGAGTTTGACACTTCAGTTCTAAACAATCGATTACATCTCTCCTTTCATATCTCAAAAACTAGGAAGTTTTTGGTTGTCATCTATATATGCCAATCAAACTCATATTAGGTTTTTGATGGATCAAATGAGATGTTTATCTTTCGACAAGTGGCGAAATGTGGTCTAAACAGAATATTCAGTGTATTTTCTGCCAAAAATAAAGCTACCATGGGTTTTAAGTATCTCTACACTTGTCGATATGTGATTTTGACGGTCACAACATAAAAGAATCGAACGAAATGATAAGGTAACGTAAATAAAGTTGCTGTGAAAAATGAAAGGGTCCTCATCGTCTCCAGTTTGCATGCAAAGATGAATGTGTGATCTTACTAATGGAGTTAACAATGATTTTAAGAATATAAGTTTTTCTTTGTATGCAATACCTCTTAAAAACTTACTTTTGTAAATTTAAACCTCCAAATTCAAACTAGATTGGTGGAGAAATAACCAACAGCATTTGTCTAGGACAGAAAATATGCAGAACACCTCATTAAAAAAATGCAAAATGTCTCCGTTCTTTGTAAAAATGGAGAATAAATGAGTGAATGGGTGGGAGACAGGTTTGCACTTGGGATTGTTACAGGTGTCGTCTTGTTACATTAGTCACAATCGTACGGTCTCTAATCGCATTATAAGTTTCTAACATTTTCTTAATCTTTTCTTAATCCTTCTACAAAACATAGAATAATAAATTACCCAAGCCACATTAATTATTTAACACTACCTAGGCATATTATGCATGCAACAAAGGTAGCAGTGTTTCATGCTTGCCCACATGCACCACATATCAGAAAAAAAGATGGAATAATTAGAAAACAAATTAGAATAATTACACCAATTATTGATTAATTATGAGAATAATTGAATAATTAGCAGCTGGTTTTGCTTCCTGGGAAGGTCGCAGCTGTTTGGTTTTGTTTTCTTACAACCTTTACACAAGGAGCTTTTAGAAAAGGGTGGGCCTAAAAGTTAAAGGTCATTTGCTATTTAAATATTTATTTATATAATTATTATAAACAAGTTATTAAATATGATAATATATTAATTTATTTGTGAGACAATTATATTTTGTTGAAGTTTAAAGGTGGTGAACTGTTGAAGTGGAAGAAAGCCTACAAAGCAGCTGTCATGATTAATCATGATTAGCTTCGGTAATTAAAAATGTTTATTAATTGAGGTTAATTTATCACTAAGTACTCAGCTTAATTTATCACTAAGTACTCAGCAATGATTCAATGAGAGGTTATCAAACCTTACGGGATTTTCGTTTAACACTGGTAGATTTCACATCTGTCATAAACAATGGGGGAAAAACAAGGACAAGTCCACAGATTTTTCATCAGAAATAGATTATTTCACTCCACATAAGGTTACATATTGCTTGTGACTTTCAGATATGTCATTACGTTGTGCCCAATAATATCTTCATTTTTGTGATTCGTGTGTCTCTGTCCAATATTATCTTTAAATCACACATAAACATAGTGCAAATCGAAATTATTTTTAATTTTTTGATTTATTATTGATTGGCACAGCCCATCAAATGACCTAATTATGTTGCAAATAAATTTGGTCAAATTCTCCAGTCAAAGTCCATGGTCATTCTTGGTCAAAATTTGTTTATAAAATAGTATGTTTTAATTGTTTATTAAATGAAAACAGAGAAAAGATTCTCACTCCTCGTTTATGACCAACAAAGCATTGTCCATACACAAAAATAATACATTTTCTTACAATAACCCGGGGCATAGCCATACAGGACACATGAACACACACTCATACAATGACAGACAGATCTAATTCTATTTAAAAATTTCTCTAAAAATCTTTCTAAAATTCTGTTACACATGAGATTCGATCTCTTATCTATGAAAATTAGGATTAATATTATAACTACTAGGCTGTGCTAATGGTAGTATACACAAAAATAATATTGAATGAATATTTGACTGATATATTGTCTTGAATATTGATCACCAAAAAAAATTGAATTTTAATGTAACCTGGCATGGTTTTTTCCTCTATTTTAGGCTTTTAGTCTATACAATAAATCTTTTTAATTCTATTTAATATACATTTTTAGGATGTTTAGTATACCTTACTTAATATTCTATCATTATATTACAATATATCTTTATTTTGTACTAGTATAATTTTTTGAAATAGTGTACTTTTTAATTTTGTAACCAGTAACAGATCTTAACTATGTCAGAGCCTTACAGAGATTGGGAGAGGGCATGATCGTTAATATTCATACAAATTACTATATACAGCAGTATTTTAGTGGCTATGCCCCTCAAAATTTATTACGTACAATTTAATAAGTAGAGAAATGGTCCCTCTAATGACGGATCTTAACCAAAATCTGGAGGTTATATGAAAAATATATAAAAAATATTAAAATGCAGTACTTTAACAATATATATATTGTTTTTCTTCAAAATTTAGGAGGCGACTGCCCCTCTAATCCCTGTTAAGATCAGTCATTGGTCCCTCTCCAGTGATTCACAAACTCGGTCACTTGATTTCAACCTCATATACTGACGGGAGCCAAAAAAAAAACTCTCTCACTACTAATCGGTCTTGGCTTGGGTGCGATTTTGAGAGGAGAAATACATGGAATAGTAGAAATACATCCATTTTACAATTATGTTCACTAAAATCCTAATAGTAAATGCAATTTTGTCAAAAATCTAGAAGGTCGTGACAATTTTCAATATTTCTTTTACAATATGTATCTTTTTGTTGAAGTATAACTTTTAAATACAAGTATACATTGATCAATTCAACATACATAATACAAAACGTCCCTCAAACCACACCAATTAATTCGAAATTTTCCTTTCCTTTTATCACAAAGTCTTTCGGCTAGCAAAAGAGATTTGCATTCCTGACTTCATTTTGAATGTCGGCTGCCTTGCCTTGACATGTTAGTATGTTACATACAACCTCCTATCCTAGTCCTGGCACATGCATTGCGACGTGCCTCCAATTCCAACATTAAATTCACCCTCATATTCATTTTCTCCGAGTGCTTTGTGTGTCCCACTGATCATGGACCAGTGTTCCTTCTTGGCTTGGACCCATTTTCAGATCCAATCTAAACCCTATAAATCCCCCCTTCCCTCTCCTTCTCTCTCACCTCCACTTTCCCTCTCTCTCTCTCTCTCTCTGTGTCTCTCTCTCTCTGTCTCTCTCTCTCTCTCTCACAGCTCAACTCTCCAAACATATTCTTCTGCCAACAATGACTAAGCAAAATGTGGTGGTGCCTGAGCTTGCCGGAGGCGGCGTGGCGGTGGCCGCGGCCGCGGCGGTGCCCTACCCTCCTCCTCGCATGAGGAAGAAGTTTGCGGCAGCGCAACTGGAGCTGTCCAGCACGCGCACTAATGGGTGGGTCGAGTCCATGAAGGCCTCTTCTCCTACTCACGCTAAGGCGGCGGCCGCCTTGGGTTCTTCTCCTTCTTCCTTAGAAGAAGATTGGATGGTGAGTTTTTGGAGGTTTTGGTTTTATTTGTCTTTTGGAGTTTTGAAAGGGTGAATTTGAAATTTGATTTTTGAGTTTGAAATTTGGTTAGATGAAGCATCCTTCGGCTCTGAGCAAGTTTGAGCAGATTATGAATGCTTCAGAAGGGAAGCAAATTGTTATGTTTCTGGATTATGATGGCACTCTTTCGCCTATTGTTGATGATCCTGATTCAGCCTTCATGTCTGATACTGTACGTATAATTCAACTTTTATTTCTTCATTTCACGATTTTGTATTATATGTAATGTGAGATATGAGGTTTAATATATGTTGGTATTTTTTTTTTAGATGAGAAAGGCGGTGAGAAACGTGGCAAGGCACTTCCCAACTGCTATAGTCAGTGGGCGGTGCAGAGACAAGGTACATTAATTCCTCATATATATATTTAATTTTTTTTAACATATATTCTTTCAAAAAATATGTTGATATATATAAATATATTTCATTAAATGTTTATTTTATTTTATTTTCATTCAGGTGTACAATTTTGTGAGGTTAGCAGAGCTGTATTATGCAGGCAGTCATGGAATGGACATAAAAGGGCCCGCAAAAGGACATAAACACACAAAAGCGAAGGTTTATATTCTTCTTTCTTTCAGTGCATATAGACAAATATTTCATCATTTTCTCATTTTTGTTTTGAACTTGTGTACTTATCTCTTCTTCTCTTTTTTGTGTGGTTCAGGCCAAGGCAGTTCTTTTTCAGCCAGCCAGTGAATTTCTTCCAATGATAGATCATGTCAGTTTCACATTTTTTATTATTTGATTTTTTTCTTTTTGAAGAAAGTTTTGATTGTATTTGTTTTTTTCATGAATATAAACATGAACAATGGTTCTTTTTCTTGGTGTAGGTTTATAAGTCATTGATGGAGAAAACAAAGGAAATAGAAGGATCTTTCGTGGAAAACAACAAGTTCTGTGTGTCTGTCCATTTCAGATGTGTAGATGAAAAAGTACGATAATATATATTTTATATTTGAGTGCATGTCTATTATTGTTTTCTTTTAATATATTTATATAATCTCATGCTTTTTTGGATCTATTTCTTTTTACAGAATTGGAATAAATTGGCTTCGATTGTGAAGTCTGTCATAAAGGAGTTTCCAAAGCTGAGACTCAGCCAAGGAAGAAAGGTTTGTTGTTTTTCTCTCTCTCTGTATACATTATATGCAGCACCATTGATTCTTAATCATGCTTATTTATGATTCCATTTTTGTTTATGTTTAGGTTTTGGAGATTCGGCCTACTATTAAGTGGGACAAAGGCAAGGCCCTTGAGTTTCTTTTAGAATCACTCGGTAATTAATTATTCATTTATTTTTAGTTAATCATGATGCATCACAATCGCGTCTCTTTCTCAATTATTCTCTTTCACTTGATCACACTTAGAAAAATATAAAGATTATATTCACTTATTTTTCCTTTTTTAGGGTTTGCGAACTGCAACAACGTACTTCCCGTCTACATAGGTGACGACCGTACTGACGAAGATGCATTCAAGGTACATAAAATTTAAATCTTACTTATTTCCTAAATAAATATTATTATTATTATTAATTAACATGAATAAATATAATTTTTAATTATGTTGGTTTTAATTAATGTAGGTTCTGAGAGAGAGGGAGCAAGGAATAGGAATCCTTGTATCAAAATTTCCAAAGGAGACAAATGCTTCATATTCTCTCCAAGAACCAGCCGAGGCAAGTACACTTTTTCCTTCTTTCTTTCTTTCTTTCTTTTTAGATGCTTTTAGGATATTATTATATTTAGGGTCAATTTCTTCACACAATAATGGACAATTTTGACATATATTCCTATACTTTTTATTTTCCATTTCTTTTTGTTTTTAGTGCAAGTGGCTTATTAGGCTCTTTGAACGACATTTTGTTTTGTAGGTGATGGATTTCTTGCTAAGTCTCGTCAAGTGGAAGCGCCCCTCCTTGAAGATTAGGCCAAGGGTGCCAAACTAATTAGGGCATAATTAATTAACAGCCCTTAATCAACCACCATCCCTTAATTAATGATTAGATGGTTGGTTTAAATGGACTTTTGTTGTGTTGGTTTCTGAGTTTCTTCTGTGTTTTTAGTATGTAGTAATTATGATTATAATTAAAATGCGCTCTTTTTTGGTGGGCCTGCTTCTATTGGGCTTGAAAGGGCACAAGGTGCCTCTATTGCCCTACAAAAGAAGCTTTAAAAATATGTATGTATTTATATATGTGCGTAGCTCTTCTTTGTAAGTTTGTTCAATGTATGTTGGCTCTATGTAATTTAAATGGAAGTTATAACTATTAAAAGCAGTAAGCTTTGATCTTCTAAACTTTGTTTTCTATTGTTTGAAATATGAGTCTTAATTCACATTCCTTATTTTTTTTGTCCGGACGATGATCAATGCGTGATAGTACAGAAATGGTGTAACCAATACTTTTTTTTTTTTTAAATCAGGATCCAGGTCAAGCCTGGATGTTCCTGGGATATGATTAATATGAATAGTAAATAGTTTGGCTCGTCCACATGTGCTGTTATAACCGATAAATTGAAATTTCTCTCATCAGTAAATCAAATACTTACAGTTATTATCATATTAAATATTTGGTAAATTGAATTTTCTTCTTTGGGTTTTGAGTAGTGTAGTTGGTCCTTAGCTATATGTTTTCTAAGAATCTGTTGATATGAAAGTACACCAAGTTTCTAAAAATGGATTTCGGTCCCAAATTCCGTGTGTTTTTATATACCTACTCTAAGCTTTATTAACAAAAATATCATGTCCAGAAGGATCAATGAGTAAAGTAAAGCAAAGCAAGTACACTGCACTTACATAAACATAAACATAATGAGTTTTTATGTAAATAAAGTAAGAAAGGGACTTCCTTTTGTTATTTGGCCAGATTCAAGATTCACTATTGGGTAAAAAAGGATGCTTTAATCATGCAAATTCCTACAATTCATGCATTATTGATTTTAAACTCAATCCCAATTTAGAACACATCATTTTGGGTGTTATGTGCAAATATAGAAAATTTTTAGGGTCCTATTGAAGGGACCATAAAATTTGATAGGAATGTTTTTAAGAGAGAATATTTTCCATATACAAGGCAAGAAGAGTTCATGAAGCAATGAACCTGATCAAAGTTTTATGAACAAGTAATGCATTTGAAAACTTGAATTATTTGCCATGGCATCTGATTTTTATGACTTGTCACTCATTTTAATCAAGAATATTTTTCTTCCAAAAATAAATAAATCAAGAATATAAGAGAAATATACTTCTTCTACTAGACAGTGAAAATTAGAGAGATTTACTCTCTGTAAACTTAGCTGGTACCACGCATGATTGAACCCTAATATATTTAATTTTGTTTGAATAAAATTGTCCTAAATTGAGATCTCCAAGAAAAAGAAAAAGATGCCATTGGACCAAATAGAATATTCAGTGCAACCATAATGGGACACAGGATGAACAGTCCCCCTCTTCTAGGAAACAATACCGTTAATAGTTCCATTCCTCTGCATTTTTTCCTTACAGTCCTCTGGAATTTTGGAATTTTATGTAATTAATGATCAAAGTTAGTTATAGTTAAATCAATTATGATTTGAGGATCGTAGAGGAGTTGGATTTGAATCAAATAATGTTTTGGGCAAAGAGACATTTATTAGGGGGCAAAAACCATTGGCAGCCTTGTCCGGATTTGCATATAATAATAATAATAATAATTAGTCCCACCAAGAAAATCCACTTGCTTTATGTACTTAATCCTAAGATTAGACTTTAAATAACAACTAATGATATTTTACTATTTATTTTTAAAGAAAAAGGAAGTAAAGGCTTTGGACACCATGGATCTCTGTCAGTCCCACTCCCACCTCAAAAGAGGCAGTGGAATCTCGGCATTTTCAATTCAATTTTTTCTATTCTTTACATGGTTGGTACATTGGGATATCCCTTGTAAATTCTTAACGTACAACACAATTGTTATACCCTAGATTTGAATTTATAATCCATTATGATAATGATATATTTATAAAATGATGAAGTGCTAGTATGAATGTATGATAATATAAATAATTTGTGGCTTTATATGTATGTATTCCAATTAGCATGAAATGTTTTAGTTTAATTCAAAACGGCTAAGGCCAATATATATATATATATATATATATATATATATATATATATAGCATGAAATGTTTTAGTTTAATTCAAAACGGCTAAGGCCAATATATATATATATATATATATAGTCCGTCTAGGAAACTAATATTAGTACAAAGCGTTTGATACTAATGATTTTTAGACCATTTGATCTGCTTTCAATTTATCATCATAGAAATTCATACAAATTTTAAATCAAATGCATACAATAATAATTCATAAAATTTTCTAATCAAAATGCATACACATATTATTCATACAATTTAATCAAATCGCGTTCATATATATCCATTACAAATTAATAAACTCACATATAATAATCCATACAAATAAATTTCAAACTAAAATTTATATAAAATTTAAATTTACAAAAATACTTTGATCTTTAAATTCAATCAAAACATGCCAACAATTTCTTCTCAAACCCCTATTTTTTTAATATATGAAAATAATAGATTTTTTGGAAGAGAAAAAATCGGAATATCGAAGGAAAATTCTATATTCGGAAAAATACTTCCATTTATGCGATTATTTTCTTTGTGGTTCAAGGTTTATTTCATTTTCAGATGAGAAATAGAATTACTAAATATATTAATCAAAGAGCTGCACGCAAATTAAAGCAAATTTAAGAGTCTACAAATTGTTAGTACTAATTCCTTGATAATAATATTAGCTTATTAGCAAAACACTCTCTCTCTCTCTCTCCTCTCTCTCTCTCTCTCTCTCTCTCTCTATATATATATATATATATATATATATATATATATATATATATATATTTTTTTTTTTTTAAATAAGGTCAAATGTTGAATACGCAGTCAAAAAATCTCAAAATTATTAATTTTTGAATAATTACACTAATAATTAAACATAAACATTCAACAAATTGCACTAATAATATAAAAATCACATTACTTGATCTACACATCACAATATAATTATACAAACTTCATTAAAACAAACACAAATAAAGTAAATAATATCCCCGGAAAAAAAAATATATATATAGGACATAAATTATTAGGTTTCTTAAGGCAAGAAGGAGCAGCAAGGTAAGCCCCCACAAAAGGAATGACTGGTTGGAGAGGAGTTGGAATCCACTTTGAATCAAACTAAAAATAAATTTTTTTTTTCTCTTTGTTTAATCTTATTTCTTTATTTTGGAGAGAGAGGGCTGAGGGCACCTGATCTCGACAAGCACACTTAGTCACCCCCCTCTTCCTTTTTTGGACTATTATTCCTGCGTGGAAAGAAGGCATGCCACCTTCATTTCTACTCATCATTGCCGCCAAACTCCCCATAAAAACTAGGGAAATTTATCAAAAACCCCCTATCTTTTCTCAATATTATCAAAAACACCCTCTATTCTTAGATTTCCTCTTTTAGTCCCTATAAAGCATATTGAATTTTTCTTTTATCTCCTACTAGGGTTAAACATAACATTCCATCCATCTCAACTTTTATATGGACCAAAATGCCCTTTTTAAAATAATTTTTATAATTTAATTTATACACAACAAGATAATAAATAAAAAATGATATTTTATATACGGGAATTGAAAAAGTAAATAAAATCATAAAAAAAAAGTAAATTAAAGGAAAAATAGCATTGTTAGATAAAATAAAATAAAAATTTAGATAAAATAATAAACATTTTACATAATACAAAGTCATAAAAAGTATAAAAATAATGATTTACATAAAATATAAATATAAAATTAGCAATAAATAAATAAAATCATAAAAATAAAAAAAATGAGAGAATAATATTTGTACACAAAAAAATATAATATTTACGCAAGAATAAGAAAGTAATATTTTACCGAATTATTTTTTAGTTATATATGATTATATTTTAATTATGTTAATTATGTATGATTTTTTTATTATTTATTATATTTTAATTATGTTAATTATGTATTATTTATTTATTAGTTATCTATTAATTATATCTTCAAATCGAATATAAAAAGGAGGGGCATTTTGGTCAATAAAAGAAATTAACTACTTATATGTTAGATTTAACCCCTCTAGGGGGTAAAAAAAATTCAAACTACTTTATAGGGACTAAAAGAGGGAATCTAAAAATATAGGGGATTTTTCATAATATTGAGAAAAGTTATGGGGTTTTTGATAAATTTCCCTAAAAACTAATTATAACCCCACCCACTTTTCAATTCAATGTAGTTTGCATTAATCTATGACCCATGCATCAAGTTATATAATATGTGTTAATTAATCGCTTCTCAACTAATATAAAGGAATTGAAAGGATTGTTCTTCTATTTTATGAAATTTTGATAGACATTTCACATATATTTTGTCTCACAGGACAACTCATATTTGAGTATGCGATTGTGTTCTTAAGGATAAAAAATGTATTATAAAAATGAAACACATTTTCAGTAAGATGATATTATTATCCCTAATATATTGTATCACATGACATGTTATATGTTATTTCATAAATTTAACTGAGCTAAACATGATATAACTTCAGATTTAATATATGTTTAATACAAGTTTCTAACATTATAGTCATTAAATTACAACAAAACCTGCCACTTTTATTGAAATGAAATGAATGATGTTGAACTATTAAATCAGAATATTGTTGCATATACCACAAAATATGTAAAGGCACATAGGATTGAGACGATTCCTTTTTATGTTCTATTTGATTAGACCCATTATTGGTGCATGGAAGCACTCCCTAAACTAACCACCACCTTAGCCTTCGTATCATCTCCAGTCACTACAAATATTACATGTCCTAACTCTTATATTTGAAATTATACCATGGGTTGTCTCATTCTTATATTGAAAAACTTATAACGTTTACATATTCATTAGCTTTAAAGTTATCATTTTGGTTGAATTAAAAATTAAAAATATGAGATGATCTAAGTTGGCTTAAAACCAAATATCTTTCTATAAAACTACATTATTAAACATTAGACTTACTAGTTTCTAGTTTGGTAAGGGAGATCCCCAGTGGTAAAAAATGGAGAAGATCATAAACAATTTCAACTATACTAACATAAGTAACATGTCAACCTATCAGGCGCACTACCATCTGAAGAAAGCATGCAAGCCCTCATATCATTGATCCACATAATTAATTTATTAACCAATCTTCCAAAAAATATTTCTAGATATAATGCTACACATGTTAACAAAAGCTACACATCAATATCAGTAGCATTCAAAACCAAGCTAATTAATTGGTGGTTTAGGGCGTGATTAAGTTAGATAATGATAGAATCTTTGCTTTAAAAATGATAAAAAATGTTCAAATTTTCCTGCCCTTTTAACCCACGCATGTCACCCACCAAGTGTACACTCACTTGTCCACATGCCAAACTTCTAGAGATCTTGAAATCTTGATTTAAAGAGTTAAATATTTCTTATAATAAAGAGTTTTTTCTTATTAGAGTATAATAAAGAAGATTTTGTGATAAAGCTAGGTGTCTTTAGAACTGTAGTTTCACGTTCTTCCGGCGTCTCTATTGAAGCCATGTGTCGTGGCCTAGTGATACTATTTGACGGGTTTGGGTTTAGAGAGCTGGTGGCATAAAAATGTATAAATAAAATGAGGCCAAGTGCAGATGTTGTCAAATAATTGGTTGGTTTGCAAAACTCATGGAATTAATCTTCTCATTTTAAGACTGGAGAGGAAAGTAAAACAAAATCTTATTAATTGAATGAGATTGGAATATATGTTCAAAATTACATGACTTGTTTCTTTTTGTGAAGGAAAATTATGTTTGCCCCTAGATGCTCCAAAGTTGTAGCGATGACATCATCACGCGTTACTGTTGATAAGTGAATTAGTCAATATGTAATTGTCCACTGATATGTACTGGTAATCAGGGGAAAAGTGGTATTGCTAATATTTAGGTGGTTTTTTCCTAGAATTTTTTTAATAATAAAATGTGTCATGATTACCTGATATTTCCATCAAAAAACACGATTCTAAACTAATACAAAAGATTAATTTAGATTTTCTTAGATAAATATACTATTATGCATGAATTTAATTTCATACATTACAGATTATTGGTGCCTGATGGTAATTACTACACTTGCTATAAAATAAATAGAAAATAATAATAATAAATAGTAATAATTATTACAAGTTATATTAAATAACTTCACCAATATAATACCAACTATGCACAAAATAACTCCAAATGACAATTCATTCATTGCTTAGTAAAAAATTCTTACAATTACATTTAAAATAAAAGTTATACAATTTATTTTCCACAAATACATTCTTCATGAAATAAAATTCTCACACACCCACTTTTCGATGAGTTAATTTATGCAAACATCCAAATATTCTACTTATATTAATCCCTGAAAATCAAATAATTAATATAAAAATTAAATAACTATTGAAATAATTTTTTTTATAAACAAATTTTAAATAATATTAATAAAAAATAACATAGAAAATAAAAGAAATCAATAAACAATACAAAATTAGATAAAAAATAATAAAATATAAAATATATAAAACTGAAAAATAGAAAACATAATAACAACCTTAAAATAGAAAAAAGAGTTGTTGGATCGCGCTTCAATTACTATTTGTAATTGGTGACAGAGGATATAAAAAATTTCCGAATATGCTTCAATTACTACCGATAATTGGTGACAACAGATTAAAAAAAGAAGAAAAATAAAATAAATAATGCAAAAAAGAAGAAAATAAAACAACTAGAAATATATACGAAAAAACAGAAAAATACCAATTAAAGACAGAAAAAAATAAAACATATAAATTTAAAAAACCCGAAAAAGTACTAATTGGAATAAAGCATTAAAATTTGTACCTTTTGGAAACTTTTATTTTTTTGAAATAAATGAAGGAAATCTTTCCATCTATGCTCAACTTCAACTCAACATCAAAAAAAAGAAAAACTCAATTTAGATTTGCTTAAAAAAGTGTTAACGTCACAAAATATACGAATAGAGCAAAAGATTTGGAACAAGAGAGAATACAAGAACTTGAGAATGATATTGAGCTCATAAACTAGCTTCAACATCAATATGAGTGACGGTTTTATCGATTTAAGTAGTTATTCTTAATGGTGATGCTTAACCACTGCCTAATTAGTAATTACCACTAGGAAATACGCATCGTCATTGTTGAGTATGGGGTTTCAATTTAAAAAATTTTGAAAAAATGGGCAGGATTTCGTTTAATTACTGGTGGTAATCAGGCCTGATGATTTGAAAAAATTTGAAAAAAAAAATTGGCGGGATTTCAATTGGTAATTAGGGCACGTTTTTCGAGACTTGACAAAACCAACAAAAAACCCAAAACCAGTTTTGATCTGATTGCTCGTGATAATCAGTTGCATGCTGACACGATATAACATCACAACTACATAAATATGGCATCCTAGTGGCTAAATAGAAGGACGGTTTTGTGAAAATAACAATACATTACCACCGCTAGGTTTGGCCTAGTGATAGGTACCATCCTTACCCATTCAATGAGTGCAGGGATTGAATCATGCCTTAGGCCGGATTAATCTTAAGGAGGATTAGGTTTGTCAATGGATCGGGTTAGACCCGAATCCAGTAGGTATCCAACCCGAAAAAAGACTCACGGATTGGGTTCGGTTTAAACCCGAAAATGAATACGGGTTCGGATCGGGTTTGGGAATGACACTATCCTATCCGCGGATAACCCGAACATGAAACTTTAATTATAAGTATATTTTAAATTTTAATCTATATCATCTATTTTTTTTTCCTAAATCAATCGTAGACATCCATTTTAACCCTGACCCTAATCCAAGTTACCCAACCCGATCCACTTAGCCTCCCTAATTTCCCTCTTTCTCTTCTCTCCCTCGTGAAACCTCCAGAGAAGAAAAGAAACGAAAAAAACCCTAACAACGCCCTATCTCCGCCCTCTTCCTGATCGGCGCCGGTCGCCGCCCCTCCACCTAGAGATCTCTCATCTCCTTCCTCTACTCTCCTTTCTTCTTCTTGTTGATTTTGTGCAAAAATGGAGAATTATTTCGAGTTTCGGATTTACCCGCTGGTTTCAAGTTATCCTCGGGTTCGGATTTGAAAAAAATCTTGTAAAGTTTTCGGGTTCAAGTTCGGGTGGGATTTCGGAATGGCCATACCTGTAAAGAAACCAGACAGTCACACAAGGAATGAACCAGATAACCACGTCGTTAACAGAGAAACAGAACAACAGTGACTACCCAGTAATATGACAGTACTAAACCAACAACAATCTTGTGATTATCAGTAGCGAAAATAATAATGCATCAATAAGCTCACACTAGACCAAGAAAGAACAATAATAGAAAAAAAAAAGATTGAACAATGTAACTTGAAAAATAAGATAAACTTATTATTACAAGAGAAAGAAAGAGATACAAAATATTATTGTTGTTGGAATGAATCAAGCTTTACCCATATCTATCTTTTTATAGAATAGTCACATTTAATACAAGAAAATAACCCAATAAATTATTGCCCCAATTAATATCTAATACATAGAAATACTAAATTTCCTTGTCAAGAAATCTTATTCATGGTAATACCAAAACGCATTGTCAAGAAATCTTATTTCTAAGAAATTTATTTCCTAATTGGTTTATTGCTTTCATAACATACAAATGCATCTTTATATTTTAAGAATACCTGAACCCGTCCCGATCCGTTGACAAGCCTAAGGAGGCTCAGTCAGTGAAGTTATGTGACCTCCAGGTGTGTGAATGTGGGCTTACGGGCTATAATGTCTAAAAAAAAATACATTATATTTACATTTGCATATTGTAAAAAGAAATTGTTTCTGGCCTATATGCTTGTGGTTATATAAAAATAAAATACCAATTATAATTTTACAGAGTCAAAAAACCCAAAATCTTGCTTTATAAATTCTGACCGTGATTGATCCAAAGGCTGACAAAAATTAACTTAGTCTGTACAATGATGAATATTCTTAATCTTTTCATAGCCCAATTGAATTGGTTTCTGATCGTTGAACTTCTTGGATTGGATGAACTAAGCCCACTTAGCTATACATCTTTATATTAAAAATAATATGCTACAAAGTTCATACTAGTAATTAATTAAAAAATATATATTTGGTTGATATCGCATCAAACTTCAAGTATATAATTCATTTTTTTCACATATAACATTCACACCATAAAAAGACAAGGATATACTAAGCTAAACCAAATTATATCATACCAACATGGATATACATTTTTCATCCATCAAACATCATCACCATCCTAACAACAAATCCCATCTAAAAAAAACAAAAAAAAAAACGTTCCAAATTACCACATTCATAATTCATCTAACCAAATCCACAATAAGCCTCCAGAGTTATAACGAAAATGGAAGCATGGATTCATTAAAGGTAAACCTTACATCTAATTTAATCACCAAGTTTATGATCATTGTCTTTATTCATTCATAAAAAGGTTTATAATTGTGGAATGCATCAGTTCCGTCCAGCTGATACAACTTGACAAAAAGATCAGGAAAGAGAGATTGCAAATACAAATCCACAGCTGAATATCCAGTATTTTTCTTCTACAGATGCCAAAAGAAAGAAACAAAAATATGAGCAAATTATATGGGAAAAATTGAATAGAAAAATAGTTTTTGTTTTCAATTATCATAAAACTTACAAGATAATCACGCTTAGACATGATATATGTGTCCTTTATAAAGCAAAGACAATCATGAACTGAGTCATTAAATTCCCCATCATAATCTTCTCTATATATACTCATCCAAGATGATATTATTATCTTCTCTATATAGCACATTTTCAGTAAGATGATATTATTATCCCTAATAAATTGTATTGCATGACACGTTATATGTTATTTCACAATCGATTTTACTGAGCTAAACATGATATAACTTTAGATTGAATGTATGTTTAATTATATGAAAATATAGGGGGGTATTTGTAAATCTGAAAATATAGGGGGGTATTTGTAATATTCAGAAAAGTTAGGGGTTATTTGTAAATTTCCCTAAAAAAATATTACATAAACTCACAAGAAAAAAATCCTCCAAAGTCTCTGAAAGTGCCCACTTGCCATCAGGCCTCAAAACCCAGACAGGTTCAATAACACACTGACCGTCCAAATTCAAACTATTTTTAATTTCTTTTTTATGCATTTTCATGTACCAACCAAGCGTCATTGCGATATTTGCTTTGTGGTACGCAAAAAAATACACTTCGTCTTTATATTTTTGAGATGTTACGGTAATGATCTTAAATGGAGAGAGAATGCATGATGAGAGAAATTGTGGAGGATTTAACTCAGAAGAATGCAAGGCTCGCCGTACCACTACTGGTACCAGATGTTTTTTCATTTATGTTTTAGTTATTAAGTGATCCAATTGTGCAAAATTGCTCTCCGAACCGAGTTTTTTTCCAGTAGAGCCTCCACTGTAATAAAATCAACAAATAATTCAATTTTGATGGCAAAATTCAATTTTAAAGGACAAAAAATAGAATCAGAATAAGGCCCAAACTGTCGTTTCAATGGGTTTGACAACTTGTTATCTTCGACTGAATCCACATCATTTTCACTGAGGCTTGGGCTTGACATGGCATATATAAATATATCCTAAGCAAACAAAATATTAGAACGAAATCAAGCTTCTTCTTTTTTTATGCTTCAGGCGGCGATTGCCGCACTGAGATTCTATTGAATAAATTAAAAGTGTTCAATGTTACAGCCCAAAAAACCGTAGAAAGTAAAAAAATGGTTATTAATTATAATGTAAGGAATAAAAGAAAATAAGAAAGGAGTATCGTCTTCTAGCAAAAGTTCTTCCAATTGTTATTCTACTGAGCGATCTCTGCTACGACATAGTCTTTGGTTGTCCTCAAATATCAGAAGATGAGACGGTTACGTGTTTTTCAAAATGCTTCAACACGTACTCAACCATTTTGTTCCCCAAGCGCTCCTCTGATCCTTCGTCATAGCTAATCGTTGTTCTATCCAAAAGTCGGCCACGTTGTCCGCTATATCGGAGTCGAGACCCTTACATCTCCATATTTGCAATGCGAAATCACAATGTAGGAATAGATGCGTCACCGTCTCCTCAATATGTTGGTCGCAAAGAATGCATTCTTCTTGATTTGGCTATCCCCTTTTAGCGAGATTATCTTGGGTCATGAGACGACCTAGAACTATTTGCCAACCAAAGAAATGAACCTTCTCCGGGCATTTGATTTTCCAGAGTAATGTATTCTCTTTGGAGGAGATGTGTACCAAGTGTAATAATTTATATGCCGATTTGGTGGTAAATTCTCCCGAGACCTTCCAACGCCATCTCGGCTTGTCTCTTTGAGAAGAGGGATTGACGAGTGCGATTGCGAGGAACAAGTCTTGTGCCTCGGCTTTAATCCTCTCATCCGGAGATGTTAACAATAATTCAAATTTGATAGCCCCATGAAGGACCTGAGCTACCGACAAGTTGTCATCTCTCACAATTGCATAGATCGTTGAAAAGAAGGATTTGAGAGCGCCTTGGAAGGCCCATATGTCGTTCCAGAAATTGATGCTTGTTCCTTCACCCAATTCATAAGAGATTGAGATGGAGAAAATGGGCATTAGTTTAGCCAATTGAGATAAAAAGAAGGAGATCGGTTGGGAGGTATTTGTTAGGTCCTTAGGATTATCAAACCCATAAAAAGTTTTGAGTGTTTGTGTCCATTGCGCATTCGGTTCTATTTTCCAGATCCATAACCATTTAAGAAGTAAGGAAATATTTTGTTTTTTAATGGAGACTATCCCCACGTCACCATTTTCTTTAGGGAGGCATAACTAATCCCATGCAACAAGGCAATGGCTGCCTGAACACTTTTTATCGCCTCGCCAAAAAAATGTTTTTGCAAGTCTATTAATCTCATCGATGAGCCACATGGGAAAAAGAAGCGAAATCAAGCTTATTACAAGTACATTTTTCGAAATGAAGCTTAGGCCCGGCTCTATCCCTAGGCCCATAAGACCTGGGTCTAGGATCCATATTTTAAAGGGGCCCCTTTATAATATATACTTTCTTTAGATATATTTAAATTGATAAAAATAAAGAAAGACCAAACCCAGTACATCACACCAACCCACACCCAGGAAAAAAGATACCTTCATTTCATCCCCTCACCTCTTCAATAATCGTCTGGAGGAAAGAAAAAGAAAAGAAGACGCCGACCGGCACCGTTCTCTTTCTTGCCGCCGCCTGAGAAGTCGCCGGGCTGGAGCCTTTCTCCTTATCCTCACCACTTCGATTCTTCCTCTCTCTGTTCAACACAGCTCTGAAGAAGCTTTGAAAAACGAATGAGCGATGGCAATTCGGAAATTTTCAACTTTCTTTTCATTCGACTTGAAGTTCTCATTCATGGTATCCTCTGAAGATTCTTCTAACTTTCGGTCTTCTGAATTTTGTTTTATATTTACCAATTACATGGTGAAATTAGATTTAACATGGAGTATTAACAATTAAAAATTGTGATTTAGCAATTAGTTTCTTGTTATAATTTACAAATTAGGGTTTGGACTATATTAACTGGTCGCCATTAGGGATATGTTTTAACTAGAAATTAGAGTTTCCAGAGATTTTAATTAGCAATTATGGTTTTTAGCTTAGTTAATAAGTAGTCGGATTTTGGTTAGAAATTGAGCTAAATGATTTCAATAACTTTAATGACTTAACTTGATTGTTAATATATATATTGCTTAAATTTGATCCTCTTATTCATTTATTAAGTTTTCCTTTTTCATATAAGGCTTTCAATTTTTGATTGATCTGTTCAAAAAAGAATTGAAGTTAAGGTCTTTGTCAAATTGTATGTGAATAAGAAACATAATTATGCAGTTCTAGAATGAACTTATGATGTTTGTCAAAATGCAGGTAAAGAAATTTGTTGCGTCATTCCCACAAAAGTCATAAAGCTTGTATATTGGTATGACCATATAATTATCAACTCCAACTTGCGCCTGAATCAATCCAATTGATAGAACACTAGGATAAATATACTCCATTTTTGCATCAATCTAATTTTTCTAATTTCATATTTGGAATTTTTCGAAAATTGATATTTTTAGAGGGCCTTCATCAAAATTGGTCTAGGGACTTTATAAACCCGTGGCCGGCCCTGCAGTATATTTTTCGAAATGAACAACATATCCTGACAAAGATCCGAAATCAAGATTTCAGCATGATTTAAAAAGAACAAAAATGTCAACAATTGAAATGATTCGTCATCTTCTTTCTTATTCTTCTTCTTCTTCTTCTGAAAACTCTGTACGAGCTCTCTCTGCCACCTTCTGTAGGACACGTGTGAAATCTTCATAAATATCAAATCATCCGGCCCAAATATGAAAGTCCAAACATCTTTATATTAGGCCCAAACATGTAACATGGCCCGTGTTGTTTTCGAAATCAGTCCTTTAGAATTTATCAATTCGAGTTTTAATAGAAACGAGAGGGGACAAATATTAGTTTCATTACATTTACGGCCCCCATCTTTCTTTCTTTTTTTTTTGACATTCTAATCTGGTAGTTTAAGACATGTAACATTTAAATATGCAGATATATTAATATGTATTATAATTAAACTAAATATATATAGATATATAGCACACATCGTTTGTTGTTATTACAAAATTATGTGTATGCTACTAAGTTCACATATAACATTCATACTATAAAAAGGAACAAGGAAATACCAAGTTAAACCAAATTATATCATACCAAAATGGATTTACATTTTTCATACATCATCACCATCCTAACAAAATAGAATTCCGTTCAAAAAACCAAAAAAAAAAAAAGAAAGACATTCATAATTCATCTAAACCCACTATAAGCCTCTTTCGCTCTCTCCCCTTCTTCCTTCACACTCTCATAAACCCTCACCATATTTTCACAAAACCCCCTCTTTTCTTCAAAAACCCTAACCAAACCCTTTCTCAAAACCCCCAATTCCCCCTCTTGCTCTCCATTTCCCTCTTCCTTCCACTCACTCAACTCCAAACCAACTTTCTTCACACACTCAAAACCCTCTTTAAACTCCATAGCTAAAACCCCATTACACCAATCGCGTAAAATCACAAAAATCGGAGGAGCGATCGCCCTTCGGGGCGAAAACATAATTTTCCTGCCTCTAGATCTTTCTTGCGGTTGTAAAATGCACTTTTGGAGCCATGAATTTAGAGATTCCACGTATAATTTGTGGTGTTTGATCCAATTTGAAAAGGTTGAGTTGAAACACTCCATTTCCGTTTTGAGGCAGATCAAAGCTCGTCTTTTGGATTCTTGTTGAGGATCTGGTGTTGTTAGAGCTGTGTGGTCTTTCGTGTGGTATGCTAACGATATTGTTATGTGTTGTGCGTGGTATGTTTCTAACATGGCCTTCCACATTCGTGTCAACCTAAATTGGTTTTTATGTTAAGATAATTTAATAAACTATACATAAAACAAAAATATTGGATAGTATTGAATTCAATTATATAATCAATTTTAGATGTTTATATATGACAATTAGGTCTAATATTATTTCATTTTAATTGTGAGGAATTAAATATTAGACCTGATTGTCATCCAAAACTAGACATGGATCATTATAAAGTTGAATATAAACCTAAGAAAATGTAACATTTTCATGATATTTTAGAACGTAATATTTCTTTTTCTTCAATGTAAAAACATTACAAAAATATAACATTTTTGTAACATAAGAATGCAACATCTTTATAATATAAAAAAGTAACATTTTTTAATATTTTATAATATAAAACATCATAGAATAAAGGAAATGTAACATTTTTATACCCTTGAAGTAATTCAAATAATTGAGGTTGTAACTCATCGTCCCTCATCTTTTCGATCCTTCTAGAAATGGAGTCGACGGCTTGGATCGCGACCGTGAGTCTTGAATGCAAATCTTTCACGTTGGCCCTCGTTTTGTCAATTATTCGCACATCAAAGTCCTTTGCAAATTGGTGCCTCAATTTTGTGCATTGCTGGTCGTACACCCTCCTTATATTCTCACTCGCCTAAATTTCATATTTAACATTAAGAAACTTTAGAATATCATATTTTTACCCCCCTAAAAAAGAAATATCAAATTTACCCTTCTGAAACACAAATTATATCATATTTACCCCTCAAAAAGTGCAAATGTCAAAATTTATCCTTCCAAATTCTAAATTATACCATATTTACCCTCTCAAATCTTTTTACGGACAAAAATTTCAAAGGTAGACATAATATATTTTGAATTTGAAAAGCCTAAATTCCTCTTTATTGAACATACTTTTAATTCGTCGTGGAGTTTTTTCTCCCAGGCGAAAAGGCGGTCGAGAGTCGAAGAGTGGCTGCCGGAAATCATGCAGAATTCCTCGACGAAATCGCTCCCGTTTTCCGACGAATTATCTTTTATTTTCGGAGAATTCATTAAAGGGTTTCTGGAATTTGAAGATTGAGACGAAACCGACCGGTTCCATGTTATGATCTTCGCCACGTTTTCCTCTCCTTCTACAAAATAATAATAAAATAACTATTTCATATAATTTATTATTATTATTATTATTATTATTATTATTATTAAAACCAATTTTTGTATAATTTATCATTATTACTATAATTTATTATTATTATTTTAATATTTATTTTTATATTATTTTTTTGTTTTAATGAAGAAAAAGATTAATAATACCATTTCCACTTTTGCCCTCTGCTCTGCAACAAATAAGAAATGGTGCCAAAAACAGAGAAGATGAAGATTTTCCTGCCAAAACATTCAAAATAAACACCAATACATTCAAAAGAAACATAAATATGCACATGAAATCACAAAATAATTCATCTTTTTTCATTTAAATTATTACCGATTGTTTCATTAGAAATCTTCAGCCTGATTTTTCTCGTTTCGAGCATTCTTGACACCTCATGGCCAAATTCAGCCGCCTTCAAAAACCTCTGTTCTATCTCTCTCATGCTCAACACCAAATCCTTCGCTCTGTGAGTTATAAACTGATCCTCTTTTTCAATTTCACCCTTTGTTTTGTCATTATTACGGATTTCCTTCTTTAAAGCTTCAGCTTTTCCGGTTTCGCCTTTTGGTTTTTGATCATTGTGGTTTTCGTTCTTGATAGCTTCAGCTTTTTCAGTTTTATTATCATTTTCTTGTTTAAAAGCTTCGGTTTTTCCGTTTGGAGTGAAGAATTCAGGCTCTATATCTTCTTCTCTGTTAGGGTTTGGATTTGAGTTGGATTTGTTGCCACCATTACTAGTGTTGGTATTTGGTACCGTACCAGTTTGGTCAAAGAAATCCCAAGTGGAATCTAAATCCTCTGTTTTTCCTCCTTCTCCTTCTCCTTCAAGAAAATGAGTTTTATTCAAATCAATGGCAACTTTCAAAGCAGCACTGGTGCCAGCTCTCATGTAATTCTTCTCCAACGGACTTGGTGTACCATTAAATGGCGAACCAACCTCCACGAGAGGCGAAGGAGAGAGAGAAGGGGAGGCATAGTATGAGTGAGAAGGAGACTTTGCAGGCTCTGTTAGGGTTTCGGACTCGACGAACTGGCGCAAAGCGGTACCGAGATTGCGTACCGACTGAAGGTACGAGAGGTGGGCTGCTGACAAGGCGTACCGCGCGTCAATGGCGTCCTTTATGTACCGGATTCGGTCCTTGCAGAGCAACAGAGCCGTGTTGTGGTCTTGTTTTGAGAATGAAATTCCCATTTTTTGATTGTTTGTTTTGAATTTTATTTTCTGGACGAGAATTATGTCGTAATTGATTACAAAGCCCCGATTTTTGGCTTAAAATTGGATAATTTTTGAGGAAAATTACGAAATTGGGGGAATGGTGCGTCAAGTTTGCGAAAGAAGAGGATTTGTTTGACCTGTGAAGCACATTTTGCATCCCTAATTAAGAAACCAAATGAATTTATAAATCATAAAAGGGGGAAACAACAAATAGTAAAATAAACAAACAAACCTTAGAGAATGATCCTTATTTCCAACTTTCAATCTTTCACAGAGAAATTGAAGAATCCTTCTTACGCCCCAAAACCCTCCTAAAACCCCGGAAACTCTTCTTCTTCTCCTTCTGATTTCACAAAAAATACCCAAAACCATGAAAATGGAAGGAAAAAGAAAAAAAACTCGAAATGACCGAAACTTTTCCTCAAACAGTCACTCCAACTAAATTCTGAATCTTTCACTTCAAAAATAATTAACGCTGGCCAAACTTTTTAAGAAAAAAAAAATTCAAATGAAAAAAATGCACCATTCAAGATGTCTAGCTTTTCCCAGCTTAAAATCTGACAAACAAAAAGCTTAATAAAAGACAAACCCAAAAGACAAAAAGCAAACACCACTAAACCAAAGCTAATCAGAGACTCAGAGTGAAAAAGAAAGAACAAAAAAAGAGAAGAAAATGAAGGAAAAAAAAAGCCACCAGTCAAAAATTTCTCTCTGCTCTCTTTTGTTCTTTCTTTACAGAGAGCATTTAAATCCAACAAAACCCAATCTGCACTAGTTCTACTGCCTAAGATAGTTAAAACACTGACAGCGGGACCCACAACACACTAAATATCCATAGACCGAGTCTAGGCAGAACTTTCTATTGGAAACGAGAATTGCGCAGTGCTGACGTGGAGCCCACAGAGCACCTGGAAGGGCTTAATCGTGATTAATGGGCTAATTAATTATTAATTAATCACCTTTTGGTTCGTTAATTAATTGATTAGTGATCTTTTTTTTTATTGAGGGGAATATACTGATGACAGAACTGCCCCTAGGGTTCTGCAACGGCTGTCTCGAGATATGCGCCCGCCGTAAGTGGGTGAGGGTATTTTGGTAAATTTATATTGGGTGTGACTCAGCAGTACAGGCAGGTAGTACACGTGGATGGATGTGATTGGGTCAGGACGGCCTGCTTTTTGAAAATTTGTACTGCCGTTAGACTATGATTTGAAAGGTTTTTATAGGGGTCATATTAAACAGTTGATGATATTTGGGGAATAATTAATAAATGTGATAGATTTAAGGCCTGATATTGAAGAAAATTATGAAGTTTTTTGGTGGAATGGATATATAAAAAAGGCTGGGATTTATATAATGTACTGGGATTGAGATTGATTGATTTTGTTATTGGGGTTTGAACTTGAAGATCATATTGTTTTCTCTCTGTTGTATGATAGTATCATAGATTCATAGTCCAGTAGTGTTTCAAGGATTAAATGAAAATGGTATTTAAGGCCTGATATTGAAGAAAATTATGTGCATTTATGGTGGGCTTGGTTTTGTGTAAGAAGTTTAATTTTTACAAATGTGAGGTCTGTAAATTAATAATGTTTGGTTATAGGCCTTGTTTTCAAAGCCTGTATTGTTTTGTTTCTATTGGTGGGCTGGGTCTTCTTGTGTTGTGCTATGTCCAATAATGTAATTATTATTGTTAGATTTTTTTTTTTCCTCTACTTTGGTTTGTTCTTTCTTTGATTTTTGGAAAAGAAAATTCATGATTTCTGAAATTATTTTGCAACTACCTACTAGTTATCATGATGTTATTGCCTATTGGTAGTGGTAGGCAAACTCCATTAAAGGGAAGGGACCAGATTGTGACTCGTTTTAAAAGTTTAATTGAGTCATAATTTCAAGTGGCATAAATGTTGAAACTATAGGTATCGCATTTTATGATGAAGCGTTCTAATTAACCTCATTTTGTTAATTACAAATTTAATTATCCTAAATGTTTAACATGAAATAATATTCTACAAATCCATCATCTAAGCATT
The DNA here is from genome assembly GCA_024447665.1 of Juncus inflexus. Classification (NCBI taxonomy): domain Eukaryota; kingdom Viridiplantae; phylum Streptophyta; class Magnoliopsida; order Poales; family Juncaceae; genus Juncus; species Juncus inflexus. The sequence continues at coordinate 10,028,384 of JAJHPC010000008.1, forward strand.
CAACTGACATCATTGTTGCATCAATATATTATTTCATCATTTTGGCATTAACTAATAATCACATATGAGAATGAACTATTACAAGAATCATTGCACCATAAACGCCATGAAAAATGAAACCCTTCAACCATGAGTGGAGCTGTCAGAGAGCAGAAAAGGTAAAAGATTCTGGCAAGAAGGGTGGCCTTAGATACACCAATAATTTTCAAAATAAATGGCCCAAAATAAAAATCACATTTTTGGAACCACACTCTTTTTTCCATTTCAATCTCTCTCAATTTCGAAAAATTGGCAACCTTGTTTGTTTTTTCAGTTGAGAAATTCAAAAACTAGGGTTTAGAGGATTTCAAGTAAAAGAAAGAGACTAGTCGCTACGGTGGGTACGTTCGTATTTATGTCTTGAATTTTATCCTTTTTTTTGGAGAAAAAAATCATTTTGTTATTTTATTAGCCATTGTTGACGGTATTTATCTTTGATGTGGATTGATTTTGATGTGAGTTCTTACATTAATGGTAATGCTTAGGTTATATAAGTGGATCATTATTGATATAATGCTCAAGATTGTAATATAATAATTATTTCATTTGACATTTGGTCAAGTATGTTGAAACTGTTTGTATGTTTAAGTCTTAGGTAGAATTTACTTAATGCTCAATTTTTTTTTTTTTTGAATGCAAACTTGAGGTGGGTTAATGCTCAAATTATTAATATTATTTTTAATTGTTTTTGCATCCGCTAAACTTATATTTTGTCTAAGTTAGATTATATATTCCGTATAATTGCCACATTATAGTTTCCACATGATACGACTACATTCTAATGAACATAAAAGTTAAAGGGTATATTATTCACTTTTATGTATTTTTTTTTTACATTAATTGAAAAGAACTGGACAACAATTGGAGTAGTGAGCTTATGATTGAATTAAATGCTTGCATGAGCCGTGGCATGTTGTTTCCTAACAAATGGGCTCGTTTGTAAATACCAAGTACCAACCATTGGTCCCTAAAATGTTTTCTTATTAATTTACCCATCACCTAATTTTATTTTCTAATTCCTCTTTCCACTAATTGCTCTTTTCTACAAATCTATTTGAACCAATAATGTTTTTCATGTTCACATAGTATTTTCTTTTTTCTTATAAAATGCACATATATATTAAAAAATTTGTCAATGTCATGAAAGCAACAACTCTATTAAACTGCTCAATAAAATAATTCCTTAAATAAATATGTCAGTAAAAAAATGTCAATATCCACAAACTTACAGAAAAAACTTCACTTTTTTCAATTTCAAGAAAATTTTAATTTTTATTGGAGCCAAGTAATTAACTATGGTGACTCAGCATCTCTTATCATGCAGAGGCCCTAATAATTTGGGGCCCAGATTCAATCATTCAATCTATTGGTCTTTTCAACAAGTGGAGTCCACTTGAAAGAAGAAGAAAAAAAAAGGTTAGATCACACAATTATTCATTCATTTATTTATTTTTTACATAGATCACAATGATTTACATAATAACAGAGGAAAAAAGAATAATATCGTGTGTGCCTGTGCAAAACTGATAATATCATGCATGGCAATATGGCATAAGGTATTGTTATGTATGACTCTAAATCTCTCAATAATTTATTTCCTATTTGGTAATATTATTTAGGGAATGATTAGGCTATGGAAATAAATATTTAGGAAATATTTAGACAATGGAAGGAGGTGGATTATTTCCATCCTTGCATTGTATTTTAGGTAATTGTATCTTTAATTTAGGCAATGTATTTTGATAATTAGTGTGACTCTCTCCTATATAAAGAGGCATATAGCTATTGTAATTGTATCACAGTTCTTACAATGTAGTCTCTCAATTGAATAAACGATTTCTCTCTTCTTCTCTAGTTATTTCTCTCATGAGTTTTCTTTTTCTACATCCACATTCTCCCCATTACCCTAACAAATTGGTACCAGAGCTATGTTACGATAATCTTTGTGCTTCCGTAAGTCAAATATACCGTCTTGTTCTATCATGAATTCAAGTGCGGTTATGTCGACTAAATCTGATACTGAGAAATATGATAGCATGACGAATTTTGGGCGACCGAAGGAGATGAAGGTCGATGTTGGGGAGATGATAGATGATAGAGCCCTTTCGACAATTCAGTTTTATGTAAGCAACTCGACTCTTGAAGAAATTTTCATGGAGGCTATATCAGTTGACGCATGGAAGAAGTTAGAAGACATCTACATGGAGAAATTAGTTATCAACCGGTTATGTTTGAAGCAGCGATTCCACTCTTTGAAGATGGCAAGAAGGTATGTCAGTTAACGTCCATATTTTGGGAAATATCAGTTTCTTTAATAATGTGGAGCCAATCGATAATAAGATGGATGAAGATGATAAAATCGTGGTGTTCTTGTGCATGCTGCATATGTTTCATACCAGAGAATCACTTGCCATTAATGATGTCAAGAGTAACTTATTAGTCAAGTCTGGCATCGACAATGACTTGCCCATGGCCGAAAGTAGTCATCAAGAGATCGGGTTGTTTGTGGAGAGGAGAAGACCTAAGGAGAGAGATGCAACATTAGAAAAGACTCATTCGCAATTCAAGTACAAGAACCTGACGAGCAACTATTGCAAGAAGACGGGACACCTTAAGGCCGACTATTACAAGCTCAAACAGAAGCAGGAGGCAGATAACGGTGTTTTATCGGAAGAAGCTTACGAGACTAAATTCGGTAAGGTTGAGGTACTTTTTGTGGCGAATGGGAATGAGAGAGTGGGGAAGAATTGGGTGGGTTCGGGTAATTCAAATCAGATGATCCCGAATCGAGAGTGGTTCACCACATATGAGGCGTCTAGTGGAGATGTTTTTTTGGGAGACGATCATCTATGTTGCGTTGCAGGTGTTGGCACGATTGAGATCAAGATGCAGGACGGGGTTGTCCATTCGATCAAGATGCAGGGCCAGGCTGTCCATTTGATCTCATTAGACGTTCTCGGAGATATCGGTTGTAAGTTCCGATGTGAAGATGGAGTCCTCAAGGTATCTAGATGAGCTATTACATCGATGAAGGCTAGAATGACTGGTGTGTTATATATTCTGGAAGTCCCAGAGTACCGGAAAGTTATTTCGGGAAGTTGGCGCAGTTTTTAGGCTCGTGTGTCATCGCCTTCTCTGCCTCAGTTAGAAGGTCAGAGTTTATGATTGGATGCGGGGTGACAATTTTGAATACGAGGGATCTACTGTGTGGCCAGAATATCGGTGTGTTATATTCGGAAGTCCCGGAGTACCGGAAAGTTATTTCGGGAAGTTGGCGCAGTTTTAGGCTCGTGTGTCGTCGCCTTCTCTACCTCAGTTAGAAGGTCAGGGTTTACGATTGGATGCGGGGTGACAATTTTGAGCACGAGGGATCTACTGTGTGGCCAGAATACCAGAAAGCATGAGTTGTGAAGATTTCGTTTGTGGCAAACGGAGGAGACTCAGCTCTAGTAAAGCCGTTCATCACACGAAGGAAATGTTGGACGATATCTATTTAGATTTGTGGGGACAAATTTGTGATCCTTTTATAAGGATTGTTCAGCACTACATGGTTGTTCGCTCTCGACAACAAGAATGGCGTGGCTGATCGAAAACTACTCGAGAAGGCTTGGTGCGTGTTTTATTTTTGTTGGGGCGGCCTCAGGCGAGGAGTTCTGGAATACTGCTTGGTGGTATTTGGATATCCCGTTTATGAACAAGCCGTTAAATGGATACTCGAGTATGAGGAGAAGAAATATATTCTTCTTGGGATATGCTTCAGGTGTAATGGCATATCATTTGTGGTGTCCTGTTACGGAACTACTTGTTTTGAGAGACGTGATTTTTGATCCGGTTATGTTACGGGTAAGGGAGCGATTGTTTGATCCGGCTTTTGAGGATGGTGAGACGATCACGAAGAAGGTGGAGTTTGCTATTCCGGATCAACAAGGTGAAGTTACTCAACGTAACTTGGAGCATTGTGTTGACTCTCACTTTGGCGATATTGTATCGGTTAAGGAGAGTCAAGAAGGGCAACGACCTTATGCTTTGGTAAGGGATACTTCGATTTTGTGTGTTGTTTGGCAATGAACAATGAATCCGTGTATGGCGAGTTCTCGATTTGCAAGAAGGCGGTAGCCTCATGTGGAGCGGCAAAGTGGATTGCTGCATTAAGGTGGAGCTCATTTTGGATATATTGTTATTGCGACTGTGCATCAAGGGTGAGATTTTGAGACAAAGTGGAGATTGTTATGTATGACTCTAAATCTCTCAATAATCTATTTCCTATTTGGTAATATTATTTAGGGAATGATTAGGCTATGGAAATAAATATTTAGGAAATATTTAGACAATGGAAGGAGGTGGATTATTTCCATCCTTGCATTGTATTTTAGGTAATTGTATCTTTAATTTAGGCAATGCATTTTGATAATTAGTGTGGCTCTCTCCTATATAAAAAAGCATATAGCTATTGTAATAGTATCTCAATTCTTACAATGTAGTCTCTCAATTGAATAAACGATTTCTCTCTTCTTCTCTAGTTATTTCTCTCATGAGTTTTCTTTTTCTACATCCACATTCTCCCCATTACCCTAACATGTATAGTATTATAAACTATAAATTATCATCAATACTTCTCATCTTTTAATTTTTTATTTAAATTGTACCTTAAACAACAATTTTTTTAGTTTCCCTGCTTCACTAATCTACAGATTGAAAATACAAACTTATCATGAAGCAGAGAGATAAATGAGAAATGTTTCACTTCCACAAGGAGTAAACATAATATTTATTTTGTATGGCTATATCTACAAATTTCTTTTTTTTTTTTTTTTTTTGCTTGAATATATGTACAAATTTCTCATTACCTGAAAATGGGCAAACAAGAGTGGCCCACATTCTAAGACCCTGTCCACTTCATCCAACTCAGCATGGGCCCACTTCATGATTCCTAAACTGGTGGGACCCTACCACTTCATTATGATTATGTTTCAGTCCTTGAAAATAAATTCTGTCTCAGGAGGAGACACTCATAAATATATTTTTTTTAGATCCAATCTATACTTTGTGGGTTAATAAACTATGTTAAATATGTGCTGAATAACTTTCTGTTTGTGGAGATCCAAATTTAAGAGATTTCTCTTAAATTTCTAAGGTGTCTTCTGACCCTCTCAAAAGTTTACTGACATCTTATTTTACTTCAATGATTTATGATAAAAAATAATTCTCAAAATAAGCTCGTGATGTTAATTTATAAAAATAAAAGGAGTTTGAGTTATTGTTTAGTTTATATCAAACTTTCAAAATACAAAAACAAGTTTTGCACTACTCCTCCTTGATTTAATATGAAAAAAATGCCAGCGGAAAAAAGAGAGAGATGATTTTGAGCTCCTAAAGTTCAGAATCTAAATCAAACATAAAACACATTATTTTTCAAATTTGATCATTGTTATGATAAATTTATGTAGGATATGTATGCCTCAAGTTTGCAGAAATATATTTCCATAATCTATGAGAAATCAAGATTTTGAATTGAACAAAGGGGTGAAAAACAAATTTGGAGGGTTAGAAGAGTAAATAGTAGACTTTTTTTTTTGAACCGGCAAAAAAAAAATTAATAAAGAAAATAGACAAGTTTTCAAATTATTTGTGAAACTAGACGTTTCGCCAAACTACTGGGCGAAACTAAGTTAGTTTCGCCCAATAACGGGGCAAAACATCTATTTTCTCATTTTTTCCACTGAATTAAGCTAAAAAAAAATATTGTTTCGCACACTAGCAGGACGAAACATCTATTTTCTCATTTTTCTCACTAAATTAAGCTACAAAATACGGGGCTAAACAGGTATTTCTTTTCAATTTAGGGCAAAGAAAAAAAATTTGCTTGTTTCTCCCAGCTATGGGACGAAACAGTATTTTTTCGATTTTTGCGGAAAATAAAAAATTGCCTGTTTTGCCTAATGATGGAGCGAAACGGCTAGTTCCGCAAATAATTTGAAAACTTAAATATTTTCTTAATTAATCTTATTTTTTTGGTCAGATAAAAAAAAGTCTAAATAGTAGGTCTTGAAATATAGTGACATAAACTAAAAATATTTTTGAAGAAATATATATAATATATACTAGCTATAGGTTTGTTTTCCAAACAGAAGGCAAAAAATCATTTTCCTACGTGACAACAGTGACTTATTGTTATTGTTATAATTAAATTATTGGCTCTATAAGGAAAGAAAATATGTACTAGTTATAAAAATAGAAAAAATAATAGAGCTGTATTTGTAAGCGACCTATGACCTAATAATATTCCACTCTTTTTGGGTTTTTTCCTTCACTCACAATACATTGATCAATTACTTCTTCACTAAATTGCCAAAAAACTTTAATCACAAAAACCAAATAAAAAAAGGAAATAGAATGATTTTGAGATTATTATTCAAGAATGAAGTAAAAACTGAACTTAATTTAAAAGCAAAAAAATCCATAATAATACTTTCTTTTGAAGGGTATTCTCTGAAAAACAAATAATACTTGGGTCGAGGGTCCTCCAATAAACAAAAAAGAAAAAGAAATAAAAGAATAAAAAGAAAATGAATAAAATAAAAAGTGAAATGTTGACGTGGACCCACGGATTCTTAGATTCCATCGGACGGCTTAGATTCCTTTTCTTCTCTTTATGACCCCCTTCACTTCCCTCCTCCTCTCATTACAAACCTCTCTCCCTCTCTCTTCCCTCTTCCCCTCTCCCTCCATGGCCTTTTTCTCTATCAAACCAATTCAACAACCTCTCTCTCCCCTCTCCAGTTAGCTAGCACCACCCATGTCTTCTCTCTTTCGCTAACCCATTAAGAAACCTACAACCAAAGCTTCACACAAACGAGAGAGAGAGAGAGAGAGAGAGAGAGATGATGCTAGGAAAGAGACAGAGGCCGCCGATGAAGCGGACGACAAGCATGACAGAGTTCACTCTAGACGCCGTATTTTCTGACATGGATTCATCCAGACCGTTGGATCAGAGCGAACACCAGGTCGCAGCACAGCAACCAGACTGGATGAGGCATGTGGGTCCTACAGGCAGCGTGCTATCGCCACGTGGCAGGCAGAGGAGCAACTCAAGCGACTTTTACGTGGAGACGGCGTCCTTTTTGAAATCTTGCGGGATGTGTAACCGTCGACTCGCGCCTGGCCGGGATATATTCATGTATAGGTATAAATTATTTCTTTTTTGCATGTCTAGTTGATTTTTGTTAGATTTTACATATGTATATGTGGTAAATATGAATACCAAAGGATATCAGAAATTTTTCTTCAGAAAAATATATCTTTATATACATAATAATAAGGATAGGTATATATGAACTTGGTAGTAAATGAAGGTACACAGATAATTAGTATTATTTGTTTTGATTTTAGTCTATAAAATTAGATTGAAGTTCTCGAGGAAATCTAACATAGAAATATACAATTTTTATTTTAGGGGGGAAATAGCATTTTGTAGCTTGGAATGCAGGCAGCACCAGATGAACCAAGATGAAATAAGAGAAAAATGCGGGATTAAATCCATGGCGCAAACGGTAAACACCGGATCCGACCAATCAGGAACCGGCAAAACCATGGCGGCTGCGTAATGGAAAATTTTCTTACTACTGTGCATATTTAGATTATTTCTCTTGCCTAGAATGGAAAAGTTGGATCGAACTTTGTGAGAAGAGGAGAAAATTAATTAAACGAATATTTGTTAGCGGGCCGTAAACAGTGTAATGTTTCTTCCCCTTTTGGGGTATAATCGGTTCTTAAATCTGAGTTTTGTTATGTATGGTTTCCATTTTTTTTTGACATGAAGGATGGAGGAGTGTTTGTTAATTATTCATTATTATTATTTTTCACTATTATTATTCACTACTATTATTTTGTTTTTGTTTTTCTTTGTTTTGTTATGTTTCGTTGGCTAGCTTGTTATTTGAGCTAGAAAAAGTCATTACAAATTGCACTAAGATCTAGCAAGAATTTCATGGTTATGTTGATGAGATAGTTGAAAGACTTTACTATACTTACATTCACAAATTAAAACATTAAACGATTTGCAAGGGTTGAAATTATAAATATCGCAAAGTTTGTAAACTTAATTTCTTATTAACATTAGACAGTTTTTATGCATATAATAAACTTAGGAAACCCTCATGTCTCAAATAATAGAGCGATGATGGGCCAATAAGAGGTTAAGTTGGTGCTGCCAAGGCAGAAGGGGGTCTTGAAATGATTGCTTCGTTTTTATTGGATGGAAAAAATGCATGTCGACACAATGTTGACATCTCTCATTGTATCATCATACAATAATGTATGCAATGCAGCTACCTGTACAACTGTACTGTACAAATGCAGTGCTCCTTCACTTAAATTCAATAATACGTACAACAGACATTATAATGCTGACACATTTAAATTCCATTATACAAATAACCTACCCATACATAATTTTGGGGTGAAATAATTGATAAAAGAATTGTCTAAAAAAAAGAAAAAAAAAATTATAGAATGTATAATCTTATGGCAGCTTAAATGAAATGAGTTGGTTAATAGATAACTTTGTCAGGGAAAAGATTTGCAAAAATAACTTTATTATAGTCGAGTTTGTAAAATTACGTAGGATTTATAATTTTTTATTTTTGCGATCAAACTCACAAATTGTGGGTTGATAATCTTTGTTAAACATGTGCTACACAAATATTGTATTAGTCGGGACTTGAACTTGGAACTTCTTCCTTACGTTTTAGAATCTTTAGGAATTAGAAATAAGCTTTTGCCTTCTTGTTTTGAGGCCCTCTAAAAGATTTATTTTTTTCTGTTTTGAGGTTTAAAAACAAAAAATTTATGTCAAAATAAAAAATTTTACAAACTCCAGAAGACGTTATTTTTAAAAACTCAAAGATGAAAAAACTACTTAATCAAATCTTCTTAATACAAGATTATTTAAAAAATAATAATTCAAAGAAAAAGTGCACACTGCACAGTACTAACCAACAGATTCAAATGCAAACATTGGAGACAGAAAAGCAAAGCAACATTGGGGCCTCAAAGAGGAGGTCACAGGTGTTAATTGTTAATAAACTAACACCAATCTTCTGTGAAGCCTTCTATATGTTGCGAAATTTAGAATTAATTATCCAACTCAGAAATATTTAAAATATATGAAAATACCATTTATTTGAGTAACTCATTACAAATATAAGAACACTGAGGCATCTTGTAAAAATTCAAATTCCAATATTTCTGAGCTCTATTTAAAGAAAGCTACATCATACTCTTGACAGAAGATCTAACACACATTATCAAGGTTTTGTGGCCGTTGGTTGATTCAAGATGCACCCATTTAAAAGTAAAAAAAAAGAGAGAAAATAATTATGAACAAAAAGTAAAAATTATATTCAGTATATTTTCTCATTATAAAATATGCACTAATCAGTCAATTCTGACGTGTAGCCATCCAAATTTTCTTATTTGTTTTCTGACGTTTTCCACTAACAAAAATTAAAAAGGAGAGGAAGAAATCAACCCAAATAATGGAAAAAAGGTTAATAAAGGCATGATGCAAAAATTTCATAAAGTATGAGAATATAAGAATGACTATTAAAAGTTGTGACGTTATTGTTTACTAGTTGAAAAAAAAAATTGATTGGTACATATATATCATCACCAAAACAGATAATCATATTGCATTTATACCACAGATTACTAATATGATCATCTGTTCTCATTCAAAAAAAAAAATATGATCGTCTGTTATATGCAAAAGTTATGTGGCATGTTTCTTTCAAAATTTGAAACAATTCATAATACTGTCTTTCATATTTCATAAGAAGCTTCCTAACAAAGAGAGAGGTCAACAAATAAACAATTGGAAAATATATCATTTTCTTGGAATCAATTCTCTCATTTATCAAGAACAAATCCAATTTATTTAATAAAAAGGGAACCAATCTAATTTAGAAACGTTGCATGGCCACTCGTTTGATTCTAGGAACGGCCACTTGACCTTTTTCATTTTGTGCTAAGTTAAAATTGCACCAAATAATAATGTACAGGATCTAGTTCGAGATCTGCGTCTAGGATTAATTCATTATATTAGATATATTAAGAACCCATTTTTTTAATTAAAAAATGGCTTGTGGAGTTTCAATCATATATATGTGAGTTGAATCAATAAGCTATATTATTTTACATTTATTAAATTCTGTATTTCTACTAAGGTTCAGAGTACTCGGACTTCGATATATTTATATGCTCTCAAGTGGTATATAAAATATAAAATTGAGAAAATTGAAAGGAGGCAAGAACTGAGGGAGTTATAAGCTTGTCTCTCGGTAATATTTGTGGATTATATAGTAAATAATTTCTGATTTTTTTAATTGTCTATTTTTCTGAAATTATTAAAAGGTTATATAGTTTTCCTTTCCATATTTCTTTATTAAAGAACTGAAGTATAATATAAACTTAACGAAGGGCATACATGAAAACTTGCTTGTAATAATAAATAAATAAAGTAGAAATGCTGGTATTAAGTAGCTTTCAAAGTGGTTTTCAAGGTATGGCTACACAGTGAATGTCTCCTTCTTAGCATCATCTCTTGAATTAAAAATAGGACATTTGCATTAATGTAATCAATTATGTGATTTCCAAGTTTATTAATTTAATGATGATGCCATTGTTGCAGGATGTAAAATATATAACTTGTATTTAGAGTTTCTCCTGGGCCAAATGTCTCCTTCAATCATATTTTCTAATTATTATTTCCTGATTTCTAAGTTTGATATGATGCGGTGACTACTGAATTTCAGTATCACACTCTAAAGCAACCTATGCAAGTGTGCGTATATAAACTAGAAATTAAAATTTGCATACTTTTTATATTATAAAAGATATAGTTTTGTATAAAATGAGGATTATACCACCTAGTATTGAACTCAACCAAAATAGTCAATTCATGCCGAGACAAACAAGTTTTGTAAAATATTGGATTACAATTTTAAAACTAATATAATCAATTGAAATATTTTTTAATGATTATTGACTCTCAGATATACTATTAAGTAAAATTCTTAGTAGTCATAAAATTGCTCCTCACTTATCACGATGCAGTAAGTATTTTGGACTGTAGTGATAAGTAGAGCCCACAAAACAAAAGCAAAAATAAAAAGTGATAAATGGGGTCCAGTTTTCAGTGAATTTAAGTGGAAAGAGGGATCCGGCGTAGAGAGAGTTGGGGGACAAATCTATGGCAATGTAGAAAAGCTCTACCATTAATCTAGAGTTTGATTTTAATGTTCTAAATTTATGTGTTAAATGTGCCAACAAAACATATAATTTTCTTTCTATTTAAAATTGTTATTATAAAGCCAAAAGATTCTTCTATCTAGAAAACTTGACTTGTGAGTTTTTCCTTTTTTTTTCTCATTTTTCTTTCTGAAATCAAAACATTCATACTTCTTCAAAGTGTATGATTGTTGATTGATACAAGTTTGACATTTTATTTGCGTGTCATATCATGATCTTTCATGCATGCAAAGGACAGATAATAGAGTTGAAAGGTCTTCTCAAAAGTTGAACCATAATTAATGATCTCCAAATTTGGAGGATCAACAATTAATTAATTAATCAGTACCTCTTCCTTAATTAAGATTATATTCATTGCATTATTGCATATCAAGTCAAATTTTCTGAATTCATCCAATTTATGTGCTGTCAATAGCATATAGGCTAAGTACTAAAGCCACCATGCACCCCATGTTAACAGAGTTTTTTATGCTACAACTTGGTGTTTATTTAAATTTTGAGAGAATTAAATTATTATTCGTATTTTAGTCAGAAACTTGAATCCTTGTATCAGCACCTTATATACTTGCAAATTGCATGGTGAGTTTGGTATCCATGAAAAAGCTATTTTTCCTTTTTTTTTTTTTTTTTTTTTTTGAATTGTATCCAAAAATATACAAAAAAACCAATTATAGTAACTCTATCAATCTATATCAAATATCTTTTCAGATTTTCTTTCCTCATACAGAAATAATCATACTACTTTGCAGACGTGCGAGTTATTCTCCTTTAAGGAAGAAAATCAACTTGATATAATCAGAATTAATTAACTCATCCCTATGAATCATCCCAAATTAGGTTAATTAGGGTTAGTCCATAACCAGCTGTCAGAGTGCAAGTTGTCATGTGCTTAAATGGTGATTAACACAGAAAAAGGACATTAGCACATGGACATAAGAGTACTTAATCAAAAAGTACTTTTGCTTGGCTGGACTAAATCTAATCTAAATCAGTCTTTGATTACTTAATTAGTCATTTGATTAATTAACTACCATTTTGGCAATGTCAGTTTGTTCTTATCGAACTGTTTCGTTTCGGGAGACCGCGCTTAATTGCCCGGATGTGTACTTTCTTTAAGACACCATGCTTCAGATTTGCTACAGTGGATTATCAGTTAAACAAATGCTTTTTACAAATAAAATTACAAAGATAAACTAGAATAAATTTTTCTTTTTTAATAACATGAGGATGGATTAGAATTAAGATTAATTTTGAAACTCCTAATATAACAAACTGGAAATTAAAGTATGACTCAATTAAATAACAATTCTACAAAAAACATAGTAAATATCAGGGTGTGAGGCAAAATTTGTGTTTGGTTTTGCTCGCTGATTTTTCCGGTTCTGGATCTGGCTCTAGCGATGGGAGAATATTTGATGAAAAAGGCGAGGCTCAATAAGAGGAGGGAAAGATGGAGCAGGGTGATGGTGTTACTTCTGATTGTGGTGATGGATTTGGTGGCGAGCCTGAAAAGTTAATTAAGAATGTTGATAATTAATCTTTAACTTCAAAAGAAAAAATAAGACTTAAGAACAATAATGCAAATATGAGTGAATTACCTGTTTTTTACAAGAGCAACCTAATGGCGAGGCTTTGTTGGAAAATTCAGAAATGCATGTAGCCATGTACCACATGGATCGCCTCATACGCTTGAAAACATTCTCCAGTCATGATCATTATAAACATAGCAATACAAATTCATTTGAATAGTGAATTCAGTGTCAATCGCGCAAATTTTGTGCGCATTTCCGTAGCAAAGTGTAAAAGAAGATAGAAATGTCGGGGAAGCATTTTGTCGTTTCAACCATTTTGTGACGAATGTTGAATAGAAATCAGTACAAATTAATATGGGGGTATAGGAATACATTTGGTCAGCCACCAAATGCATCCGTCCCAACTTCTGCACTCTTTTTGGGCCTCTGGAATTCTCATTATATTTACGGAAAAAAAAAGAAAAAATAAAAATAAAATGACTTGTCAGCGGCAAGGTCGGTATATTTTTTCAGGTAAGAAGTTTATATAATTTTTTACCTAAATTTTTTTATATAAATAGGGAAGTATTTACAATTTTGAGTGAAACTTCATACATGATCATGCTGATAACAGCCAAAATGCATCTGTTATACAGACAAGCAAACTTCTCAACCATGTACAATTAGTCATGTACATGCTACACCAACTTCCAACTTCTCATTGCTAAAAGTAAAACCATTTGGGCCTTTTAATCTTCTTATTTTCCAAAGCAAAATTTGTTAAAACTTCATATTAAAAAAAGCGAAACTATAAATATGAATCATAATAAGATTCAAACTCCTAATATAAATTAACAAAACTAGAAAATGAAACTATGAATCAATTAAATAGCAATGCTAACAAAGACTTAGCAAATATTAGGTCGTAAAAACAGATTTCATGCTTGTTTTTGCTCGCTGATTTTTCCGGTTCTAGCTCTGGCTCTGGCGATGGGAGAATAATTGACGAAAAAGGAGGAGGACTATTAAGAGGCAGGAAAGTTGGTGCAAGTGACAGTATTACTTCCGTTTGTGGAGAAGGAGCAGGTGACGGTGTTTCTTCCGATGATGGTGATTGATTTGACGGAGATAGAGAAGGAGATGGTGTTCTTTATAAGGTAGTGGGGCTGCCAAATTAATTAAGAATGTTGATTATTTATCTTTAACTTGAAAAAATTAATATTTTTTGATGAATCTAAAAAAATCAGAATTAAGAACAATATGATAAATATGAGTGAATTACCTGTTTTTTTACAAGAGCAACCTAATGGCGAGGCTGTAATTTTGCAAGAATAAGACAAGGCAAGTCTACCATTTACATATGCATTGATGTCTTGTGGCTTGTTGGAAAATTCAGAAATACATGTGCTGTTCTTCTCATAGATAGAACTAATTACTCTAGTATGAATTCAGTGTCACAATCGGCCGAACTGTATCAGAGTGTAAAAGAAGAGAGAAATGAAGAGGAGGCTTTTTGTCATCTGAATCATTTTGGGTGATGAATTGTGAAGTGAATGTACGAAATGTTTTATTGTTAGTATAATTATATATAATGATTTTAATTAGATTGAATGCAGGGAGATGAAAAGGTACGGTACGGTTCAAGAATTAATTTCACATATTTCATTACAAATTAAATTGGGGGTTATGATAAGGAAAATTTTCAAACATGATGTGTCTCTTGGCCTCCAAAAGATTTAACGATACAACAACAATAATTAGATTGATCCCCTGAGTACTCATCACTACAGTCTAAGAAAATCTTAGTATTTTGGTAATAGTTAAAATTAGCTTTAAATACATCAAATCTAAATGTATCGTAGCAAAGGTATTGAAGAAGCTTCAGCCAACATAATCCTGATTAGATCCTTAATCTATATAATATTTCTAAAACTAAAAAGTCTAGGGATCATGTTATGCGTTAAACGATTCAATAATATAGGTATCAAGAAGTATTATATACTATAATTATTTATTAATGTCGTCTTACAAGAAAAATACATGATAAAGAATTCTATAGAATACACTCAGGATTTAGTTTAATATTGCTGCAAAATTTTGATGAATTAAAAATAAATCCTGCAAAATATATTTACAAAATTTATTACCCACGACAATATTTAGCTGTTAAAATCAAGAGCTATAAAAGCTCACATATGTAATGTAAATCATGTCAGTAACTATAATTTGGAATCGTCAGTTTGTTCCTATCGAGCTCAATTCAAACTGTTTTATTTCAAAAGACCATCAGCCAGGATGTGCAATTCTATAACAAACCATACTTGATAACTTTTTTGCTACATATAGATTATTTAAACAGAAGTTTTTCAAAAAGAAAACAACAATGGATAATAACAAAATTTTGTTTTGAAACTCCTAATCATAAAAGTAAAAATAGTACAACTCAATTAAATGACAGTGCTACGAGTAACGTAGAAAATATCAGGGTGTAAAAACAGATTCCATGCTTAATATTGCTCGCGGATATTTCCGGTTCTGGCTCTGGCGACGGAAAAATATTTGATGAAAAAGGCAGTCCCATTAAGAGGGACGAAAGGTGGAGCAGGCAATGGTGTTACTTTCAATGGTTGTGATCGATTTGATGGCGATAGAACAGGTGGCAGACTGGCAGTGTTACTTCCGATGGTGGTGAATTGATTTGGTGGCAAGGCTGCAAGGATAGTCAATTAGCCAAGGATGTTGATTTTTTTTTTTTTTTTTGAGGGGATCCAAACCTGGGTGGTTTCCATCCGGTGCAAGTGTGTGCAAATCACTAGACCAAGCATTCGCTTGTAAGGATGTTGAAAATTAACAAAAAAGAAGAATGAAGAACACAAAAACATGAGGGAATTACCTGTTTTAGTATCACAGGAGGCAAAATGTAAAGGTACAATTTTGCAAGTATCAGGCAATGCAAGTGTTCTCGTAACATCGATACTGATGTCGGACTTTTCACTTTCCTTGATAAAATCACAAATACATGTGCGGTTATGTCTCAGGATAAAAGATACTCCATTACAGCATGCCTTGCTCGGTTTGGGTACCATTGGCTCTATCTGAACAGAAGCCCAGCAATCTTTGGTTAGAATATGCAATGGACTGTCACAATTTGTCGAACTTTGAGTGTATTTCGGTAGGAGAGTATGAAAGAAAATAGAAACTAGGAGGATGTGTTTCGTCACTCGAACCATTTTAGTTGTGAATTGTGAATTGTGAAGAGATGATGAAATGTTCTTTTCTTAGTCGAAATATATAATGTATGTGATTTTAATTAGAATTGTTTGCAGGAAGAAGGTTTGCTTTAAGAATTAATTTTACTTAATTCAGTACATTAATTTGGGGGTTATTGGAGGAAATTTGGTCAGCCGTCAGATGCAACGACTTTGGAACTCTTTTGGTCCTTTGGAATCAGCGTGGTCAGTTTTTGTTGCTCCAGGTTATATAAATATAATTTGTGTGAAGCTACTCATAACTTATTCATCCATACATGATCATGCTGAGATAACAGCCACAACGCCATCCAATACAAATAAGGTTCTGAACTTTATCTAATGAACATGCATGATATGCTACATCAAATTTTTTTTTTTTTTTTTAAGCTTCCGGAGGCGATTGCCTCGCAGAGATTCTATTAAATAAATTAAAAGTTTTTGATACAACGCGTAATTACAATGAATAGAAATAAAAAAAAAAGGAAAAGAGAAAGAAAACAATCTGAACTCCCCATTAAGAAGACTATATGGAGCCCTAATTGCCGCCCCTAACAATATTGAAGCTAGTTCGTTGTTTGATGAGCAATATCAACTTGGACAGCATCTCTGAAAGGCCTTCTTTGCCGAAAGATCCATTGATTTCGGGTCTTTCAGATACACCAACACATGCTTAGCCAATCCGTTCCCCAAGTGCTGCGGGCCACTTTGTCATTCCCCTCATCTCGCGCTTTCCAGAGTCTTTCAATCGAGGTTGAGTTCTCCGGCCGAATCCCCTTGTGCCTCCAAATATTTTTTTGCAAAGTCACACTGTAGAAATAAATGTGTTGTTGTTTCCTCCACGTGTTGCGTACACATTGTATATTCTCCCTGATTTGGCCAATCTCTTTTGACAAGATTATTTTGGGTCCTGAAGCGGCCTAATATCATTTGCAATCCAAAAAACCGTACCTTCTCTTGACATTTTATTTTCTATAATAAGGGTTTCCTTTTGGAAGTAGAGTGTGTTAGGTGTAACATTTTATATGCCGATTTTGTTGAGAATTCACCGGATATCTTCCATCGCCATTTCGGCTTGTCACCTTGAGAAGTGGGGGTAATAAGCGCGATTGCTAAGAAGATGTCTTGTGCTTCCTTACAAATCCTCTCATCCAATGATGCGAGGAGTTGTTGGAAATTGACTCCCTCATTGAGAACTTGAGCAACCGTCAAGTCGTCATTTCTAATAATCCCATAGATAATTGGGAAGAATAATTTAAGGGTTCCCTCAAATGCCCATATATCATTCCAAAAGTTAATCCTCGTTCCTTCTCCAATCTCATAAGCTATAGAGATAGTAAATATCGGCATTAGTTTTGCTAATTGTGAGAGGAAGAAGGATATGGGTCGTGAGGTGCCCACAAGGTCCTTCGGCTCTTCAAATCTATAAAATATTTTTAAGTTTCCCATTGTCTATTTGGCTCGGCTTGCCAAATCCATAACCATTTAAGAAGTAAAGAAATAATTTCGACCCCTCCATATGCTACACCAAATTCTAACTTCTCATTACTAAAACTAGATTCATTTTGGGTCTTTAGAAATTTTTATCTTCCAATTACAAAATTTGTTAAACCTCAAGCTTGCATTAATAAAATACAATATTTGTTAAAAAAAATTTTTTATTATAAAGATGGATCAAACTAACATTTTTTTTTGAAACTCCTAATATAACAAAGTAGAAATAGAAATATGATTCGATCAAAACAATGCAACGAAAAGCATTGTAAATATCAAGGTGCAAAAATAGATTTTATGCTTGTTTTGACTCGCTGATTTTTCCGGTTCTGGCTGTGGCTTTGGCGATGGGGAAATATTTGATAAACACGCCTGAAGTCCATTAATACGGAGGCAGGATGGAGGCAGTGCTGATAGATTTGGTGGCAACGATGGAGCAGATGGTGGCAGAACTATCGATGGTCGTGATCGATTCGATGGAAATGGAGCAGGTGGTGGCGGAACTATTGATGGTGGTGACCGATTCGGTGGTGGGGCTACAAGAGAGTAGTTAATTAAGGATGTTGAAATTAATATTTAACGTTAAAAAATAAGAATTAAGAACAATAATGCAAAAATGATTGAATTAACCTGCAGGTTGACAATAGCTTGGCAAGGTTGCAAGTCCACATGAAGGAGGCAAGGCTAGTGTGCGCGTAACATTTATATGAATTCCGCTCCTTTTTGTATCGCTGATAAAATGACAAATGCATCTTCTATGATGATTCATGGTAGAACTTACGCCAGTACAACACGCTTGACTGGGTTTAGAAATCATTGACATGCTGCTAACAAAGTTGTAGCAATCATTAATGACAGTGCTGTATACATCGTAACAATATGGCGAACTTTGGTAGTAAAGTGTAAAAGAAAATATAAATGAAGAGGTAGCCTTTTGTCATTTGAACCATTTTGAATGATGAATTGAATTGTGAAGAGAAGATGAAATGTGGTATTCTCAGTAGTATTAGATATTATGATTTTAAATAGAATTGTTTCCAGAGTGTTAGGGTAATGGGGAGAATGTGGATGTAGAAAAAGAAAACTCATGAGAGAAATAACTACAGAAGAAGAGAGAAATCGTTTATTCAATTGAGAGACTACATTGTAAGAATTGGGATACAATTATAATAGCTATATGCCTCTTTATATTATCAAAATACATTGCCTAAATTAAAGATACAATTACCTAAAATACAATGCAAGGATGGAAATAATCCACCTCCTTCCATTGTCTAAATATTTTCTAAATATTTATTTTCATAGCCTAATCATTCCCTAAATAATATTACCAAATAGGAAATAGATTATTGAGAGATTTAGAGTCATACATAACACAGAGAGATGGAAAAGCTTGGTTTACGAATTAATTTTACATATTTTATTTAGTACAAATTGATTTGGGTTTTTAATTAAGAAAAGTGTATAAGCATCTGGCTGGATGTGTATCATGCCCCTCTAAAGAGGAAGGATTCATATAACACTAAATAGATTGATTGATTCTCTCTACAGGAAATCTCGGTATTTTAGAAGTAGTTTTAATCAGCTTTTATACATCAAATCAAATTTTATCTTAGTAATGGCAATTAGCTGTCACAAATTTTTAAGCTCTCCTACTTCAAAACAAAAAATTTAAGCTCTCCGTATTATTTAAAAAAAAATTATCTTAGTAATGGCAATTAGCTGTCACAAATCAATAGCTATAAAAGATCATAGATGTATTTATTTCTTCTTAGCTTGGCCTATTGAATATTTTGAAAAAACTCAAATATGTAATATAATAATATCAGAAAACCCTTTGGCAGTACTGTTTTTTGTTCATATAGAATTCTTTCAACTCAAATTACATATTTTAATGTCGAAATTCAATTGTATGCTGTAATATTTCTTATATGTCCATCACGTCCATAGTCGATACAAATTTATTAAAAATGAACAGTAGAAAACGCATGATGAAAAAACAAAATTTGGAAACTTCATATACACCAAACATTTTATCAATCTTATAGATCTTGACCAAAATGCATTGAAATGTAAGTCCTACAATAATAAAGTAGAAATAAAAGCATGACTCAATTAAATAACAATGGTACAAGATGTAAGAGAAAACACAAAATTTAGTTTATCTTAGCCCATTTAAATCTATAACCATAAACATTATTTGGGCCCTATATTCATTCATCATTTGACAGCCAACATAACTCCTTTGTTATCCTGATACACCTTTGATTGATTCATGTCTTTTGTGTTGAGAACCTTTCCAATTATTTGATTTGTAACGGATTCATTTGACAGCTTATACTTGCCACAAGATACCTTTTATTTTACTAATTAAATCCTTGATTTCATAACATACAATTTGACAGCCTTCATTTGTTTCCATTTGTTGCCTTTTGTATTAACTCCTCCTAGGCTGTCAAAGCTTTGAATTGGTAACCTCTCCATTTGAATTCATTTTCAATGATTCACCGTTTATTTGCTAATTAATATTTGAACTTGTGTGCCAAGGCATACAAGATCTATAAATAGAGGCCAATAATCAATTTGTCATATATAAGAAAAGAGCGAAATACATTCAATAAAAATAAAAGCTTTTCCACCACTCTTTCAATTCTCTTGCAATTCCCTGCCAATCCTTTATTTTTTATTTCTAAACCCAAAAACGAGTTTTAAGTCGGATATCGAAGAAGGCTTTTCATCACCGCTTCTACGGTCGTGCGCCTAAGGAGCGAATCCTCGGAATATCTTGGGGCAAGCCAACAAGTCTCGCACGTTAGACGGAAATTGCCTTAGGACAGCGTTTACGCGTTCCGGGTAACATTTTTTTATTTATTTTATTTTATGTAATACTATCCGATATTTCTCCACTACAGATTCAACATTCTAAGGCAACTCGGATAGTTTATATATAAAAATATATATATATATATATATATATATATATATATATATATATATATATATATATATATATATATATATATATATATATATATATATAATAAAACTTGAACAAGCATAAACAACAGAGACTTGCAGGCATAATATTTTGACCAAAATACTAATACCTTTATCTGTTCACACCAACTTTTGGACCAAACAATTTTGGACTTAATTCACACGAATTTATCATCTAGCCATCTTAATATTTTAAACTCATATTTTGCTACAAATTATTTTGCAGTCATTATCTTATAATTTTTCTTCCTTGTTCAAAATGGGTCTAGATGATGTACTTGCTTTAAAACCTGAAAAATTTAGTGGATCAAAATTTAGTAGATGGCAAGAACAAATGGAAGCTTGGTTAGTTACTTTAGGTTTAATATCAGCTTTAGGAAAAAAGGCACCCTACACTAAGAAATCAAAACATGATGAAATAATGAATAATGCTGAAATAGAATATCACTGTAGATTTAGAATTTTAAGTTGTCTTTCGGACGAACTTTATGAAACATATAGAAAATATAAACAAGCTAAGGAATTATGGTACGCACTTGATAATTGTTATAGTAAAGAAAATGTGGGGGTAATCGGATTTACAATATCGATTTTAACAAATTTAATATGGTTGATAATTTATCTATTAATGATCAAATTCACAAATTTCAAAATATGATTCAAGAAATACAAAAGGTGGGAGAAACTAAACTAGATGAAAATTATCAAGTAACTTGCCTAATAGATAAATTACCTCCTTCATGGTCGGATTTTGCACAGAATCTTAGAAGATCACAAACCAGATTGAAACTAAAATCTGTCATCCAATCAATCCGTATAGAAGATCAATTTAGGCATAGACAAGTTGAAGAAAATCACATGTCTTCTAAAGTTAATCTAACTGAAACTCAAAATAATTATCAAAACAATCATCAAAACAATCTTAGAAATAAAAGTAATAACTATCGAAAACCTAATGGAAGGGGCTTTAAGAAAATAGGAAATTTTAACAAGAACAAGTTTAATAAGTCAAGAGGATCCTTGAGACCCAATTTTGAGAAGAAGAAGAATGAAGAAAGATTCTGCTTCGTTTGTGGACGAGACAATCATGATGCGCGAGATTGCTTCTATAGGAAGAAAATGAAGATTGTGTACAAGAAGAGACAGGACCCAAATGGAGCTAAGGGCCATGTGAATATGGTACAAAAGGAACCCTCTGGATCCTCTTTTAGGTCAGTATCTTATGTTCCTTCCATTAACCTTACATATCAAAACGCCGAGTGGTGGTTAGATAGCGGAGCTAATACGCATGTATGTGCTGATAGATCATGGTTTTCTTCTTACCGGATCTCAAGTGGAGGATGTGTGAGCGTAGCAAATGGAACCTCTATTAGGGTACTAGGCTTTGGAGACGTCAGATTAAAATTCTCTTCAGGAAAAATGATAATTCTTCGGGATGTGCAGCATGTTCCGGATATTAGGAAAAATTTGATTAGTGCTTCTTTATTAGTTCAGTTAGGTTATAGAGTTGTTTTAGAATCAAATAAAGTAGTAATTTCTAAGGGTGATAATTTTATTGGAAAAGGATATGTAACTGATGGATTATTTAAGATGAATATTGTACCTCTCTTAGTTAATGAAGTTTCTGCAATTTCTGAAAATTCCTCTTCATCAATAATTACAAACTCTAAATCTTGTGATATTTGGCATGGACGACTAGGACATGTGAATTTAAGGAAGCTCACAAAATTATCATATCTTAATCTAATACCTAAGTTTAAAATAAATTATGATTCTAAATGTGAAATTTGTACTCAATCAAAACAACCTAGAAAACCTTTTAAACCAGTTGAATTTAGAAACACTAAAAAGTTAGAACTAATTCATAGTGACGTCTGCGACTCTAATAGAGGTTATACTAGAGGAGGAAGTCGATATTTCGTGACTTTCATAGATGATTTCTCTAAATTTTGCTACACTTATCTGATGAAGACTAAGGATGAAGTAATTAGAAAACTAGAAATATTTAAAGCGAAGTTGAAAACCAACAAGAAGAAACTATTAAAGTCTTAAGATCCGATCGAGGCGGAGAGTACACTTCAAATGAAGTAGCTTCCTTTTGTGAAAAGAATGGAATAATACATCAAGTCACTGCACCCTATTCTCCTCAATCCAACGGTGTCGCCGAGCGAAAGAACCGAACTCTACTAGATATGGTCAATGCAATGATCATCGGTTACGGTGTACCTCGGAATTTGTGGGGGGAAGCTCTTCTATCTCGCTTGTCATATCCTAAATAGGGTACCAGTTAAAGATAATAACAAAACTCCTTACGAACTATGGAAAGGGCGACAACCTCGACTTAGTTATTTCCGAGTGTGGGGGTGCTTAGCGAAAGTTGGAATTCCAGAGCCTAAACGAAAGAAAATTGGACCCAAAACTGTAGATGCAGTTTTTATAGGATATTCTCTTAATAGTAACACTCATAGATTCCTAGTAGTAAAATCTGAAATAAATGAAATATCAAAAGATACAATTCTTGAATCTAAAGATGCAACTTTCTTTGAAAATATATTTCCATTCAAAACTCGTGTTTCCTCAAATCCTATTTCCTTACCAAGTACTTCTACTTCTGATTCTATTCCAAATCATGATTATTCCCTAGAACCTAGAAGAAGTAAAAGAGGAAGAATAGAAAAGAATTTAGGTGAAGATTTCGTAACCTATTTAGTTGAAGACACTCCTTCAAATTTTGATGAAGCAATGCATTCTTCCGAGTCAATTTATTGGAAAGAAGCAATTAATAGTGAAATTGAATCAATAATAGGTAATAACACATGGATCTTAACAAATTTGCCCCCTGGTACAAAACCTTTAGGATGTAGGTGGATTTTCAAAAAGAAACTTAGGACCGATGGAACCGTAGAAAGATATAAAGCTAGGTTAGTAGTTCAAGGTTTCAGTCAAAGGTCCGGTATTGATTATTTTGATACCTACGCACCTGTCGCTCGTATAACTACGATTCGCGTTCTTCTCGCATTAGCTTCTATACACAAACTTTTGGTGCATCAAATGGACGTCAAAACTGCATTCTTACATGGCGATCTTGAAGAAGAAATTTATATGCAGCAACCAAAAGGATACGTAGTTAAAGGACAAGAAGACAAAGTTTGTAGATTAGTGCGATCTCTTTATGGCTTAAAGCAAGCTCCTAAACAATGGCATGAAAAATTTGATAGTGTAATCTTAGCCAATGATTTTCAAATTAATGAATCTGATAACTGCCTTTATTATAAAAAGGAAAGTGATGGCTACATCATCTTATGCCTTTATGTGGATGATATATTAATTCTTGCTCCTAAGTTAGAATTGATAAATAAAGCAAAATCGGTTTTGTCAAATAATTTTGACATGAAAGACTTAGGAGAGGCAGATATAATTTTAGGTATGAAAATTATCAGAAATTCAGATTCAATTCTTCTATCTCAATCTCATTATACGCAATCCATTATCAACAAATTTGATTTCTCTGATTGCACTCTTGTGTCCACTCCTTTTGATCCAAATTTGCATATTTATAAGAATAATGGTGATCCAATAGATCAAGAAAAATATGCTCAAATAATTGGATCTCTTATGTACTTATCTAACAGGACAAGACCTGATATAGCTTATGCAATATCCAGATTATCTAGGTACACAAATAATCCTAGTAGAAATCATTGGATTGCATTGCAAAGAGTATTCAAATATCTCAAAGGTACTATATCATATGGTCTTAGGTTCACAGGTTATCCATCTGTACTAGAAGGGTTTTCTGATGCAAATTGGATTTCAGATTCACTAGATGTGAAATCTACAACTGGATTTGTATTTCTTTTAGGAGGTAGCGTCATATCATGGCAATCAACAAAACAAACCATTGTTGCTAAAAGCACTATGGAAGCAGAATTAATAGCTCTAGATACCACTTGTACAGAAGCTGAGTGGCTAAAAGAATTATTATCCGATATACCTCTAGTTCCTAAACCAATTCCATCCATTTTAATAAATTGTGATTGCAGAGCTGCAATTGATTTTTGTAAAAAGAAATTAATAAACTCAAAACTGAATAGGCACATAAAAAGACGACAAAAGTCAATCAAGCAATATATTAAAAATGAAGTTATAGCCATTGAGTATATAAAATCAGATGATAATCTGGCTGATTGCCTTACAAAAGGCCTTGAAAGGACAAAGGTCCTTATGTCATCGAGGGGGATGGGATTATGCCCATAATAATCTTTCTTGCGGTGGTAACCCAACCTTTGTGATAGGCGATCCCTTGAATAAGGTTCAATGGGTAATAACAAACCGATAAGATTGATAAAATAGTACACATTTTAGGAGCTTTGACTCCGAACCTATCCCTATGATGAGTGTACTTATCTGTAGTGGTTAAGGTTGAGTATAAATCTCTCAATGAGTACCGAGGCGGTAATTTCCGCAGGATGTGACTCTACACACATCCTTGGTAGGAACTCACCTATATGAGAGTGTCCGTATACGGCCGCGGTACAGGGCATGGGTAAGTCCTCAAGAGCTCTCATGAAATAAAACAAGATAAATGTGCAAGGCCATTAATTAAATGCACAAACCGCGATGATAGTCTTCGTATTATGCGTGTGATAGTAAAATTTGGAATAAAGGAACGAGTTCAAAACAACTGAGTTACTCTGTCTCCTCCAAATTAAACTATTAACACTAGATGTAAGTTCAAATCTTGTAAGATACTTACATTGAATGCATAATATAATATCCGGAAAAAAAAAAAAAAATTCCTTTTTCATAACTGATTTTATAATAAACTTATTTTATAATAAACTTAATTATTTTAATTATCTTTAGTTTTATTTTTGAAAATAAATTTTGAGTTTTGTGGGGGATTGTAAGAGAAAACACAAAATTTAGTTTATCTTAGCCCATTTAAATCTATAACCATAAACATTATTTGGGCCCTATATTCATTCATCATTTGACAGCCAACATAACTCCTTTGTTATCCTGATACACCTTTGATTGATTCATGTCTTTTGTGTTGAGAACCTTTCCAATTATTTGATTTGTAACGGATTCATTTGACAGCTTATACTTGCCACAAGATACCTTTTATTTTACTAATTAAATCCTTGATTTCATAACATACAATTTGACAGCCTTCATTTGTTTCCATTTGTTGCCTTTTGTATTAACTCCTCCTAGGCTGTCAAAGCTTTGAATTGGTAACCTCTCCATTTGAATTCATTTTCAATGATTCACCGTTTATTTGCTAATTAATATTTGAACTTGTGTGCCAAGGCATACAAGATCTATAAATAGAGGCCAATAATCAATTTGTCATATATAAGAAAAGAGCGAAATACATTCAATAAAAATAAAAGCTTTTCCACCACTCTTTCAATTCTCTTGCAATTCCCTGCCAATCCTTTATTTTTTATTTCTAAACCCAAAAACGAGTTTTAAGTCGGATATCGAAGAAGGCTTTTCATCACCGCTTCTACGGTCGTGCGCCTAAGGAGCGAATCCTCGGAATATCTTGGGGCAAGCCAACAAGTCTCGCACGTTAGACGGAAATTGCCTTAGGACAGCGTTTACGCGTTCCGGGTAACATTTTTTTATTTATTTTATTTTATGTAATACTATCCGATATTTCTCCACTACAGATTCAACACAAGAAACAAACTAAATGTGAGGGTGTAGAAACAGATTCTATGCTTGTTTTTGCTGGCTGATGTTTCGGGTCCCGACGCTGGCTCTAGTGAAGGGGAAAAACCTGGCAAAAAAGCCGATTTTGGAGGCCCATTGAAAGGAAGGAAAGATGGAGCAGGAGATGGTGCTGAGCGATTTGATGGCATGGCTACAAGAATAGTTAATTAAGGGTGTTGGGAATTAATTTTTAATATAAAAATTAATAATTAAGAACAATAATCTAAACAGGAGTAAAGTACATTTTTTAGTATCACAATCAAATGGTGAGGCAGAAATGTTGCAAGAAGACGGCAATGCGAGTACATGTTTAAGATCTATATCGAGGCCACCTAACTCTTTGACGTCATTGATAGCATGACAAATACATGTATAGTCTTGCTTCATAATGGAATTTACTCTACTACAACAACCCGCACTGGGTTTCGAAACGATTGGCCCTTCATGATCAGCAAAATCCAAGCAATCACTGAGTAGAATGGAGAACTTCTCTTCACAATCTACTGGCGAACTTTCCGTGCATTTTAGCAGGAGAGTGCAGAAGAAAATATAAATAAAAAACAGGTGTTTTGTCATTTGAACCATTTTGAATGATGAATTGTGAAGAGAAGATGAAATATTGCATTTTTAGTAGTATTATATATAATGATTTTAAATACAATTGTTTGAAGAGAGATTGAAATTACTTGGTTTACGAATTAATTTACATCTTTTATGTAGTACAAATTAATTTGGGGGTTTTAATAAGGAAAGTATATAAGCATCTGGCTGGATGTGTATCTATCATGGCCCCCTAAAGAGGAAGGATATAACAACAATAATTAGATTTTCTTTTGAAATAGAACAATAATTAGATTAATTATCTCTACAGAGAATCTCGGTATTTTAGGAGCACTTTTAATCAGATTTAAGACATCAAATCAAAAATCTTAATGATGGCAATTAGTTGTCACAAATTAATAGATATAAAAAGCTCACAGATGTATTTATTTCTTTTTAGCTTGTAATTGGGTCGTGATTGTAGATACTTCCGGTTTATTTCAAATAATCATCAAATAGAAATTATAGAATAAATGACCATATTAAGTGGTAAAGTATTAAGTCGACCAGAAAACAACCAAACGTTTTACTTAATTAAATTACAACAAGAAGAGAAACAAAGCAAATATAATTGTGTAAAAACATATTTCACACTTATGTTTGCTTGTGGATATTTCGAATTCTGGCTCTAGCTCTGGCGATGGAGAAATATGCGGAGGCCCATTAAGAGGGAGGAAAAAAGGAGCAGGTGATGGCGTTACTTCCGGTGGTGGTGATTTATTTGATGGTGATGCTTCAAAAATATAATATATTAAGGATATTCGAAATTAATATTTGATTTCATAAAATAAGAACTAAGTACAATTAATAATGCAAACATGAGTGAATTACCTATTCCAATATCACAAGAGACAAATCTTAAAGCTACAATTTTGCAAGTATCAGGCAAGGCAAGTGTTCTCATAACATCTATACTGATGCGTGACTTTTCCCTTTCCTTGATAAAATCACAAATGCATGTAGGGTTATGATTCATGATAGAACTTACTCCATTACAACACGCCTCGCTCGGTTTGGGAACCATTAGCTCGTTCAAAACATAATGTAAGCAATCATTGGTTAGAACAACCACTGCATCATCACAATCTGGCGAACTTTCGGTGCATTTTGGTAGGAGACTGAGAGTGTAAAAGAAAATAGAAATGAAGAGGAGGCATTTTGTCATAACTTGAACCATTTTGGATGCTCAATTGTGAAGAAGGAAGATGAATTGTTGAATTCTTAATCTAGTTATTATAATCATTTAAATTTGAATTGTTTGTTAAGAGATGAAAGGAAGATATTCTGTAGAAATTAATATGATGGCTATAGGAAGATATTCGGTCAGCCGCCAGATGCAACTGTCTGACTTCTGAACTATTTTGGGCCCTTGGAATTCTCATTATATTTACGAAAAAATGAAGAAAAGGAAAATAAAATAAATCCGATCTCCCAATCTTTTGAACCATTTAGCAGCGCAATAATTTCTGAAAAAAAAGAGGCTGGCAATTACCGAGTATTTTCTTTCTATATGAAGTGCACTGCCCGCAATGAAAACATGGATCATTTACGTTTTTTTTTTCAAAGACAACGCCCATGGGCTTATATTTCACAGTATCAAGTTTTTACAGGAGGATCATAACTTTCTAATGTAATGGATCATTTACTCTGGTAGTTCAGGATCGACTCATCCCTCTTCTTGGTTTTGAATTATGGAAAGATTGGTGTAATAGACTGTTTAGAGGGAAGCAAGAACAAGCCCTCGAATTGTGTGTCGATGGCAATTCTTTTTGGGAAAATATAAATTCTATGTATTAATTAATTTATCATGCTTTATAAAGAGTTATTTTATATTATTTTACAATGGACGTACACTACGGAAAAGGTGTCATGCCTCCCTCCTAAGATTTTGTACAGAATAATATATATATATATATATATATATATATATATATATATATATATTAGAAGAGTTATAGTAAAAAAAAAACGAAATATATGAATTTTCCCTCTCCCTTTTCCTAAACTTTTGTTCAAGATTAATCAGCCGTGGCCGGTGAGACAAAAAACTGGCCCCCCTTAGTATATTATGTCAAGCTCGGTCACTGGACTAGGAGATATGTCCTCTTGAGGCTTCTTACTTTTTTTAATTGTTTTCCTTCAATATAAATTAGTTCTTTGAAAAAACATAAATTAATTTGTTCTGGTGTCTAGCAGCCGCCCTTATGTAAACAATTTCATTCATGAAACTTGACTTTCAATTTCAGGATTTTAATCTGAATCATGCATTTACAAAAATGTGACATGTCATCAAACCAGCTCAGCTAAAGGTCGATTTCGATTTCGTATAAATCTTCTTTTTTCTTAAATTAAGAACTTTGTAAATTCTTCACTGAGAAGAATTTACAATTTTGAGTGAAACTAAATTCATTATTTGTTCATCATATACATAATTTATTCATATCTAATTTACATAATTCTCAACTATATCTAATGAACCATACACGCTTCATAGTTAACTGAATTTTTTCGAAAAGAGAAAATTTCAACGAGTGATCATAATAATTTTTTTTGAAACTCCTAATATAACAATGATACGAGTAGTAACGGAGCTTGAAATCCGTTTTACAAAAATGTTTGGAGACCAATACATAGTATTCGGAATTCTTTTTCCCCGTAAAATATACTAGAATTCAACTAATATATATTAATTTGTCAAAAATCTTGGGGGGTGCATGGCTCTCTCCGGTTTATATATAGCTCCGTCACTAGATACGAGAAAGAAAGAATAATATAATAGATTAATTAGTTGACTAAAAGTTCACTTTTCACCATTATTTTACATTCCATGTATAATCAAATAATCATCAAATACGACAAATTAGTAAAGATGGATCAGAACAACATCTATTTTGAAACTCCTAAAACAGCCAAACAGAAATAAAAGTGTTACTCAATTAGATAACAATAATAAGAGAAACAAAGCAAACATAATTGTGTAAAAACATATTTTATATGCTTATTTTTGCTCGTGGATATTTCAAATTATGGCTCTAGCTCTAGCGATGGAGAAATATCCGAAAATAAGGCGGAGGTTTCGGATTGTTTAGGTTTCGGATCATTCACGTTGTGGCTGATTGGGGTTTCATGTCGTTTGTGTATCGGGTCGTTCGGATTTTGAATCATTCAAGTTTTGATTATTTGGATTTCGGGTCTTTCAGGTTATGGATCATTTGGGTTGCAAGTCATTCGAGTTTCAGATCATTACGGGTTTTGGGTCATTCGGATTCGGGTCGGGTCAGATTTTGCCAACTCTATATAAAATATATGTAAATCTTCTTTTTCTTCAATTGAGGAGTTTGTAAATGTTTTCCTGAGGGAAGAAGTTACAGTTGAGTGAAACTAAATTCGTAATTTATTCATCATACTTCATGCATGAGCATGCTGATGTATATCTAATATACATAATTCTCAACTATATCTTATGAATCGTACACGCTATATAGTATAGTTAACTGATTTTTTTGTAAAAAGATAATTATAACAACTAAGGGATCACAATAAGATAATTTGGAAGTCCTACAATAATAAAGAAGAAATAAAAGCATGACTCAATTAAATAACAATGCTACAAGAAACAAAGTAAACGTGAGGGTGTAGAAACAGATTCTATGCTTGTTTTTGCTGGCTGATGTTTCGGGTCCTGGCGCTGGCTCTGGTGAAGGGGAAAAACTTGGCGAAAAAGTCGATTTTGGAGGCGCGTTGAAAGGAAGGAAAGATGGAGCAGGAGATGGTGCTGAGCGATTTGATGACATTGCTTCAAGAATAGTTAATTAAGGGTGTTGGAAATTAATTTTTAACATAAAAAATAATAATCAAGAACAATAATCTAAACATGAGTAAAGTACCTTTTTTTGTATCACAATCAAATGGTGAGGCAGATATGTTGCAAGAAGACGGCAATGCGAGTACATGTCTAAGATCTATATCGAGGCCGCCTAAATCTCTGACGTCATTGATAGCATAACAAATACATGTATAGTCATGCTTCATAATGGAATTTACTCTACTACAACAACCCGCACTGGGTTTCGAAACGATTGGCCCTTCATGATCAGCAAAATCCAAGCAATCACTGAGTAGAATGGAGAACTTCTCTTCACAATCTACTGGCGAACTTTCGGTGCATTTTAGCAGGAGAGTGCAGAAGAAAATATAAATGAAGAATAGTAGTTTTATCATTTGAACCATTTTTGGATGGTGAATTCTGAACAAATGATGAAATGTTGTTGTATTCCTATCGGGTTATTTATATTGGTTTTGATTCAAGAAAGGCTTGGGTTTGAATATTAATTGTAATTAATTTATTATTAATTTAGTGATAATCATGACTGAAAATTAATTTGGGACGTTTAAGAAGACATCTGGCCAGCCGCCTAATGCAATTAATTATCTTTATTATTATGTATTCTGTAAAGACCCTTGGAAATTCTTTTCTATTGACGAATAAAAAAGTGGTAAAACAACAAAAGGAAAATAGTATTAAGAAGTTCCGACCTGCCGGATTCGAACCAGCGACCTAAGGATTTACCTGCGCTCACTACAGTCCTCCGCTCTACCAACTGAGCTAAGGTCGGTTTTTGTTCCGATCCAATTATTAACTTATTTGCTGTCCACTATATACAATATAAGAACACAAATTAACATTTCACCCAAGAAAAAAAGTAGAAAATGGACATCGACTGGAAAAAGGGACACAGTAATAAAATCAATAAAAATACATTTGCAATTTATTCATTATACATGAACGATGACAAACTTAACACGCCACAAATCCATCCAAAGTACTCAAAATTCTAAACTACAAAAATTCTAATAAACAACAATACATACTACAATCTACTATTCCACCCCTGTTACGAATTCCCTCTACTTTACTTCCCGATACAAAATTTACTAAAAATGCTACTCAAAACTTCCTCCGAAACATCCTCACCGCTCAACTCTCCAAGCGCCAACGCGGCCTCCCTCAAATCGATCGTCCAAAAATCCATCGCCAATTCTTCCTCAACCGACGCAACAACTCTCTTCAAACTCTCTTGCGCTCTTATCAACTGCTCAAACTGCCTCTGCACAAATTAACCAACCAACCAAAATTAATAAAAGCAGACTCAACATATTCAACATTTTTTTAGGGATAAATGGACCGTTAGTCCCTGTACTTTAATTGATTGCACGCTTAGTCCCTGTATTACCGATTTAAAGTTTATGATCCCTATATTATACAAAATGTGCACGGCTAGTCCCTCACATAATAGAAGTAGTTGACACGTTAACTTTTTAACGTCATGACCATTTTACTCCTTTAAATGATATAAAAATATAATGATTTATTGAAATTAAAGAATAATACAAAATATATTTGCATTTATCATTATTTTGTAGATTCATTTTCTTCTTTAAAAAATAAAAGGGTAAAATAGTCATTTATAAAAAAATTACAGGAACTAACGGTGCATTTATCCCCTTTTTTTTTTTTTTTCTTTTCAACTTAAGAAATGGACGAATGTTTTAACGTACTTGATTGACGGTCCATTTTCGCCCGGCTGAAGAAATCGACTCGAGACCGCGAACTTGAATAATGGCCTTTTCTAATTCGGAAATTCCTTTACCGGTCACAGCGCACGTGTTTACCACCTTTCTAAAACGATTATTTTCGTTTAATTTTCCGAACGATTCCACTGAATCTGACGGCACGCAGTCTATTTTGTTGACCACTAAAATCATCGGCGTTTCCACCTGCTGTTTAATAATAATTGGAAAATTAACAAAATAAACAAACATATAAATAAATGAATGAATGAATGAATGAATGAATGAATGAAGGTATAATAAGAATGACCTGAATTGAGTGGAGATGATTAAAGAGGTTCTGATCCTCTCCAGTCCAGCCCTCCAGTGCATCAATCACCACAATAACAACATCCGCCGCCAACGCAGCCGCTTCCGATCTCTCCACACCTTCACAACACCAACAAACATTAAATCACGCATTTTACGAAAAAGCCCCTCCTCCATTCCTCCAAATCACAAAAACGCCCCCGCATTCCAAAACTGCAAAAAAAGAGCCCCCGTTCTCTTTCAAACCTCCTCAAGAATAGAAGGTCCTTTGCAAATTACGCACACCATAGGGCCTTTTTTGCAAATTCCCCAGGAGTCTAATTTCGCAAAGATATCAATTCTTACAAAAAAGCCCCTCCATTCTTCAAACCCTCGGAAACAAAAGGGACTTTTCGCAATTTGAAGTTACGCGAGGGACCTTTCGGTGAATTTCCCTAAAAGCGATTGGTGTACCTATTTGTTCGACGAGATCGGAGGTGCGACGGATGCCGGCGGTGTCGAGTAATGTGGCGGGGATGCCGTGGACGGAGACGCCGGCCTCGACGACGTCGCGCGTGGTCCCCGCTATCGATGTCACTATCGCCCTCTCACTCTGCACTCTAGTCCAAAAATAACAACACATCACATATTAACACATATTAACACTTTACACCCCTTAAAAGTTGAGACAACAGATGGGGCTTACTTTGCTCCAAGCATTGAGGAGGCTCGATTTTCCCACATTCGGCCTCCCTATTATCGCTATCTGCAAAATTTATACAAAAATTATTTTATCTACCGCATTATTACCAAATTAGGTGACCAATTGGATCACCCCTATATTATTATTAAAAATCGCAAAACAAAAACTATAACTCTTCAAAAATTCAATAAATAGTCATTGACATGTACTTGCGTTTTAACAGCGTCCAAAAATAGGCTCTTTTTTTGCGATTTTCAAATATACAGGGGCGTTTTTGCAAATTTCCCTATTATTATTATTATTATTATTATTATTATTAACAATACGTGTATATATAATTTCCCTATATATTATCATACCTGGAGGCCGGACTGGAGTAGTTTGTCGTAATTAGCAGTCTCCAGCGCCCGCTGCAGATCGCGATTCATAGAATTAATTTTGTTTATCAACAGTTGAGGATCCAACGGTGGTAAATCGTCGTCAAAGTCGAGCCGCGCCTCGATTTCCGTGAGCAGCTCGATGGTTTGGTTCCTTAATGACTTCACCAACGATGAAAATCCACCCTGGATAAAAAATAATAGAAAAAAAATATTGAAGATAGTGAATAAGTTGATGAATACGTAAGGAGTGACGAAAATAGGGGATGACTAGTCATAGGTGAACGAGAAATGATGAGATATCATTCGATGAATGAGAAATGAGAAACAGTAATAATAAGAGTAAAATACTAAGGAAATGATAAGTAAATTATAATGATGACGTAAGTAGATAAGTAATAAATGATAAAAATAAAAATAAATAGATAAATAAATAAGATAATAAGATATAGTAAAATGTAATTGAAATTATTATAATGACATAAATAAATATGAAAAAAGATAGTAATTTGCCTGAATGCCAGCTAATGCTGAGTCAGCAGCAGCAGCCGATTTAGAAGAAATAAGCTTAGAAATATTCTCAGCTTGCGACAAATCCAACCGTCCATTCAGAAATGCCCTCAAAGTAAACTCACCTACAATAAAACTTTCATTTATTAAAACGCAAAAATATATTAACAAATAATTAAATAGAATATTGAGAGTGAGTCGATACTGAACCTGGTTCGGCGAGTCGAGCTCCAGCTTCTAAACAGGCTCGTAAAACTCTGTTTAAACAAATGTCGTTTCCATGACATTGGAGCTCAATTACGTCTTCTCTTGTGTAGGATCTCGGTGCGAGCATTGGTACCGCCAAAACCTAATTAATTTACATAAAAAAGTTCGGAACTTTACCTTCTTTTTCGTCTGTCAATGGAGAAACGAAAGAGATACGTAAAGAACTTCACTTTACCTCGTCAATTACGTTTCCCTCTTTATCTAAAACAAATCCATACTCAACGAAATGGCTGTTTGGCCTCCAACCAACAACCCCTTCCTTCTCCTTCACCTTCTTAACCGGTCGAAAAACCTGAGCTGCGATTGAAACAGCGTTGGAACCCGACAGACGTACAATTCCGACTGCGGCGGGCCCGCCGCCTTGGGATGTCACGATGGCCGCGATCGTGCCGGAGCCGGAGAGATGTGAAGCGTCGGCGAATCTCTCGTCTCTGGTGAGGATTAGCGTTTTGGATGGGGCGATGAGGGTTTTGGTGCTGCGGGTGAGGAGGGGTTTGGAAGGGTTTAGGAAGTGATGAGGGGTTTTGGAAGGGTTTAGGCGTGGGAGCAGGCGGATAAGGGAAAGCGCCATTGATGGAGTTGTGGAGGTAGGAGGAGAAGTGGATTAATGTCATTTTGGGCTTATTCTTAAGAAGAAAAGGTGTTATTTTGGGCTGAAGTAACATAAAGCCCAAAATTTATCAAAAAAGAAGTCCATGAATAATGTTCTGATTTATCGAGTGATGTTTTTAATTTAATTGATGTATGTACAACTACAAATTATGAATAGGATTATGATGAGTCTGAGACTCGATATGCTAAAAAAGAAAATGAAATCGGTGAAAAGCTGCAGCGATTGAACCGTTTGTGTTGAGTTCCCAGAATAAATATAGGTTGAGTAGCAGTCTATTGGTGATTGACTGTTTCCAATGACCCACAAGTCTGTGCTCGCGTTGTTTGTGCCTCTGTGACAAGATTTTACACACTATATACCAAAATACATGTACGTACTGAATTGAACACAGCACTACGAATTATCATTATCAATCCATCACATTTTCTTCATAAAAAATGAAGGCAAATTCGTGCATTTTTGTGTTACTTTATTTATTCGTTTCACTAAAAAGCAGCAAGCCTGATGTGGCGAATCCAATCTCGATATTCTGAAGACTGTTCTGTTTTGTTTTGTTTGGTTTGGGAAGTTCAAAATATGACCGTTGGCCCGCCAGGTCAGCTCCTCTCTGCCTCGTGATTCGTGCGTGACATGCCTCGTGGCCTCTGCCCAAAGTACCAACATTCTGCATAGACCTGGTCCAAATATTAAAGTATTTTCTGACCTCTCGATTGGCGGTCTATCGGTGTACCAGGCCTTTTTTCCTACTATTTCCATAGCTGCACCCGGTCTAGCATTTAATGGTATTTCTTGCAGTACTTGAAGGGTTGGTAGGCATTTAAGACAAATATTCCAGATGTTTGCACCCTGTAATTAATTATTTATTACACATTAGTCTGTAACTGATCATTTTCCTAGTCTCATCAGCTTCTGTCATATTAAATTTATTTGAAAAATTAATATATGTCATCAAGATGATCGTACGTTAAGAATTTTTTTTGAAGGCAAATGTTAAGGATATTCTCTCACTCCAATGGGTTTATATAATTTCTATATAATGATCATAAATAAAATAAATTATGAAACAAACCAACCAAGCTTAGCTGTATATTTATGAAATTATTTCCTCCTAAATTTGAAATTTCCTAATTTATTTATCATTAAACCCACCTTTAATGGCATTAAAACTTCAATTCTAAAACAACCAAATTTCAGAGAGTATAGTCTAGTAGTATCAAAATGATTACCTTCCAGTCTTCATAAGCTTTGAATGGACCAACCAGCAAATTTGCTCCTGGAGCATTTAATACACTCTCTCCTCTGCTCTGTTCTGCTCTTTTTCTCTCCTTTCTATAAAACTCCACACTCTACCACCGCTCAATTCAATTTTGTCGCCATTGTTGCCCCCTTCAAAACCCTCACAAAACCCTTTCACTACCAAACCTTCCGCTTAAGTACGTTCATAATAGAAGAGAAAATAAACCCTTTTGTTCGAACTCATTTTTCGGACTTTTTGATTCGTCTTGTTTTTTAGTTGGGAGTGAGAGAGTTCTTGTTTGAGCTCACATTTTTGGGTGCGTGTGATTGGAGAAAAAGGGGTTTAAGGGAAGTTGTTCTTACGAAAATGCTGAAGACGGATCGAAGTTCAATCGTTGTGCTTTTGCTTTTGATTCTGGCAATATCAGTGGCTCATGCGAATGAAGGTGAGTTTTGATTTTATTTATTATTTATTATTTTGCGTTGTAAGATTTTGTTTGGTTATATTCCTTTTAGATTTCATGTACTAAAATGTTGGCAAGTTTTCATTCTTAACTCTTAACCCAATTTAAAAGATTTATCATTTATCCCCAATTTAGTCTAATCATTTCATGACTTTCAAAATCCGGTCAAAGATACACACTTTTAATAAATCAGACGCTCAAAACCCGTATTTAGACATCAATCAAGTGTCGAACTTTAGTAGTCAGGAATTTGGGCCCCATAAAAAGCTAATTAAAGGGTCTTAGTTTTTAAAAAGTAGTTTAATGCATCAGTATATGGATTCAGTTATATATATATATAATGTTTGATATATATATAATGTTTGATACATATAATAACCATTTGATATCTTTTTTCATAAAAATACACTTGATTGTCAGAGTTATGGAGTTGCAAAAGAATCTAGTCTCCTAAAAAGATGCTAAAATATTATCTAAGCTAGAACCCCCTTATTAATTATACTCTACATTAAATCTAGAGCCGAACTTAATTTACCAGCAAAGTAGTAATCTCTTCCATATCACGTTATTTCGTACATGTTCAACTCAAACCAACTTTCATTTCTTTCTTTCTAGTAATTTGATTTATATCCATGCGATCAAACAGCACAAAAAAAACCTACATCCCACCTCTTACCTCCTCTCATCTTAACTTGTTGGAACTTGTACATCTTAAAATAAACAACTTGATATATATTTTTTTTATAAAGCTGAGTATAACATACATGGGGGGCCCTGTCATCCTCATCTTTGGTTCCTGTTTGGGGGGGCTTTAAATTGGATTTTGTGATCTGATTCTGTATGAAAGTAACAGTGCTCATGATGGTAACCGTACCAAGTTGTCTCCTCTCTTTTTATTGCCCTACAACTAAGCTCTCTTGTTTCCAGTATTCCTCTAGACCACTTTAACAACCCCACAACCAACCAAGCATACAACTCATTCAATTTAATGCAAATAATCAACACAATTACTTTTTCTAACTAAATATGGTATGCTTTTATCAGTATCACATATACTTCTATTTAAACAAACAATTTTATTCTCTACATTTCAGCATCATACATCGGCATAAACATAGGCACGTCGCTCTCGTCCCTCCCCTCACCAACCCAAACCGTGGCCCTCCTCAAATCGCAAAACTTCAAACACGCGCGGCTCTACGACGCCGACCCGGCCCTCCTCGCCGCGCTCGCCAACTCCGGAATCAGCGTCGTCATCTCCGTGCCCAACGAGCAGCTCCTCGCCGTCGGATCCTCCAATGCCACCGCGGCCGCCTGGGTGGCCAAGAACGTGGCCGCGCATTACCCCGCGGTGAATATCACGGGGATCGCGGTGGGCTCGGAAGTTTTGACTAGCATGCCGAATGCCGCGCCGTTGTTGCTACCCGCGATTAGGTTTCTGCAGTCGGCTCTTGTTGCGTCGAATCTTGACAAGTTTATTAAGGTATTGAGTTCTTGCTTTTCTATTTGTGGTTTGTATTTTAATTATGTACTAATTTGTTGTTTTAGATATATATTGTTTATTATGTTAATAATGTTTCAATCAGTTGGGTGTTTTTTTAATATTCAAAATACAAAAAAAGAAGGGGTAGTTAGGTCAATGAAAAATATTTAACCCTCATCCTTGTTAACTTTAACACCACAACAGAGGTAAAACATGTGAGAGAGTTTCATAAAATATTCAGAAAAAAATGGTTTTTCTAAGCCTCCTTTCTTCCCTAACATTTTATTCATATCTGACAGGTGTCGACGCCTCATTCGTCGTCCATAATCCTGGACTCCTTCCCGCCCTCCCAAGCCTTCTTCAACCGGTCGCTCGACTCGGTCCTCTCCCCGCTCCTCCGCTTCCTCCAATCCACCAACTCCCCGTTCTTCCTCAACGTGTACCCCTACTACGACTACATGCAATCCAACGGCGTGATCCCCTTGGACTACGCGCTCTTCCGCCCTTTGCCCCCGAACAAAGAAGCCGTCGACGCCAACACTCTTCTTCATTACACCAACGTATTTGACGCCTTAGTAGATGCCGCTTATTTCGCCATGGCTTATTTAAATGTGACAAACGTGCCTGTTGTTGTGCTCGAGTCAGGTTGGCCTCATAAAGGCGACCCCGATAAGGAGCCCGATGCCACAACCGACAATGCCGATACTTACAACAGCAATTTGATACGTCACGTTACGAATTCGACTGGCACGCCCAAACATCCTGGTATTCCGGTACCCACTTATATTTACGAATTATACGACGAGGATCAGAGGCCTGGAGCTTTATCAGAAAAATCATGGGGGCTGTTCGATTCCAACGGATTACCAGCCTACACTCTGCATTTATCCGGATCTGGACTTTTGTTGGCCAATGATACGACGAATCAGACGTTCTGTATCGCGAGAGAAGGGGCGGACGGAAAGATGCTTCAGGCGGCCTTGGATTGGGCGTGCGGGGCTGGAAAGGTCGATTGTTCGGTGTTGATGCAAGGCCAACCGTGTTATGAGCCGGACACGGTTGAGGCTCACGCGGCGTACGCGTTCAATGCGTATTATCACGGGATGGGGATGGGGTCTGGGACTTGTTACTTTAGTGGGGTTGCCGCGATAACTACTACTGATCCAAGTATGTTAAACAAAAATATGAGTTTCTTTATTTTTGTATTTTTTGAGGTGTTTTTGGTTGGACTAAGTGTTGACTTGTTTGTGTCTTTCTCTTTTGTAGGTCATGATTCTTGCATTTTTGCCGGAAGGTATATATTCTCTTCACCTTTGCTAATTATCTTTATCCTTGATTATACATTTAAATTTGAAAGATGTATTCTGATTCATATAATAATCAATGTTTTGCAGTGGTGGTAAAAATGGTACGACGTTGTTGAACAGCACAGCAATGGGTCCATCGGCCAACTCGACAGCAGATCAGTCTGACTCGACGCGTGCAACGGTCTACATCTCAACAGTGTTGCTTCAATCATTTGTTGTTCTAGTTTCAAGCTTCCTCTTTTCCTCATGATATGAGTTACAAATGGATCAAAAAATGATTGTTTTGTGCGAAAAAATGTTGTATTGGAGAGGAATGGACTGAAAATTGATTTGTGGGTTGGTTTCTTGCGCGAGAATGGTTGTGCGATTTTTTTGTCGGAAAATCCGTGTGTCCAATTTTGCTTTGCGCTCCAGGAGCTGAACCTTTGGGAATTTGATTAGTGCTTTTTTTCTCTGTTCTTTTAACAATTGCGTAGTTTGATGGATTTTATGGAATATCTTTTTGTATAAATGGCCAAGACATTTATTTGAAATTCTTTAGTTTGCTCTAAATTTTATTTTGAGATAGTCTGATTCTACTGCATAGTTCTAAATTTTAACTATTTTTGACACAGAGAAGATACGAATAACATTTTTTGCACGATTCTTTACAATTAACCATAAATATTTCGAATTTGTTTACTGCCAACAATAATTGGCAATGGTTGTGTTTTTTTAGAGAGATTTCTAAATACAAATTACACTGATTCACTAAGCTTCTTCAATTGATTTGGGGGAGCAATTCATCACCGCATCGGAAACTGTGAGAAAGATCTT
Organism: Juncus inflexus; assembly: GCA_024447665.1. Classification (NCBI taxonomy): domain Eukaryota; kingdom Viridiplantae; phylum Streptophyta; class Magnoliopsida; order Poales; family Juncaceae; genus Juncus; species Juncus inflexus. Next base: position 10,068,939 of record JAJHPC010000008.1, read on the forward strand.
ATCTTGCCCAATCAATTCTGTGAATTTTGATGCTTGAAGCTTCTCCATCACCACCGATCCAGGATTAGCAAGAACTAACTGTCAATTTACATGACAAATATTAAAATATATATTTTTAATTTTAATTTTTTTTTATTCTATGCATGCTCATTAAGTGTTGGATGACATGTAAGAAAGTAAAAATGTGACAATAACCTGAATGTCCCTTTTCTTGAGACTCTTGTATAGATCCTCTAATGCATGGATGCCACTAGTATCAATATCAATTACAGCTGAAAAATAAAGTTGAATTATTATTAGTCTAGCTAAAAACAAGTATTATGAATTATTATAAAACATATATTACATCAAAATTCTTAACTTACGTGACATCTCAACTATCAAAAACTCCATTTGAGGCAGCTCGTTTTCTTTTAATTTCTCTTCTTCATCCGTCAACCACCTAAGAATTCTAAAATAAGACAAAACAATGAACAAATTTATTAATTTTTCAACTTGAATGTTAGTTCTACTTCTTGTGAATAATTAATAAATTATGATTGATCAAACTAACCTTTCACGGACGTAATTAGAATTGGAGAAATAAAGGGCCGAGTCGACTCGTGCAATCAGGACACCTGGCACTCTTTTAGCATCAGGATATTGCTCCATATTTCGGTACAAAGTTGTACCGGGTAAATTTCCAAGCAATGCGGTCCGCGGTCTTGTTACTTGAAGAAGGATTTTCGCAAATGATATGCATACCTATTTAAGCCCATTCATAAACAAATAAATTTGTAAAAAAAGTCCTTCTAGCAAAAAGATCCAATAAAATAAATATGTAAAGAAAAACCCCTAAAAAAAAAACCTGCATTATTGAAATTGCAAAACAGGCATAATATTAACTCAAGTGGACCAACCTTTCTGTTTAATTCGGCTTTTACGCATTTCTAATATTGATGGGTTTTTTTAAGTTTGTCTTTAAATTGTAAGAAGTTAGGGAAGTAAAATCTTACCGCAATTAAGAGTCCGATCTCAACCGAGGCAAAGACCACGCCGAAAAATGCACCCATGCAAGCCATGAAATCCAACTTATCAACTTTCCAAATAAGGAAAGCGGCCTCATAATCAATCAAACCGAGCACTGCGGAAATAATAATTGATCCCAAAATGGCATTTGGAGTATACTTGAATAATGGTGTGATAACAAGCAATGTCAAAAGTACTACGAAAGACATTACAATGTTTGATACAGGTGTTCGACATCCTGCCATGTAATTAACCGCCGATCTTGAAAATGACCCTAAAAAGAAAAAGAAAATATTTAACTTTTAATTTTGACAATAATTATATATTTTGTTTTTTTTTTTACCGGTGGCGACATAGCAGGAGGTTATAGAACCAACAACATTCATGGTTCCTAAAGCAACCATTTCTTTGTTTCCATCTAATTGATAATCTTTTAAAGCTGCAAAAGTTCTTCCAATTGCCACTGCCTCCTGTAAATTATTTTAAATTTTAGTTTGTCGATAAATTAGTTTTAATAGGTTTATGAAATAAAATTTAGTATTAGTAATTAATGACATACCGTGAGACCAATCATGCCAGAAACAACACCGATTCGGAACCCTTTTGCGAGATTTGGGCCACTAAAATATATCATGTTAAATGATGATGGATTGATGCCCTTTTTTATATGATTCACCTACAATGGAACACGTTACAATTATTTTTTTCATACATGTTTTATAGTTCTATTATGAATTTTGACATAGATACTCACGATTTGAACACCATCTTTATCAGCACGAGTAATGTATACAAAAAAGGTAGCCAATATAACGGAAATCATTGGTGCAATAGCCGGTACCCAAAATAATTTATTTTTCTTCTTTCCCTGTTTTGAAAAGCAAAAATGCAAAATTTCAAATTATCAGACTTTTGTAAAATGACTTTTCATCTTCTTCTTTTTTCTGAGAAATTAAGAAGCATACAATATATTTAGCAAACAGGAGAAATGCCAAGAAACACACACCAATCAGTATCGTTTGCCAATTCCACTGCAAAAATGACAAAATAGAACATATTGATTTTTCTGTAAGAAACAAAAACAATAAACCATTTATATGTCATGCAGAAGAAGTGAGAAAAATACCCCATGATCAACTGAACCCCAGACGGATTTCATGACAGAAATTATATCCGTTTTCTTGGTGAAATTTCTAATTCCAAGCACGTATTTCAATTGTTGTAGAGCAATTGTTATGGCTGCTCCACCCATAAAGCCAATTATAGCGGCATGGGACAGAAATTCAATCAGAAATCCTAACCTACATATAAAAAATCAATTTTGGAGTTTATATTTTGTATAATTAAAATGGCCTATTATCATAATAGTTTAATTTAAATATTTTAAGCCGTTTGCTGAGTCAGAATAGTTATATTGAAGCAGTATGTCACTTGTAACAAATAAAAGTTTCCACCTGAGAAATCCCAGAGTAGCTTGAGTGATTCCAGCAAAAAAAGTGGCAGTAAAAGCGAGCCTTAAATATTCCTCTTTATTTTTCGGATCAACTTCATCTTGTAAAAGGCTTCCAATTAATAGAGAAACCACAGCGACTGGTCCAATCGCTATATCTCTTGAGCTCCCCATTGCAGCATAAATCAATGGCGGCACAAAACTCGAATCTTAAAAAAAAAGATAATTTATGGTTCAAAAAATGATAATATAATGTTTTGAGTGGGCACATGAAATTATTATTAGTTTCTTTTGAAGATTAAATACATTGTTTTCACAGAACTTACAAAGCCCATATTGCGGATCAAGATTAGCAAGCCTTGAGTATCCAATATCCTATTTTTACACACATAAAAAATTGTATTAGTTTTCTTTTCGTTTTTTGTTAAAAGAAAATTATGTTGCTTAATAACAAAGTTGTTATAAATACAAAACCACAAGAAAAAAATGAAAATAATAAACACAAAATTTTATAATTCCAATCTTATTTTTCCCCAAATCAATTAACAACTTACCACAAAAAATAATTAGAAAAATACCTGAGGGATGCAAAGGCTCGCAATAGTCAACCCAGCAATTAAATCTCCTTTAAATTTCCCCAAATTATAATTCTTCCCCCATTCTAAAATCGGAAACAAAAACTGCAAACCAAGCCAAAATTTCCTCGATTTTGATTGATCCTTGTATTGCCTCAACGGATCGTCATGCAAAAATGTTTCCTTCAATGTGTCTCTAAATTCTATCATCAACTTCTTTTTAGGGGGATAACCCACTTTATATGAGGGAAAATCGGTAAAATTTGAATCCCTCATTTCGATTTGGTCCCTCGATAGATGACCCATTACAAATTTCTCTCTCTAAATCACTTCCTGTTTTTCCTGATGAGAAATGATTTAGGATTAAAAAAAGATTTCATTAATTTATAATTAGATATGGTAAAAATGTATTGAGACTAAAAAGTGTCTAAAGGGAGGTAATGTACATACCTGAATGATTTTAGTTTTAATTTTCATATGAATGATATGATTAAAGGGTGACCTAAATGGGCTATATATAGGTTTCAACTTGATACTAATTATGAATATGATTCGTAAATTCATCACATACAAAGATAAGAGGGTTTAATTAGTATGATAAGCTTTTGGACTATAAAACTGCAATAATTGATGCAAGTCAAATTTACACACTTCTTTTTATTTCGTTTGGGATTTTCTCTAGCCGTACGAAACACATGCAAGTAATAGAAAATGGGGATTATTTGCCAATAATGCACGATACTTTACTACATTTGCATCATGATTGCAAATTAAGTAGAAAATATCATGCTCCAACTTTTTAATAAAAGATAAAAAGTCAATGCATCTGTACCGGATAGGGCTTTTGACAAGATCATTATTCCTTATTCTCAACTAAGTTTTCGGACTTCATAATTTCTTATTTTCAAATTAATGGCGAAATTTAGAATTCAATTTCCGCACTAGCGAATCTTGACTAAAAACCAGGGGCGCGTAATAGAAAATTCATCAAAAATCTAAGGATACGATGTGTATATAACTTTCAGTTCGATACAAAATACAATAATGTAATCATATATATATTTTTAATGCCTCAAATTCTAGGAGGCCGCTGCCCCCTCTAGTCTATGTTAAAATCTGCTATTAAATTTGTCCGTGTATCATGCATATTATCATAGTTAAGTTATATATATTTTTAATTATTTGCCATACATTATGCCAACCATGTTATATCATTCTTAAACCAGTTGTATTATTTATTTTTCTTATTAAGTAATATTACTTGTCCAGGACGGAAAATTAAATGAAGTAATGAACTGTATTACTTTTCTTTTCATAATTATAGAAGGCTCAAAGTCGTACTCGACAAGTCTACACTACATAAACCTTTGGGCATCTTCAAAAGAAAATATATTAAAACCTCTTTGCATCCGAAAATTAAATACAAAAAAATACATCTAATATATATAAATTCACTTGAAGATTTAACTAACTTAGGCAAAGAATAATTCAATCCAGCGTGACACGAAAGGAGAATATTTCAGGATATAAAAAAAACAGAGTCAAACGACTAACAGTACCAGAAAATAAAATAAAAAACAGTCTGATCTCAAAAAACTTAAAACATGTTAAAAAAAAAGAGCATCTAACCTTTCAGATTTCGGAAATCCAGCGATCCTAAACTCCTTCAAATATCCCACATTTATGATTTATATAATTAGCAGACCCAATCAAGAATTTCTTCCGAATGTAATTGCTTTCAATCTCTTTTTAATTCAATTTCGAATTTGGAAGAAAAATGAAACTTCAGAAGGGAAGAAGAAGAAACAGAATACAACACAGAGCCAGGTGTGTGAATAATAAATATTGTATGCACGTGTCTTATGTTAATATAACTTAGATTTTAATTTAACAAAATCGGTGTTTAAAAACCCGTCTCTATTCACTGAATCTATCTGCATAGTTATGGTTCACTGAAGAACATAATTAATTTGACAGTAAATTAAAACATTCCTTCAAAAAATCGACAAATCACAGTAATATCAATATGTATTGTACTTTGTACATATAGTCCTTAAAATTAAATATTTTTGATATTAAAGAAAATAAGTATTTTGTACATGTATAATGATTATTGTTATTTTCTTGGAAATATTTATATATAAACTACATAAGTAGGTGAGTGGCTGTTAGTTGGAAACTTAATGATCTTGTCTATTTTTTTCTTATTATATTTTTTTTTTGAAAATTTCAAGTGAGATTTATGTAATTTTCATTATTTTTCCTCTTATGTAATGGTAATAAAAAATATTTTGGAAAAATAGTGGTATTGTATAAATTTTCTTCATTTTCAAAATGGAAAAAGATTTGAATCTTCCATCTTATTTAGTTCATTATGAGTTAAAATTGAGAGCCAGCCCATACACTTGATTTTTTTATGAGCTTATAGTGACTCCAATATATTCCAGCTCAAAATTTCAACTGATTCATATTATTAGCTTTCAGACTCTCATATCTTTCAGCACAAAGTTTCATAATTTTATCTTGATTTCTATTTATATTTTTATATTTACAACAATATACCTTAGATTATAAATATTATACATTTATATTCAAAACAATATATCTTTCATTCTAAACAACGGAAAGTCTCATCATATAATTTTCCTCATAATTACATGTATTTTTCATATATACATTTTATATCACATTATGATTTTTTTCCTGTGATAAGATGTCAACCAGACATAGAGGATGAGACTAATGAAGTTATCCTTCCGACAAAAAACATAATATATTTTTATTTCACAATAAAATACTTTAAATTCTAAACATTATAAATTTTTATTGCCAATAATATATCTTACATGAGAAATTCAATGGGACTCTCGAGAAGCTACTAATCAAAACAACTATAAGTTGAATTTCATGAGAACAATTTGAAACTTTTAATCTTGTCATCTAGATGTGACAGCTCGGGAGTACATATAATCAGGAGCTCCAACTAATGAACATTTAAATTTGGGCTTTATTTACCAGTTGGCCTACTTCTGGATTTTAATACATTAATTTGGGCCTGTTAAGTTACAAAATATTTCATGAACAGCAAATAATTAAAATTAAACTAAAATTCAAATTGTTTCGGCCCATTCAATAAACTTAATAACATTTTGGTCCCACCTAAATTAATAAATAATGTATTAAATTGAAGCATGCATATCCAGACTGGCAGAATGTAAGAAACAAAATGTATAATAAAGTAAACCAACACTGTATATAAACAGTTGATGAAGAAGAAACTTTTCTAAAAGCAAACTGTAAGGAATAGGAAACGCCATTAATATATCTCTTAAAATATGTATACTTATTTATTCATGGCATTACTTATTCAGCTGGCCCAACTCCATGCAGCATGTATTAGGTCTAGGGCTTGTACAACTTATTTCTTACACGCAATTAAATCATAGCAGTAACTAAATATTGAATAAAACTTTACTTTTTTTTTTTTTTTTGAGAATTGCTCACGATCGCTTATTGTTGAATAAAACTTTACTTTTTATATACTTCAAGTGATTTATTATAATATTTTAAATATATGTATTTTGATTTATTGATTTGACTTCATAAGTTTTATTTCATAGACCCATTACCACAACCACAACAGAGAAAGAATAAACAAGGCAATACTATGAAAAATAATGGAACTAAACTATATCGCAGTATGTATCTATCTCTTTGTCAGGACTGAACCACTCAGATCCAACTCTCTCTCTCTCTCTCTATTCTTTTTTAGATTTTTCATCAACTTGTTTTTATTTATTTATTAAATTTTTCAAAATTGTAACTTGAAGTTGTAACCATGTGTCACAAGAAGAAGCCCCTAAATCCTTCCAACGGTCGGTTTTTTCTATACGACAGAAACGACAGAGCTGGCCATATGTCCATCTCATTGCGTGATACGAAAATAATTTATTGTCAAAACAAATCATGATTCATTTGTAATTTTGTTACAACAATTCCAAAGTTCGCACCTTATAATAAGCATGAAAATTATCTTATTTGTTGTTATTGTGTGATGAATAATCACTAAATTTCAAAGTTCATGTACATTTTTATAATAATATACACTTGAAAAGAATATGTCCTTTGATGTGAGATTGAGAATTAAATAACTTAATAGTGATAAAATGAGTTATACTAATACAACTTGATATAAATGTTTGAGTCATTAGTTGGACCCAAAAAATTATATTACGTTGGTACGCACTAAGTCGAATCAATTGCACTCAGTCAAGTCAATCAAATTTTAATATCGGAAAAATACTGTCCCAACCAACTAGTATCATACCATATAAACATATATGATTATACAGATTCAGTCTTAGTACTGAGAATATACTAACTAGTATACTGGCTTTGGATCTACTAGTAATATATGAGAGTAATTTATTTGGTCCCTACTAGTGAAATATATTTCTTCTGGCATTTTCTTTTTAAATAATACCGATTTTGGCATTATTAATGCAACATTATCAGGGCAAGTGGAATCTTGTCACCAAATTTTAGTAAATTATCGAGTTCTTTTTTTCTATCTTACCACTTGGCTTACATAAACATTTCAGTAAATTACTTTTCAAACATATTGTGAAAATCTCTCAAATCATATGAATACATTTTCAATCTACTATTCTACTTCAATAATTTGTTGTAAATTTAGAAAAATTGGTAAATAGTTTGTTGTTCACCGAGAAATGTTATATGAAATGATTTACTAGGAATTAATTTGTGTAGGAGGTAAATTGTAAAAAAATAAATAGCCTTAAATTAGAATCATGCAAAAGTATCCTAATATACACCAAGCTACTTAGCACATGGCCAACAGAAGGCACAAGAAACACAACATACTATTTTGTATATAGCTCTGCTACACAAACAGTGTGACAGATACATCCCTCTCTTCTTTCTCTCTCCTAACGAAGTTGAAAAGGATTTGAAACTGAAAAAGGGTCTGAGAATTACATTACACCATTTTGCACAAACCCAACTAATTGAAATTGAATCCAAATACTGAACTCAAATTCAAACTCACACCAATTTGAAGAAAGAAACCCTAATTCTCTACCAAGAGCTCTGCCTTCTTCACCTTTGACATGCTCTCCAATACTCCAGCTGGTGACACGTGTCCCATCACTGTTACCCTCTTGGATTCCATATCAATACTAAATGATGTCACACCTGTCCAAAAAATCTCATTAAGTTCCAATTCTTATGGTACATTATCCAGTCCCTCATTTTCTCTCAAACTTGTTGTTATCATACATTCCTTCCTTTAATGTCACATGACGAGTGATAAACAAAATATGATTTACTCGTAAGTAAAACATAATTTGTAAAATAAAAATGTACCTTCCATTTTAGAGAGATGTTTTCTAACTTTGCCAGCACAACCTTGGCAGTGGATGGAGACTTTCAAGACCACCACCTAATTAATAAAAAACCAAAAAATAATGAAAGAAGCTAGTTACAAATTTGAAACTGAAAATTTTGAAACTTTGGAAAAAGGAATTGTTTGTTGGGGGTGAAGACAAAGGAAAAGCGGCCCATTTGTAGAAACTTGCACATTGCAAAGGCAAAAAGTGATAGATCATAAGATCCACAGTACAGATCCAACTTCTGAACATGCACTATGTTTTCACTTTTTATCATTTTACAGTGATTGTCTCTCAATTTAAATTTTCCTTCTTTCGTCTTTGTGAATAAATTGAATTTAAATTTAAAACTTGTGCAGCATTATCTTTTTTCAAGAGATCATTTATTTTGGCTACTTGAAAACCTAAAATGTATTATCATTCTTTTTAAGGAATAAAAGAATAATGATAAGCTCACTTTGAGTCCCTCAAAAAAATAAGATAAGCTCACTTTGACATTAGTAAAAAATAGTCAATAATACGAGGTATTGTTCATAAAAAAGAATCATTTTATTCTTCCCAAAAGTTTGACCGTATGAGAGCTAGCTATCATGACCTAAAAAAAGTTCATCATTAAGCCCTAAGTCCCACACAAGGTACAACAACAATTATAACTCTTTTTTAATTATCCCAAAGTAACACAATATAATCTTTTGAGATAAAAGGTGAAACTCCAAAAAACGGTTTGGTTAATTAGGAAGAATATATCATCAACATATCATTAAGCATTTAGTAACATACCAACTTAATAATTAGCACGCAACAACACAACACAAAACTAAATCAAAACAAAAGAGAACTTAATCCCTCAAGCACCCATTCAAAAAAAAAGAGAACTTACTCGAAAAACTAGATCATTTGAAGCGGCAGTAGTAACAGTATTCTGAATAGCTTGTGTAATATCCGTCTTAGTCTTAGACTTAGTCTTAGTTTGCGAGTTGTTTCTTTCCTTCTTGGTGACCATGGGAAGCGTCACAGCAGTTCTCCGGCGATCACCAGCGGCGAACCTGCCGTGCTTGTCCCCCAAGCGAGCATACTTGACGTCCAAGAGTCTTGAGTCGTCTAGAAGAGTTCGGTCAGGTCGTCTCGCAACAATCATTGATCTCGCATCGCCCGGTACACAGACAGCAGTTGCCGCCTGAGACCGGCATGATAAACCAGTAGCTCTCATATTTGTGTGTTTTGTGTGCGTGGAGAGAGAGAGAGAGAGAGAGAGAGAGAGAGAGATGAGGGGAGTTTAAAAGGAGGTATGCTAAGATGCTCTGGATGAAAGAAGGGAGGGAAAGAGAGCTTTCAGCTTTTACTTTGACACAGTTTAATCAGAGATGGTGGAATGTTTAAGTTTTTTTAGTATATACCTCTGGAATAATGTTATGTTTGAGTAAGTTTAGATGCATTATAATGTTATGTCTACTTCTATTTTGTAAACAAAGAATTTGTTTGAGAGTCATTATACATAGGGCGAGTTGTTGGAAGGTTTGTTAAGATAGGAAAATAGTTGTTAACACTAATTTGTTTATACACAGTCTAAAATATATAATTTAATTCGGTTATATCACTAGAGTTCTTAATTAATTAATTACTTTAGATATTGATTGAATCTGAATATCTGTAATTTAATATCTACAAAGAACATTTGTTGTTGTGATAATTTATGTAGTGGGTCAATCAGAGGACTATCTTTCTAATATGAGTTTAAGCTGGCGACATATTTGGTAGCACAAATTAGTCATAAGATGATGAGGGACAGTAAAGAAAAGAACAAAGGAAAGCAGGAAGAAAGAGAGAATTTTGCTATTTTGATGCAATTGTGGGAGCTTTTTGTAAAAACCGAGAAGATTCATAGTAACAACGAGTCACGTGATGTGTTGCTGTCGTCACATTTTCATTCTGGTCCTTCTGGTAAATTAATTTAGTCAATAATCGACGCTTTCATCTTGTTTGAGTTTTTCCATTATTTTACCCCCACAACATTTAAAAAAAAAAATCCAAAACATTTGATAATTTTCCTTAGATGTAGTGGAAATTCAAAGTCTAACTACCAACAACTATTTTATTGAGTTGTGATTTTGTTAAATAGAGTGACAGAGAACGCTTATCAATAACTGGCGGATGACATGTGAACTTTTTTATTTTGAAATAAAACAATTGAAAGAAATATATGATATTATATGCTTAGGAATTTTGTAGTTAATATCAAATAGTCAAGAATTATGAATAACTGTATTGATCTTTATAGCATTTATAGATTCCTCTTGTAAAATCAGAGGATGGATGCATTAAATTATAAAAAAGATAGTCAAAAAGGGGAAAAGTTTTCAGATAGAAAGCAGTGCATTAACTGCGGTAAAAACAGGGTAAATTTTAAGTAACCTGACTTCTCAATTAGCAACTATACTATTATTCCATCAGACCATTTATTATTTATTATTGGACAGTATTTTATTTTTGGTTGTCTTTACATTTTTTTTTTTTTTTGATGTTCAACCCATTAGGTTGAGAAATTTTGCTAAAGTTATATTATGTTTGTCGGGAGTTGAACTCATGACTTCTCTTGTTACATATACAAATTTTTAACCAATTAGATTACAAGTTATTTGCGGTTGTCTTTACATTTACATTCTTTCTCGGGTTTATTTTAAAACAAGTTATTGGTGTATAGTTTTGATTTCATTAATATATTTATATATTATATAGTGGCATATCTTGACCTAAAGTTAGAGGGCGGTAATGTAAAATACGTCAAAAAATCTAGAGAGACGATGTAGGAATAGGTTTCAATTTCTATATAAAATACACTAGTACAACCACATATATATATTATGAATTCAAAATCTTGGAAGAGGAGGGGGGCAGTTATCATCTCTAGTCCCTATTAAGATTTACCACTGATTATATATAACCAAGGTTACAGAAATTGCTCGGCGGTAATTGCCGGTCAGCCACCTTCAAGCGATTAGCCGAATTAATCGAAGACAAGATTGATTTTTATTTTTTATAATTTTTTCTATATTATATGTTATAATTTATGTGATGTATTATTTATAATATAAATTTTGGATGAAATAGTATCAACATGATAATCATGATATACACAATCATATATATATATATATGATTAAACATAAAAAAAATGACCAAATGAAAATCCAAATGAACATTAAGCATACTCAGAAATTCAAAATAACATAAAAGTCGAAAATCGTATACAAGACAAACACACTTACCCAAAAGGCTAAATAACATCCTTGCAAACTATAAAATAAAGTACAATAATTAAAAGTCTCATAAATTTAAGGAACCAAATTAAGAAAATCATTTTCATCCTCATCCATTGTTGTTGTTTTGTGTGTGCAAAAAAAAATAATAATAAAAAAAAAAAAATCATAGCCCATCGGCTGTTGCAGTTTTGTGTGTGGCGGCCAATTAATCGGATTGTGGCGGTGACCAGGCATCGCTATGGCGGATTACCGACTAGCTCAATCTTTAAGGTTTATTCTTAAAAATTCCTTCAAGCGACTAATCGGCCGTCACAACCGATTTTTGGAACATTGTATATAAGTATATAACATATATGATATTAATGTCTTTGTTAAAGCTATCAATCTAAAGACAAAAATGTAAATCTGTATAGAAAATGTCAAATTGTCCAGCATATAAGCTGAAAACATGGATCGTTTTTGTGAGCTCTTTCATCCGCCACAGTATATTTATTATTTTAATCAGAAGATCAGCAGTTGATATATCTGCGTATATAATCCGGAAGATTGTCAAAGTTGTCAAATATAATTTAGTCGACAGAAATAAATGCATAGCTTGTGCATGTAATTTTTGTGTGAATCCAAATTGACAGCCTATATATGCAAAAAATTAAATTAGTAGGCTAATAATCACAATACTCATGAGTCATGATAATTGAGTGGCATTACATGAAATAAGCACTTATCATTGTTGATTCTAATATAGAAACTTAATTAACACTCAGAGTATTACAAGTTTTGATTGAGTTTTAGTGGAAAAAAAAATTCACTAAACAGCAATAGTAGTTCAACTTGATGGAGCCCAAACACGCATGTCCATTGATAGGAAAAACTGCACAAACAACCCTTAGTTAAAATCGAATCTGCATGAAATGTAATGAAACTACTGTATAATATATTTACATATTTATTGATTAAAGACAAGGTGCCGAGTTTATAAAAAGGTCAGGGCTTCAACATGTTTGTCACGCGAGAATCAAGCACATCGAGATCGAGCATCACTTCATTCGTGAAAAAGTACTTGATGGAATTATTGGAGTTGCGGATGTGAGAAGCGTTGACAACGTGGCTGATATCTTCACCAAGTCTCTCTTCAAGGGACCATTCGAGTTATTGCGAACCAAGTTGGAGCTCATGACCAAATGCACTTTAAGGGGGAGTGTTAAAATATAAAGATGCATTTGTATATTATGAAGGCATTTAACAAATTAAGAAATATATTTTTTGAAAATAAGATTTCTTGACAAGAAATTTTGGTATTACCATATATTAGATTTCTTGACAATGAGGTTTCGTATTTCCATGTTTATGTGTTAAATGGGGCAGTAATTCTTTGAATTATTTCCTTATATTAGATATGACTATCCTATAAATAAAGGGGTAGAGGTAGAGTTTTATTCATTCCAACAACAACAATATTTTGTATCTCTTTTTTCTCTCGTAATAAGAAATTTATCTTATTTTTCAAGTTTCATTGTTCAATCATTTCTTCTTCTATTATTGTTTCTTCTTGGGCTAGTGTAAGCGTATTGCTGCACTATTATTTCCGCTGCTGATAATCATAAGGTCGCTGCTGGTTTAGTGTTGCTGTGTCACTGTGCAGTCACTATTGTTTTGTTTCTCTGTTAGCGACGCGGTTATCTGATTCAGTACTTATGTGACTATTTGGTTTCTTTACGAGTATTAATATTATTACGTGGATACAGTTCGCATCTCAGTTCTGTGTTTCCCCTCTGCATGTATAAACCTTACATCCAATATATACATGTAATATGCCATTTGGCATTGATTATTTTTCAGATTCTGATTTTTGTTCATGCCAAAATTTACATGAATAGGGATTGTTTTGTAATTTCAGAGTAGTATGTTGTATTCTAAATTTATACACCAAAAAGAGTCATGGATTAATGATTAATATTTTTTTAATAAAAATCTTTCATGATTATTTCTCCATACATTTCAAATCCATATATCAGAGACAAATGGTTCCAATTCCAAAGATTGCATGAACAAGGAAACATGCGTGCATGCATGCACGAAAAATCGCCAAAATGGATCTGGTCTCAACAGTTTTTGCTCAGGTCTGAATGTGACTTGACACGTAACTTAATGGTGCGAATATATTTTTCTTTGGATTGGAGCCAACTGTAGATTGACCCGAATTTATGACATACAAACAAAAATGTAATCTCTTATTTATGTGAAAGTGAAGAACTATATTATGTGATTCTTTTGTGCACTAGCAATGTGTTAATTAATGTGGCCTTTGCAATAGAAAAAACTATATCACTACAGTATGCGTGTCATATAGGGTTCATTACAAGTCATGAAAAATTTGTTTATGTGGCATTTTGTAGTTGCCATAGTTTTTAACCAATTCCAACATAATGTCCATAATGATATGAATTATTAACTTTAAGAAAATTAAATTGGTATGAATTTTACTGAAAGGAGTCAGCCAGTCAGATTAAATTGTTTAAACGTTGAAATTAAGTACCATTTATATAAGTAATCTCCAAAATTTTAAAGTTGAGATAGTTGGACAGTTCAAGCATGCAAGGGGCAGGGGCAATGGATGGGTCCTATATTTTCTTATAATTATTACATGTTAGGAGATCATCACTATCTTTTTGATTTTAAATAAGATGATCACTGTCTTTTATATTCTGAATAACATCATCACTATCTTTTTTATTTTGAATAAGATCATCATTATCTTGCTGCATAATATATAATAACAAATAAAAATAAATTTGGTCAACTTATAAGTTTTATATGCATGCCTCATCCGTCTAATATATTCTTGTCATATATAATTATGTTAAGTTCAACTAATAAAACCATTTTCAAACTCAAATCAATCATGATGAGTTGGTCAACTTCTCAGAAAACAAATTGCTAATTTCATATTCATTACCAAACACATATTAAGATATTGCATGTAATAATTGTGTATGAGCCTATATATCAAACATTTATTAGAATTCATAAAAGTGCAAGGCCTGCGTAAGATTCATTTAATTACTCCATTAAAGAAGACTTCAATACCTTTATAACTAGAAATATTCTTTCGAAATATATTACATATAAAAAAAGAAATATACTAGAAAGTGACATGGTGGCGGCAACATATAAGATCACATATATTCACAATATGTAGAATATTTTATGGATACTTAACTATAAATGCAGCATATCAAATTAAAACCAATCAAATCATGAATTATACTTCCAACTAAACTAGGATATATTACTATTAAAAAAATAAAAATAAACTAGGTTATATTAGTATTCTATTATTGATTTACATAATGTCTCATAAAACTCTTAATGTGTCAACATCAAATCTTACATAATTACAACCAAATCAAATTGGCTCGTTATTAATGCCAACACCTCAATATATCCGTGGGTACTAAATCATGAGCAACCAATAATTTACAATAGAGAAGTTTTAAGCATACACATGTTTCTGATGTTGACAAGACCAAGGCAACAAAAGAAGCTTTGAATGAATGTCGTACCACCATTTTGTTTATCCTTTGATACATAAATGCATTGTATAGTACTTTGTGAAGGGTCTCGCATCACTTTATTAATTCTATATCTTTATGATTCTTATGATCAGTTTATGTAAATAATCAAGAAAAAAGGTTCAAATAAGAAGTGAAAGTCTGGTTCATGGACCATGTATTGGACTTGGACCACATATTACTGTCGGTTACTTATATGTTTTTGGCAGGGGCCAGGCCGAAAGGCCCTGTAAAGCCCAATAATTAAGCTATTGAACAAATTTCAATATTTCTTCTCCATGTTTTACAGACAATGGAGAATTAGAGGTGCCAGTTTAAGTTTTTTCTTTTCTTTTTTGAGCTTTGTTAACAACTCCATATTTTTCTCTTCCAACAATATAGAGGTAATAAAATGTGAGATGACGAATTTTTACATGAATGGGAAGGGACATCTCCTTTATTGTAAGGACTGGAGGGGATAAGGAAAGCATAGAGGAGGCAGGCAACTGGTAGAACTTTGCACCAATAATTACCTAGGTTTTCGTGCTCCAGCTCTCTCTCTCTCTCTCGCTCTCTCTCTCTCTGCAAGTCTGGCTGGCCATATATTTGTTGTACGAAACAGATGGTTTTGCAACTCAGAATATATTATATGCCATGTGAATTTCTAAGGCCATTTTTGTGTTCTTCTTCCATCTTTCTGGCTCGCTGTGTGTTCTACTTCGCCCATATATCTGATTGAACACTGTAAGTAGTTGTTCTTTATAATAATTTGGAATCGTCAATTTGTCATAACACAAGCAAAATTCCAGGGAATAAATATGTATACTTTTATGAAATACATGGAATAAATGTGTTTATCAAAAAGAAAATACATGGAATAAATGAGATCACATTCCCATTCCCACCAAGAAAATACATGGAATATGTGCGTTTGAATTTGCTAAAACCAGACTCCTTGAATTAGAAAGAGATTGTAAGGATCAACGGCCCAAAAATGAGACGTTATCTCCAATTGTGATGAGCCAATATACAAGGCTTTTTACTTGGGCCTAAAAAATAATCTAAACCCATGTTCTTGACGGAATAGGCTGATTTAAGTTCTCCCCCTCCCAGTGAGATTTGACTTTTTTTTTTTTAAATACCATTTTAAAAAAAAAAAAAATTGAATAATTGCCATTGATTTGAAAACAATGAAATATCTGCCATTTCCGCCACTAGTAGTGGCGGAACACATTCTGTTCCGCCACTAATAGTGGCGGAACAAATGATTTTTCATTTTTTACAAAAATATCTCATTTGCCTGACTAAACATGATTAATTAGTATAAAAAATAGTGTTCCGCCACTACTAGTGGCGGAAAAAACCCAATTTTTTTTAAATAATTAATAGCTAAACAGATCTAACAGATGACTAATTAACCAAATTTTTTTAAGAATTAGCCTGTTCCGCCACTACTAGTGTCGGAACAGGCGAAAATAAATTTTTTCCTTTGACTGGAGGAATGCAAAAAATAATACTCTATTCCGCCATGAGTAGTGGCGGAATAGGTAAAATTATGTATGTTCACGGTATTATTTTTTGCACTCCTCCGTCAGGGGAAAATTTTTATTTTCACCTGTTCCGCCACTAGTAGTGGCGGAACAGGTAAAATTTCACTTGTTCCGCCAGTAGTGGAGGCGGAACAGCGTATTATTTTCTGCGTATTCAGGGAAAAAATTATTTTGGTCTGTTCCGCCACTAGTAGTGGCGGAGGCGGAACAGCGTATTATTTTCTGCGTATTCGGGAAAAAAATTATTTTGGTATGTTCCGCCACTAGTAGTGGCGGAACAGGCTAATTCTTAAAAAAATTTGGTTAATTAGTCATATGTTAGATCTGTTTAGCTGTTAATTGGTTAAAAAAAAATTGGGCCTGTTCCGTCACTAGTAGTGGCGGAACATTGTTTTTTATACTAATTAATCCCGTTTAGTCAGCCAAATAGGATATTTTTGCAAATGGCGGAATAGAATGTGTTCCGCCACTGCTAGTGGCGAAAATGGCAGATATTTCATTATTTTCAAATCAATGGCAACTGTTGAATTTTTTTTTTAAATTGTATTTAAAAAAAAGTCCTGAGATTTGGTTGAGTTTAATTTTGGTCTGAAATATTTATTCACTTGGGCCAACGATTTAATTTGGGCACTTTATTTTGAATTTGTATTAGGGAAAGTGAAAATCACCGGGGTACTATAACGACCATGTAGCTACCGTTTCATTTATATGCTATTTCTTCTGCATTTCTATATGTTTTTTATTTTTTATATACTGTTTTCGTTTTTCATGTATATATTGTTTTACGGCCTCTAAAAATGGATTTTATATACTGTTTATGTTTTCTATATGTGTTTTCTATATATTATTTTCGTTTTTTCACGTATATACTGTTTTTTAAAAAAAATTAATTTTTATATCTGTTTGTTTTCAGTTTATATAGTTTTTATCAGTTTTATATACCGTCGCTATAAAGATCGTTACAGTACTCTCGTGCAGTATCGCAGTATCAGGTCTCTTTGTATTATGCCTTATTAACTTGCAAAGATTCCATTTGTTGGGTGGAGCTAATTTATCACTTCATTGTTTGGGCATTTTAATATGCAATTTCATTTTGAACTGGTTTTGTTTCATGCGTCAAAGGCCGGCTTCAGATATCTTAATTGGAAACTCCTCTCCAGTTGTGCTAATCAAGATTAGTTAATCTTTTTATTCTGATATGGGCCATAAATTAGGCCTATACTACTGAATTTTGGGCCATTATTAATAAGAATTTATATACATATCTCCCCACCATCCCCCAATCCACCGTTTACCACCGGTAAACGGGACCTACTTATTTTGAATATAAGTGGGGCCCGTTTACCAGCGATAAACGGTGAGCGGGGGATAATGAACGGTGGACATATATACTTTTCCTATAAATAAATGAATTTCTCACAACGTCATTGTGTCATGACAAATGTCGAGAGAGATAAAATTGATGCTTACATTGTCTTTATCTTTTAACCTTTTCTGAATCATTTTCTTATTGTCCTTCCTACCAAACAGTGTATAAATTACTCAAAATCAACCCAAGTCAACTCCGTGTGTGAGATAAGATTGGACCGGATGGGCTTCTAATTATGAAATTCCAAGTTGAATGAGGGGCCTGATTAAAAATTCCAAATATGTGGAAGAGAACTGTTAATCGTAGTTTCTAATTAGAAAATTACAACATGAACGCATGGTCATGATAGTCAAATAATCAAAATAATGGGTATATTGATCAGAGGCTGACAAATGCATAAACACTTGGAAATTTCCTTTGCCGTTTTGAAAATTAAGCAACCACATGTTTTTGCGAGTAATTATGCTCGGGGCAATGTTTTTTTAGGTGGTTAATTCATATAATTCTGGTATATATCTAAATACATTCTTATTTGTTTCACAACACAAACTACATTTTTCTTCTTCTTTTTTTGATTAAATCGTGAAAAAACGATCCAAATTACAGAAACCAACATCCTTGCAAAACATATCCAAATTCCAATGGGAAGTGAGATTGCATGTTCCCATTTTGTCTAATATTTTAACAAAACAAGTTAATATTTGATAGTATTTCTCCTAGGAAAAGAAGCCTTTTCACATGCTTTTATTTGTTGATTGCTCCCCACTATCTTTTCACAAAAACAAATTTATTAGATGCTGACAAGCACTTTTTTTATTAATATCTTATTCTTTAACCACATCAATTAAGATTTAAAATAAGTACCCAATATTTTTGAAGATTTAAAAAAGGATGGTGTGAGAGTAAAGTTTTCCATAATTACTCATAAGGGAACAAAGGTTTTGATATGCCAAGTCATTTGTATTGGAATTATATAGAAATGCATATGGTGCAACGCCACTCGTTTTCACATTTTCGATATTTTGATGCACATGGAGAGTTTAAAAAATCAACATGTTTCTTTAATACAATAACACGTTTTTTTATTGAAAAAAGAGAGACAATAATATGGACTAATTAATGTTACTACTAGGTGATAGTGCTAATGATATTTCTGATATTAGTAATTTGAATTAGTACCATTACTAGAATAACCTAGTGTAGTGATATGGTAATAGTACTAACCTCATATTTCCATAAAAACTCATCTTGAAAAGAGAACAAAAATAAGAGAACAAAAATCAAGCCGTTGCTCATAGTGTTTTCTCATCTTTTTAGTAATTTGAATTAGTCAAGTAATTAATGAATTAGGTTAATAAAAGGTGTGGAGACAAAAGAAAAGATGATTCATTTCGAATTTTCAAAAGAGAAGGATGCCTCATTTTTTTCTTCAGAAAAAAGATGATTCGTGTTTACTTTAAATAAAGCACCTGTGGTGATATGTAAAAATATTTTTGACCAGCTTTGACAATTTTCACATCTTACTACTATATACACACACCAAAAAGGGGCGTTCATACCCAATATTATCTCATGACAATTGGCAAATATTTACTTTAGTTTTTCTATCAGAAGTTGAAGAAAGGGGTTGCATATTATTATTTATTAAGAAATCACAAAAAAGTTTATTTCTTCACTTCTTTTTCTTTTTTCGCCTCTGGAGCAGAAACCCCTTTACAACCTGTTCAATTTTTTCCATTCTGACTATTTCTCTCTTTTGATTTTATAACTTTTTTGTTGTTCAAATGCAAGCTTACGCGTAAAACTTATTTGAAAAGAATATTAGTTTTCTTCGATCACTTCTCTTCTCTAGACATGCATATTGGACAGTTATTTAATTGTATAGATATGAATCTCAACAATTGTTTTTTTAGAATAGTCTTGATGGTTAGAGCTGTTTAGGTTGTAATGTGGAGAATGACGAGTAAATTTTTTATTTTTGAATTAGAAGCACTAGATTTTGTAATACATACTTTTCCTCGTTTAATTAATTTAATTAGCTCAAAACAAAATTATGTATGCGTATAATCTAGCACAAAGAGATTTTTTTGCTAATTTAATGAATAAGAAACTTAAGTTATCTTATTTTTATTTTGTCTAGTTCTTCGGATTTATGTGTCGTAAATGATAATCATTGTCATTTTCCTAAACATTTGTGGTCTATACTTATCTTTTTTGGTATGAGAAAAAAAAAGGAATAATTTGAATCATGAAAAAAATGAAGAATATGATATTTATAACAATTCATGTATTATATTAGTTATTTCCAATATGACGTAACCTTTCATTATTTATCAAAAATTATAAATAATTATTTAAATAAAAGGATTCAACATTCTATTACTTATAAAATTTTGTGAGTAATTATCTAAATGAAAGAATACAACCTATCGTTACTTATCCAATGTTGTGATTGTGAATAGTTTTCTAAATAAAATGATATAATTTTTCATTACTTACCAAATAAAATATACAGCATTTCATTATTTATTTTATTTATTTATTTATTTTATTTTTTTTATTTAAACTTATGTTTTTAGTTTGCGTTAACATTTTAAAGTTCTTTTGAGCCAGAATTAAAATATTTAGGTGTAAGAGGCTGGGAGAACATCAGGGAGCTCTCTAACCATTGTTTCTTTTAAATAACCATATCTTTAATTGAATAAAATAAACCTAACCAATTAACATCTTCCAGCGTTATATATATACACACCGAAACCAACGGTTCATTCCCACAAGATCGATCTCATACCAATTAACAAATACTCCCAATTCAAAATCAACTTACCAAAAAATAGTAACTAAATCCTCTCCACACTTAACTAGCTAGAGATGATCCTTCTTAAACCATTGTTTCTATTCGTATTTGTAATTTCTTTCCTCTGCATTGAAGCTAAAGTGCATCGCCATAAATGGGAGATCTCTTATCAATTCAAATCCCCCGACTGCTTCCAAAAGCTTGCGGTCACCATTAATGGCCAGACACCTGGTCCGACCATCTATGCTTCAGAAGGCGATACTGTTGTGGTAGAAGTGAAGAATTTGCTTCTTACCGAAAATGTCGCAATCCATTGGCATGGTATCAGACAGGTATTTTATATATAATTGTTGATATTTCATATATTTTTTTGATTATTTAGGAATATATTATGTTTTTACTTATTTTTATTTTATTGTAGATTGGTACTCCATGGATGGATGGTACAGAAGGAGTGACTCAATGCCCGACTCTTCCCGGTGATACATTCATTTATCGATTCGTAGTTGATAGAGTAAGCGATTACATTTAAATTAACATACGTTACATATATCATTTAACTATATTAATTTCATGAATGTATTTTCAGGCGGGGACATACCTGTATCATGCACATTATGGAATGCAAAGATCAGCAGGACTCAATGGAATGATAGTAGTGAAAGTACATGACGGATTTAAAGAACCATTTTCATATTATAAAGAGCATAGCATACTGTTGAATGATTGGTGGCATAATAGCACGTATGAACAGTCGACCGGTCTCGGCGGGAAACCATTCGTCTGGGTCGGAGAACCTCATGTATGTTCATTTATCTCTCGATCTTTTTCTCTTTCAGATTGAAATTTGATTAGAATATGTTTTTTCAGATTTTTTTGAAGTTTATATGATTTTTAAAAGAGATAGATGATTTTTCTTTTATAAAAAAGAGAGATATGATCTTAAAACTCATTTTGTTATCTCGTATTTTATATTATATGAATTATATACTACAGATACTGATATTATGATGAAGGACCCATATCTCATTTCTTTATTATTGGTGTGACAAGAGAGTTGATAAAATAAAGTCATATACGTGCTTTCCACATTATTGAATGTTATTTTTTTTTGATAAAAAGTCATTAAAATCCTATTTCTTTGAAACAAAATATATTTTACACATTTACATGTTTCGTTAATTATTTGAATACATATTTGATTTTCTTTCATAGTCTCTGCTGATAAACGGAAGAGGCAAATTCAACTGTTCTATGGCCGGAAGTGGGACCTGTAATGTGACAAGTCCCGATTGTGCACCGTATATGATTACAGTTGTACCAAACAAGACATATCTTCTACGTATAGCAAGTATTACTTCCCTCTCTGCCCTTAACTTTGAAATAGAGGTACGTAATATAGTAATTTATTCATGTATCAAGTATTTTATTTGAATTATACATATGAAAACAACAAGAGAATAAACAAAGTTAAATTACAACGGTATTATCGCTAAGAACAAGAGGAATCTTTTGACTATATATCAAGTTTCGTTCCATACGTAACTTACTGAGAAAGGGACTATGGCTTGACTAATTTAAAATTCGAGCTGACAAAGGTGACTAATCTGAATTGTTGTCTCTTTCATGTTTAATATGCTAAAATCAAGCATAATTTTGTTAGTCTCTAGATATAAGCTAAGTTTAATTTAGAAAAGTCGACACAAACGCGTGAAGCTGTGAAATATGTCAGCTTTACTCTTTCCTCGCAAAAACCTAGAAAGTGATATATTTCACAATAAAATCAAGACTAATTACTTTAGTAATTGTATATAACTAATTAATATACTATATTGTATCCTAAAGACGACAAAGACTGCTTATACACTTTTCACCTAATCAAGATTGAGATTGTGACAGTACATAAAATTTTGCCAAGGTTACTGTAATTAATGCAAGAACTTAAAAAAGTAATATTACATGTGATGACTTGATTTGTTAGTTTTAGTTTATTTTGCCAGTAATCAACTGCATGAGAGAAAGCTGTATTGAGTGGCGAACAAATATTTCCTATGTGATACATTTAGTCTGCGACAGTGCATTTGACCACACCAAATTTGTTCTTTCTTCAAATACAAATTTTACTTAAAAAAACAGTACCACATGCACATGACATGTTACTAAATTGACAAGGTTCATTGCATCTACTACTTGTAAAAGTTGCTAAAAGAAAACTTTAACTTAATTCCTTTCAGGGACACTCCTTAACCGTGGTTGAAGCCGACGGTCACTACGTGGACCCGTTTGTCGTGAAAAGTCTCAATATTTACTCAGGCGAGACTTACTCGGTGCTTCTGAAAGCCGATCAGGACCCGACTCGTAACTACTGGATGGCAAGCAATGTCGTGAGCCGAAAACCTGCCACACCGACTGGAACTGGACTCCTCCATTACTACAAGGTCCCTATTTCAAGGCTGCCTTCAACAAACGCCCCAAGCGGTCCGTTATGGAACAATACTTTATATCGGTTCAACCAAAGTGTAGCTACACGGGCCCACCCGAGTTTCATTGAACCACCACCTGTCAAGTCCGATCGAGTCATCATCCTTTTGAATACTCAAAATAAGGTTAACGGTTTCATGAGGTGGTCCGTTAACAATATTTCGTTTGATCTTCCACACACGCCGTATTTAATAGCGGCGAAAAATGATTTGCGTCATGTTTTTGAGCAGACCCCTCCTCCTGAGACATATGATTACAAAATGTATGATATAAATACGCCTCCTTCAAACCCCAATGGAACAAGAAGCAATTCAATTTACAAACTCGAGTTTGGTTCAGTCGTAGATGTTATACTACAAAATGCGAATACATTAACACCGAACAATAGTGAGACTCACCCTTGGCATTTACATGGACACGATTTTTGGGTTCTGGGTTACGGATTTGGAAAGTTTGACCCTAAAACTGACCCCAAAAAGTATAATTTGAAAGACCCGATTTTGAAGAACACTGTTGCAGTGCACACTTTAGGATGGACTGCACTTCGGTTCAAGGCCGATAATCCAGGCGTGTGGGCCTTTCATTGTCACATTGAGTCCCATTTCTTCATGGGAATGGGTGTTGTGTTTGAAGAAGGTGTGGATAAGGTTGGAAAATTGCCTGAGTCAATTATGGGTTGCGGTGAATCGAAACTTGGAAATTAAGAAATTAAATTTGAATTTTGACCATGTTGAGGTTCATGCTAGATATACAATGATCAAGAATAGGTAGAAATTGGTTGATTTTTTTGCTTGATATTTGCTATTCTTTGAATGATATTCTCTAAGTGCTGATGTAACAGTTGTTTTATATTGAAATATTTATGTATTACAAGAGATACTCGCGCTTTGCGTGAAATTTTCATATTAGTTTTACTCGGATGCCCCAACAAATAGCAAAAAAATGAATGCACAATTAGGTGAAATTTATTGAACTATCATGTATAAACAACACTTCATACACTCCACAAAACATGGTCATTGGTTTGTATTTTAGTGAACCCCTTCATTCATAGGCCATAAGATTAATATGCAATGGTAGAAAAATTAAGAGTGACGTGGAGCATTTAGATGATAGTACTGTAGATAAGTGGGTTTAGAATTATATATATTAATATACAAGGGATAATTGCGTTTTGCGCGAAATTTTCATAATATTACTTGGAATGTCATTGAGAAGGGTGTTAGTCATTTAGACAATATCCAAACTAAACTCAAAGAATATGCATATCCAAATAAAAATTAGATGGATTTTTTTTATTCATATCTAAATCTTGTATTGAATTTTAGTATCGAGTCCTGATCCGGATATCATGCAGCGGATACAGATCCATATAATATCCGAATCAGATAATTCAAAGAATGAATGTTTGTTTTCTAATCAAAATTCTCAAGAGTAAGCATCTATTGGCATCAAATTATCCATAGTTCAATATCTTTAAAATATTTATGAAATTATGGATCCAATAGTTTTATAATCAAATAAGGTGACTCATGCATGATGCATGATCTTTTCTTTGTCTACTTTATTAATTTGAAGACTCTATGATAGTAGTCCCATAATTTAGAATGTCTAATGTGTTTTTTTCGCGAATTCTTAATATTATATATGTTTCTATTGAATGATAATCTCTATAAAATATAAATTAATTTTTTATACAATTCCTTGTTTTCATTTATGTATTTGTAATTCTAAGAGTTATGAAAGTTGTGTATTAAATACCAATTTTAATTATCCGAGGGATATCCAATCATATCCGTATCCGGTTTTATATCCATAACCATTTTTTCTTCAATTTTTAAATAAAATTAATTGTTTCCGATTCACTAAAATAAAAAAGACGAAATTTTTCTTTAATTTATCTAAATATTTTGGATCTATTTTTTGTTATGATTTGATTCCAAAAAATGACTCTATTTTTCTTTTTTTTTTTATTTCAAAATGGATATTTTTTCGCTAACTATCAAAAAAACTAAAAGAAAGAACAGGGGAGGCTATAACGCGCACTACTATTAATAATCCCGTTGGTACTGAAACCATCAAAAGGACACCCAATAACTTATTGGGTACTGTACGAAGTATTTGAAATATGGGAAAGAAATACCATTCAGGTAATATTTCTAAAGGGGTTGCAATTGGGTCCGCTGGTTCACCAATCATGGATAATTCTAGAATAGCTAAACCTACATTACATGCAATATTTACTGATACAAATATATAAGGTCACTATCCGAATCGGATCGGTTTTGCCCTCACTTATTTAAGAAGCGCAGCCGCTAAAACGACTATTTTGCATATCATGTTTAACAAAAATGAAATATGAAACAAAAAAGTACCGTCTTGTAGTACACTCATATTATCTCAAAAAGATATATATATTCTTAAGCAAACACTTAATTAATTTTTACTTTATCAGATAGTGATTAGTGGTATATTAATTTTAGTTGAAATTCTAACTGAATCAAGTTCAGGCAATAGGTTCAAAATTAAGCAAGAAAAATTTAATATTTAAATAGGAACATGTCACTTCAGGGGTGAAGAACGTAAAAGATAATGATGAGAAAACTCCGAAAGTAATTTTCAAGTGTCAACACATGGTGTGTTAATGAAGTAGATGAACCAAAGAGTGAAACGTAAGAGATCAAGTGTAAAGTTATATGACACACCATGATAGTTGTAATGCACCATGAACAACTAAATCCAGCTATATTTGTAAATTGAATAAATGACAGCCATATGATATTAGATCAAAGGGTGAGTTTTTTATTGTACTGACATGCAAAGCTCATATGATGTTACTGTAGAAAAGTGCTTTTAAAATTATAATATATAAATAGATTTGATTGGCTAATAAGTGTATCATTTGTTCTTACCAAATACTAGATTAGTGCTGTCCTCATTCCTCAGCCCACAAATCTATTTTAGATCATAGGCCTTGTTACATGTTCAGTAGGCCGATCTCATATTAATTTCAATTTCAAATTAATTGGGCCCAATAAGTAATATCGCGTTTCATTTTTATTCTTTTTGCGTGTGGGCATGTACGACCTGAAACGAGTCAGAATATCATACTCATAAACTTAGAGAAGTCCGTAATTTGAACCAACTTGATCTTCATATGTATGAATAATTCATGATGACCAATTTGATAATACTAGAGGTGGCAAGTGTAAGAGTTCAAGTGGACTAAGAACTCAAATAAATTTTTGTGTGGATCGGTCATTTGATTCACGAGTCACTAATTTGCTGGTCGTTTGAGTTTCGGATCATAATAAAGTAGATGCCAGAGGGAAAATAAATCAGAAAACAGACTTACAATTGACACATCTAAAGTTATTTAAATACACATGCTTATGGTAATGTGAACAAGAGTTTTATAAACATACAGCTATCAGAGTATCAGAATTAGTTTGTTAGACATACAAACAAACGTACAACTGTACCCAACTGTGCTTTGACAAGCATAGCATGGCTTAGGTGTCTAATCTAATAGAGTTTTAGTTTAAAATATCTTGAGACATTAAATGTTCCATAATTAAAATCTTAAGATTTTATTCAATTTTTTTTTTTTTTTATCAGCAGCAGTGAGACTAACAACACCCTCGATCCTAATATGGTGCAATCAATTCGAGAATACAATTGACCTCGAGTACTTGTCCTCTTTTGGGCCAGATAATAAAATTTCTTATTCATATATATTAATTATTAAACAAACAGAAACAGAATATAACAAAGGCTTATCTATATATAATTATATATTAATTAATATGAACAACAGACATATTTTCCTGCAAATACATATCTAGCTTCATATACTACATTACTAATCATATAAAATTTCCTAACAATAACCAAAACTAAAAAAAATCAGAACTCGAAATATATATAATTTCCTCACATAACAGAGCATGCATTTGGATTATCATCACTAAACATGCTAGTATACTTCTCCTCTTGTCTTGCTTCGTAATTATACACCGCCATGTTGGGTTCAACCTTTCTGACGTAACCAGGTGGGGCCCGTTTGTCATATGTTTGAGCTTCATAAGGATGCGCGACTAAATTATATGGAATGTACGGCCATATTTCCGCTTTCTTTCCTGTCGCTTGAACCTTCTTTAAAACCTTACTTGGTTCAACATATCCGTTTACTGTCACCTTGTTTTGTTTTCTGTTTATATCCACAGATTGAACTCCTAAAATATTGCAGAAGAAAAAATTAATATAAACTCCTCCTTATATAGAGAAGAAAGTATATAATAGAAATGACTAAGTGTATTTGTACCTTTCATGTTGGAAAGAGCATTTTTCACTTTGAGCACACAACCATCGCAATCCATCTTGACCTTCAATTCTACAACTTGAAACTGTTTTCGCTTCTTGTAGCCATGGCCATTCCCTAGCAATCCTGAGAAATACTCCATTGTTCCTGATCTTCCCATTATATGACTATATTCCTCTCTCTTATATTTTTCACTCAAAAACAAGAACCAAAGGATATGATTTGATATGATAAAATATGATATGATTAAAGACTTAGATGTTGGGAACAAGCGCCTCTGAAAGCAACTAGACAGAAGGGAAAAAGGGTGTAATTGATTGAAGTATGGAGAGAGATTTTTCCTGAATTAGAGAAGCAGAAGAGGGACACGAAAGAGAGATAAGATGAGATGAATTATACAAGGAGTGAGAACAAGAGAATATTTATAGTAGGGTTTAAGGGGGAGTTCATATATTATAACTCGTTGATTGATGCGAGTAAGAAGTTTCCTTTGATATTAAGAATTATAAGATGCTATGTGCCAACTATACACAGACTGGTGTTTCACTGTTTTCCTTCTGGTTGTTCTGATTCATTCGGTGCATCTTTATATAGCCTTTGTAAAGGCACAAGCCGACCAAAAAGGTAAAAAAAATAATAAATAAGGTAAAAGGGAAAATAAAACAGGATTAAAGACAGAAATGGGTTAATTGTGACTTTGTTATGAGTTTTGAGTGATGGGCAAGTCTGCAAGAATCTATGGATTTGTTCATTTGTTTGAAGTTGATGTTCGGAGAAAACTTTTTGTTTTTTCTTTAATTATTCATTATGAAGCCATATAATTGGAATGGATGAGATTATTTACTATATGGTAAAATAAAAAAATTATGAATTAATTTGTTGTTTTTTATATATAATTTATTTGAAGAGTTTTTTTTATGTATAATTGAAATACATAATTCATTTAATTTTTTTTTTCATTAAAGCAACTATGATAGGCCTTGGAGGTATCTTTATATCGTATTGATTTATCTTTGTTTGACAATTTCAAAACAACAAACTCGTTGTATTAAATTTATTATAATTATTTTATTTTATTATTAAAATAATTTTTGGGATCACTCACCTCAAACTTGCATTATTAAAAAGTTAGGATAGGCATGCATTACTATGATTTTGTGCTTTTTGAACAAAATTGGGGTTGGCTGAAAGAATAAAGATTACAATTCACAATAACGAAAGTAGATTTTGTAGATTTTAGTTTGAAATTCAAAACATTGGTTTTGCCATCGATGCAGATATGTAATAGATAGCCTTGATTTCAGAAGATATATTATAGTTTCATCAAAATATCATGGCTAAGTTAATCATGTGGCCCATTCTAAACCAATACTCTGAAAAACCACTCCTTTGGCCAAACATATCAAATGTAGACTCACTGTGCTTAAATCAATGTCCTAATCAAGGGCAAATGAGGAAGTGCCACGTGTCAATAGTTGTTGATCTCTGATTGGATGCTTTTTTTTTCTTTTATATTTTGGAGTTAGCAAGCAATAATGAATGATTAGGGTTTAGTTGGAAGTTGGAAATTTATTCAATAATACATCATAAAACGGCTTTGATTTTTCTTTGTCCTAACAGGTGTCGTGTGATTAACTCCATTTAGGGGCAAAAAATGTATTTAGCCATGATAGATACAATAATTTATGTTAAAAAAAATTAATCTGCAATTTCTATTGCACATTGGTTTTTTGTTATTTTTTTAGAAGATGGATCCAGGTCAAGCCTGGAGTCCAAAGCAGTTTACTTAAAATAGAGAGTAAATTCATGAACCATACATTTTTTTTTGTTTAATTCATATTTTATATAAAAAATTCTTAGTAATTTTTCAGGCGAACTTCAAGCCTAGGGTAATTCAACTAAGAAAATAAGGACTATAATATGTATGAAAGCTACTTTCATAACTCAAAAGATTACTTTAGTAAAGTTATAAGTGTGCTTCCATGAAGAAGAGCATCTCTTGTGCCTCAAGGATGTTATTTTGTTACCTCTTTTCTTCCCTTGGACTGAACTTTTTTCTTCCCTTCTTACTTTTAAAACATATTAGCTTCTAATACTGATAGAATATTTATTGTAAAAACATGTATTTCTAGTATTGTTTGTTGTTTTGAAGTCTTTTTTCTTAACACTACAAGTATGGCCTAAAAAGATAATAAAAATTCAGTGATATTCAAACGAAGTGTATAAGGTTTCCATAATTTGATGAAGTTGTAGGCTAAGTTTGTATAGATGTGTCACGTGTTGAGCTCTCGCTTTAGAAGATTCTCCGAAAGAAAGCCCCAAAAGCTGGACATAAACATAATTAATGTAACACACATATATGAGAACCAAGCACGTGTAATGGTAAAACTAAAAAATGATGCTACCAAACTTCTTTGGAATAACTATACTCACTTCTTTTCCCTCAAAACTTTTCTCTGATGAAAAAGTAATAACTAAAATATGATTTACTAGAAACTAAGCATATTCTTCTAATTGGTAAATGAAACTAGTATGAGGTCCAATTACTTTTGAGGTGATATTTTGTCAATCTTTTAGCTCAATGTTGAATTTGATGCCAAAAGTCTTGCCTTAGTTTCGGTTCCTTTGTCAAGACAGAAACTTAATAACTAAGCAAAAAAAAAAAAAAATGAAGAATACATGTCAGACTTTATGGTGGTATCATGTGAATAAAACATGTGAATCGCCCTATTAAACTAATTCTAATTTACATTATATAAAGAAAAAAAAAGATTAGACAGTCACATATGGGTCAAGGAAACGCATGAAATATGATTAACAGGTGATGAAAGGACAAACTATATTCCTTAATTGCTCCTTAAACTTAGGTTTAGACTAAGATATACACATAATCTAAAAATAAATTGTGGGTGGGTGGGGTGGGGTGGGGTGGGATGGGGGGCGACACAAGGAACAAAGCTAGAAAAATGACCTTGTACCAAACACTCGACCCCATATAATATCCACTGTGACAGATGCTCTATTCATTTTCTATTTTCCAAAATTTTCAACTTTTGTCTTCTCCTTTTTGTGATGTTTATGGTGGGATCATAAAAATCGTCTTCCATTTGTTGAATAGTAATGTGATAGGAGTAGGACTTGTTTAAGTGGTGGGTTCATGAAAATCCTCTTCCATTTGTACAACATTTTTGTGATAGGGCTTCAATGGTTGCTTCATGAAAATAACAACAAAATCAAGTCCTAAAAACTAACACTAAAAATAAAACAAATCCATGAATTTAGGTGACGAGATTTATGATTTTACTTAGTTACTAGTTGATATCACGAATTATAATATTTTGATTCTTACTGCCATCTAAATTATTGATTTCTAAGATTCAATAAAATACAAATTTTAACTATTTGGGCAAAAAGGGGGTTTTGCTGATAAGTAAGCAGGCTTTTCAATAGACAATAATTAGGGCCTAGTAGAGGAAACTGTGGGTCTTGTCTTGTCTTGTTTGTCCATGCTCAATAATTGATCAAATACAAAGTACAAGACAAATCCGCACTTGATCTTTTTGAAGTCGAAATTAATGCAATTATATGTCCTGGTTTCTTCAAACCAAACACTAATCACATCTAAACCCCAAAAAATTGATTTTCATCATAAAGAAACAAATAAAACCTCCTAATCACACTCAAAAAACACCTTGTCTCTAACCAAAACAAGTAACCAAAACCTTTTATCATCTCAACAATACCCAAAACCCTGAAAATATTAAAATCCATTTTTTTCCCAAAAAAAAGTCCATGACAAAGTAATCAAGCATAAGATTGTTACAGAGAGTCCTCTCATATTGCCCAAAACTAAAAAACATAACAAAATAACCCCAAAACTTTTTATTACCTCACCAAACTCCATCATCCCCACTCACCCAAAACCCAAAACCCTAAAAAGAAAGAAACCCTTTGTTTGTTTCTTAGGAAGAGAGAGAGGAAACAGAGGAAGCGTAAGACTGCAAAAGAGTGAGAGTCTGTTCTGCAACGGCTCTGGCGCGCGCTTGCCGGACCCACTGCTTCACCGCTTCCTCGGCTTCCGTGCCGTGTAACCCTAATTCCAGCTCGTCAGCCGCTTCTGCTAATTTCCCATTCGTTATTAATCTCTCCACACGAGTTATTAGGGATTCGATTCCGTCCTTCGACTCGTCACCCTCTCTCATCTTAGAAACAAAAAATAATAAATAAAAATTGAAGGTTTTAAAATATGTAACTATTTGCGAAAAAACCCTGAAATAAGGTCAATGTAATAAAATTTGAAGTTGTTTAAAACATGTGAAAATTAATTTATCTTTAGAATGAACAAATGGCAAGGACATTATTTTGAATTTCTAGGGTCATTTCTCTGAATTTTAATATTATGGGGGGTATTTTTGCGATTTAGGAATAATGCAGGGACATATTTCTCAAAAAAAGAAACAAATATTTATTTTGTGTTACTATACTTTAATTAATACCTTAATAGAAGAAGCGAGACTAGCCAGAGCATGAGTCAAAATGCCCCCTCCTCCGGACGGAATAAGACTGAAATGCCTCAATATCCCTTTCAACGCATTAAACTATCAACAAAAAAATAAGAAAATAAATTGGTAAAAATCATTTTAACATAATAAATCCGTAAAGCAAAAGAGATTGTGCCTTAATGCTGAGTTCCATCTGAGTGTCGGTACCGTAATCCAAGGCCTCTTTTGGGAGAGACGAAACGGCCAGCTGTAAAAGAGAATCTTTGTCGATGCTCTGTAGCGATTCGCGTAGCGAGTCGACTTCCCCTTTCAGCGGCAGACCTTTTGAGAGCGCCTCTTCCATCCCCAGCGCCGCCTTTTCACAAAAAGTCAAAAGTCAACGGTCAAAGGTCAAAAGTCAAAGGAAAAGTCAACACTTTGATAGATGAGTTAAGGTGGTAAAAAAGGGAATTTGCACAAAGAGCCCTTGCATTGGTGAATATTGCGAATTGTTGTTCTATAGTTGATGGAATAAATTGGAAAAGAGGTTTAAGAAAGGGGAATTTGCGGGGTTAAAAACCTTGATTTATTATGGATATATTGAAAAAAATGCTCCTATATTACTGAAAATTGCAAATATGTCCCTGTGTAATTAAGGAAATTGAAGATCTGGAGCCTAAGAAGGGAATTTGGAATTTTCAACAATGCGAGGGCTTTTTTGCAATTTAGGCATAATTTTAGGGTTTGTTTTTTTTTTTTTGCAAAGTTTATGGAAAAATATGATATTTACCAAAGCGAGATTGTGAACTGAGTGGCTTTGTCGCGCTTCTTCGGATCTTGCGTAGAATGCCATGCATAAAGCATTAATCTAATTAAAAGAGAAGAATAATCATTATTATAACGACTTAAAAACTTACTAAAAATAAATTAACATGATTATTTATTATTTATTTCAAACATTAAGATTTGCTTCAGAAATTCTTTCGATTTGCAACGCTTTTTCCTTTGCAATTGCAGCCGCCAGCTCAGCCTTCGCCAGCTCATTGGTTTTTTCAAGTTGTTTCTCCATTTCCTCTTCCTGAATATAAAATAAGTACATAAATATTTGAATAATATACGATAAAATGAATACAAATTAAGTAAATAAATACCTTGTGTTGTAACTGCTCCTTGAGATTTTGCTCCGCTCTTTCTTGGAGCGACTTTATTGCTGCTAAAGCTCTCGCCTTCTCTTTGTTCAATTCCTTACAATAACAACAATAATTATTATTATTATATTAAATGCAAATAATAATAATATAATAATATTAATAATAAATACCTTTTCTAACATTGCAACTTCTTCAGCGAACATAACTTCTCTAACCCTCGCGTCCTTCAATTCCTTCTCATATTTCTCCTACAAAAATAATTAAAATGATAAATATAAAAATATAAACTCATAATTGAATTTCATATAAAATTACATAAAATTAATTAAAAAAACATTCAATACTTTGAGCCGTCTTTTTTCCTCGGCGAAAATATACGCGTCAGACTCAGCCTGCTTTCTTTCGGCTGCATGAATCGCTTCAACAAGATCAAGCATTATATTCTCTTTGTCAGAATTATGAAAATTAATTTCGGTTTTGTCTTTTGCCGTGCTGACATCAGCAGTTTCGTCCTTTTGTGAGGGAATTGTTTCGGGGGTTTTGGACTCTTGGAGAGAGTATGAGTCCAAAAGTGAATTATTTTCAGGTGTTTTTTCATTATTTACAGGACTCTGCATGGTGAAAATTAAAAATTAAATGTTTTATAATTAAAAGGGTCAAAATTTCTTTTTATTTTTTGAAATTTTAATGATAAATAGTAAGAAAGTACCGGTGATAGTTGAACATTTTCATCATGAGAAGGGATAGAATTAGATTCTATGTTATCAATTTCTTCTATTAAAAACTGTACCAATTTCTCATCCATTTCCTCATCTTTTTCAGTTTTACTAATCTCATTTGATGTATTTTCACTCACAACAATTTCTTCTTCTCTATCCTTCACTTCCTCATCTCGCGTCAAATTTTCAGATTGGTCCTTCTCATTTCCCGAAATTACACTTTGGTCCTTCAAATCAGGTTCCGATTCAATTTGCTTTTCCAAATCCACATCAGCCTGTTTCTCACTTTCACTTCTCACTAATTCCTCCATTTTAGACTCAATTGGAGCCTCTTTTTCCTCAAAAGCTTCCTTCTTTTCTTCAATTTTGATATCATTTTGCTCAGCAATAGTATTATCAAGAGGAGATTTGTTAAAAAGAAAGTCTAATTTGCCATTTCTATAAGCTAATGCGCCGCCAACTGTTAACCCTAATAATCCGCCAAGTAATAACCCTCCTCTTGATTTATTTTCCTCTTTTGGTTTTGGAGCAGCTGTTGAAAATTCATTTCTTGCTGAAAGAAGATACGGCGTCTGATTGCAAATTCAGAGAGCAAAATCGTGATTGTTACCAATGTGAGTATGAATTAAAACGGCGAAAATTGAGCTCAAATATGATCTGAATTGATTAATGAAATCGTTACTTACGTGAGATGGAGTGCGTGGAGGTGTTTTTCTGAAGGATCGAACGGAACTCAAATCCCTAACGCACCTGAATTAAAATTCAAATAATCAACAAATCAACCTTGTTAATGCAATTCCACGCACACAATGATAATCGATGATTGAAAGAAATCAATCAAACAATACCTTCGAAACATGGCTACAATTGATCGGAACGGAAGGAAAGAAGAGAAGCTGTTTGAGAGAGCAGCGAAGAAGAAGAGGAGCAAAAAGAAGAGAAGAAAAATGTAAATTTGGGCCGGGTAATATTGGGCTTTTTAGGTCCAATATTAAAGCCACGTTTAACGGCCCGTTGACCATTGACCAGTGCAGAAACAAAAAGAAATAAGAATAAATAACGATCCAATCTTCTCCGGTTGATTATCTTTCTGCCTTCGCCAAAACCCTAGCTAGCTGTTCAACCAGATTCGAGTCGAGTCGAGTTTCCTCTGATTTGTTGGATTTTGGGTCTCTGTTTTGGTTCGGATTTGGTGCTGGTGCGAGCTGATTTCGTTGGATTTGGACGGTAAAATCTCGAGTTTTGGTGATTTTGAGTGTTAATTGAGAGGGGATGAGTAGTGTTTTCAGTGAGCAGATACTGGGTGATAAGCTCTCCAAGCTCAACAACACTCAGCAATGCATCGAAAGTAATCTCTAATCACTAATTTCACCACAATTCACAATCGATTCGCAATTTCTCTTTACTTGGTCTTTAATTCTCTTTCATTTCCTCAATCAACAGCTCTTTCACACTGGTGCATTTTTCACCGAAAAGACGCAGAGAAGATCGTTCAGACGTGGGACAAGCAGTTCCACGACTCAGACAAGGAGAGAAAGATTCCGTTTTTGTACCTTGCAAATGATATACTGCAAAACAGCAAGAAAAACGGCAAGGAATTTGTGGAGGAGTTCTGGAAGATTCTTCCAGCCGCTCTTAGAGAGATGACTCAGAACGGAGACGAACGGGCGAAAACCGTCGTGTCTAGATTGGTAAGTTGTAAAGATTATAATTTTAATGATGGTTGAGTAATTTAATTGGATTAATTTTGCATTTATTTGTGTTTTTTGTTTTGTTTTTTAGGTGGATATATGGGAAGAAAGGAGAGTATTTGGGTCAAGACCGAAGGGTTTAAAGGATTTAATGCTTGGAAACGAACCGTTACCTAAATTAGAATTAAATAATAATAAAAAACGCGCAAGAAGCTCAGTTAAAATAGTGCGTAGAGATTCCCGCTCCATCCGAATCGTGAGTCAATTTCCCGCTTTGCCCCTCTCAAAACCTCTTAATTAACAATTCCAACTTCTAATTTTGCAATTATTTTTTGACAATAGAAATTAAGTATTGGTGGGACGGCAGAAAAGATTATATCTGCATTTAATGCGGTATTAGACGAAGAATCAGAAGAAGATTCGGATTTGGAGAGATGCAAATCCGCCGTGAAAAAAATAACAAATTTGGAAAAAGACGTAGAAAATGCATCCAACCAAGGTAATAATTTACATTTTTTCCTAAACTGTACAATATACAATCTCAACTGGACGTGTCCAGTACTGACAAAACTGGAGATGAAATTTTCATTATCTGTTTTTAGTTGGGGATTCTGGCAGGGAGACTCTCAGCACGGCTCTCAAAGCGGAGGAAAATTCCCTGAAAAAATGCATCGAGAAATTAAAATCGATCGAATCGAACCGAGCGAATCTCGTTTCTCAACTCAGAGAAGCATTAAAAGAACAGGTGTTTTTAATATTCCAAATTCCCACATGCCAAATTTCACTAAAATATAATGGGAAATTTGCAAAAATGCCCCTACATTATGCTGAAATTGCAAAAAAGCCCCTGCATTTTTGGATTGCAAAAAATGTAGGTTAATATTCAAAACATGTGTTTAGGTATTTAAAGTATGAAAACTAACGGTGTTAACTCCTAATTAACGGTAGGGGCTTTTTGCAATTTCCAATTTCCAATTTCCAAGAACGCAGGTTTTTTTTTGCAAATTCGGCATAATGTAGGGGCGTTTTTGCAAATTTCCCAAATTTATTTTCTAAAGTTTTTGTAACATTTTTTGAACAGGAACCGGAGCTGGAGAAGGTGAGAACGCAAGTACAGGTGGCGGAGGCAGCGAAAGAGCAAGTGGCCAACTTGCAAAGACGGTTAAAAAATGAACCGATAATGGAGCCCAAAATAAAAAAGAAAAAAAGTTCGGCCGCTGAGGTGGCGGACCGTCTGGCCGCCTCCGCTCAATCCACCCAAATCATGTCTTCTGTTCTTTCTTCCTTCGCCCAACAAGAAAAAAATAATAATAATAATAATAATAATTCAAACGATAATAATAATAATAATACAAATAACAATAATAATAGTAATATTAGTAGTAGTGGTAGTGGTAGTAATAATACAGGGGTTTATATGATTGGAATGCCGTATGGATATGGAACGGCAGCGCAGCCGCCGGTGGTGGTGGTGCCGCCGCCGGCTCCGGCGGCAGCGGCTCCGGCAAGTTTAGGGTTTGTGAGGCCGATAATGCCGCCACAACAGCAGAATATCGGTTTAGTGCCGATTAATGGGCAGATGATTAATGTTAATCAACAGTTCGGGCCTCCACCGCCTGGATTTAGAATGCCTTTTTATCCACCTCCGAGTTGAAGAAATTGGAAAGGATGTGAAAGTGTTGTCGGATTTTTGGTGAAATGTTCTTTGATGAGATTGTGAGGGAACTAGTGTTGTTGTGTGAAGTATTTTTTTGTCTATTATTATTGTTGTTATTATGTGAGGTGGTACTTGATAGTGATAGATGAAAATAGGATTCCGTTTTTGCCTATACTAGACATAACACGTTTAAATGTCTTGAATTCTCCTGCACGTAGAAGAGAAGAATAATGTATCCACCTGAAAACTCGAATCGGTAGAAAATTAAGGATAACTGAACTGGACGTCATTGACATACATGAACGAGAAGGAAACCATCTAACAGTTATACAAATAATACCCAAGTTGTCATCAACAAAGTTTTGCGAAACTTGCACTATGTACTTGGTAATAGAGACATTTTACAAAGCACACACTTAGCACATCTTTTTATTAAACCAAAAAAAAATTCAATCTTGTAATATACATACAATCCACATCCAAAACACACTAGTTATTTAACTCTTTTCTGTTCATTCTTCAATGCCTCTTGTTCTTACCACCAATCATCAACGCAATATAGAACAGAAATCGAAGAAGGAAACCGAATGCAACCTGCACCCAGATATCGCCCCACTTACTGAGATCGCTCACCGCATTTTCTCTGAGCACATCTGGTCCAGTCACCATGCAGGTTTCAGTCGTAATGTTCATTCGTAATATTTCACTGATGCCTGGAAGCAAAGTAGCCTTCACGCCGTTTGGCTGCGTCTCAAAAATTGTATTGTCAAAGAGTTGCACCCCTCGAGAGTAGCACGAGGAATTGTTCGAAAATTCGTTTATCATGGCGGCCTGATACGGATATTTCATGAGGCCGAGGTAATGGAACCAGAGCCAGTATTTCGGAATTCTATCGCTATGGATGTAAAACCCGGAAAATACCAAGAAGAACCTTAGCATTGCAATTACAACGGCAAATCCAGAGACAAGCTCGCTGAGTATACCTGAAAGAAAACTGGCGAAGCCACTTCCAGACCAAAATGCGGCTAAGATGCAAACAGAATAGAATAAAAAGCCATTAAAACCGCCATCTAAGCCGACCGGGAAGTACGTTATAGCCGAAAAGACTACTGAATATACCACCAGTGAGGGGAAACTAGAAATGGCACGAGAAATCACGTAGGAGGAGCGGCGGTATGCATTGTGGGATGTCTCTCTGAAGAAGATATAACGTTCTTCGACAAAGACAGGCAGTGCGTTGACACAGATGAAAAACATTGTTGATGTGGCTACCGAGAAAAAGCCGAGACGCTCGGTGACTCCCATTGAGGAATGGTCGAGTTGTTTGAAGAGTGACGCTGAAATCAATGCGGTGACAATGACCGCAGCCAACTGGGTCAGGAAGATCTCTGGCATTCGCTTCGAGTTGGATGTCGCACGTTTCATTAGGATCCAAACCTATATATACAACTCATGAAGGTTATTTCGGCATGTTAAATTTTTGTATTAATTATTTTTATAGAAACTTTTGTATTAAATTTGTTATCTAAAATATATGTAGAATGTAGTTTGCTTAACAACCTCAGTCCACCAATGATTAGCATAATTAGGCATAGAACCATCAACCAACTTGGCATGAGGGATGCTATTGACAATAATTTCCCTCAGAGACGGTCCATCGGTTGCATACGTCGACGTGGCAAACTGACGTCTCGACACATTTCTCAATCCCCATGATCTGTTAAAGCCGACCAAACGTTTTATAGTTGTCGGATCAGTCCTTTCTTCTTCTTGGAGATTGTGGACCAGGTCTAGAACGAACTCGGCCGAGTTTTGTTCTCTTGGAATCGGCATGCCAAAATCGGAGAAGTATTTGGGAAGGTTGCCTGGCGGGCCATAGTAGATGGTACGACCTCGTGAGAGGAAGAGCATTCGGTCTAGCAAGTTGAGGATCCGAGAGCTCGGTTGATGGATCGACATAATTACGATACTGCCCCTATCCGCGATCTCGTGGAGCACCTATGTTGTCAATTGCATTATATGTATTAATGTCATAAAGTTTGATAACATATTGATGATAAATTAAGAATTGGTACAAACCTTGATGACCATGAAAGCACTAGTAGAATCAAGACCTGAAATCGGCTCATCCAAAAATAAGATGATCGGGTCGTGTATTATGTCAACCCCAATCGAAACCCTCCTCCTCTCACCGCCTGAGACGCCCCGATGCCCCTCATCTCCAACAATAGTTCCAGCCGCCTTTCTGAGCCCGAGCTGATCAATCAAAGACTGCACTCTTTCGTTCTTCTCTCGTTTACTCACCGATCTAGGTAGCCTGAACTGCGCGGCAAACATCAACGTCTCTTCCACTGTTAGCATCGGATAAAGTAGATCGTCTTGCATGACATATGTCGATATAACCTTAAGCAATGCACCGCCTTTCAAAGCCTCTCCATTGAGTGTTATGGTCCCTTGGAGACTTAGTCGTGAAATACGGTTTGCCAAGGCGTCAAGAAGAGTTGATTTTCCAGACCCACTAGGGCCCAAAACTGCAAGTATCTCGCCTTGTCTAGCTTCTCCTGACACCTTATCGAGTAGGGTTTTGGTTGGAGGGGGTTGTTCAACATCATAAGGGACCGAAACGATCCGACTGGTGTGAGCGGCTTTTATGTTTTGCGCTCTGACACGGTACGTCAGGTCAGTAAATGACAAAACGAATGAAGCGCGAGATGCCCGTGAGTGGATCCGACTCGGGCTTGCGGTGTTTAGGGGTTGGAATTCCATTTGATAGTTTGGTTTTAGTTCACTTGGAGAAGAGAGGGAGTATTTCTACGCAAATAAGAAGTGGAGTCTTCTCCATTTTTTTTTAAGTTTGACAAAGCAAGATGATATGGAAATTCATGAATTAGCCTATGGACTAAGTCAACGACTGGACTTGGTGTATCATTAAATGTGTTAGTCTTATCTGAACGATTTTTTTAATTAGCAGTTTGTTAATTAGTGTATTTGATATTCTATCAGAGTATACTGTTAAACTTGTGCCGGTCTCATCTCGAATCATCCATTTTAACTTCTTGGTCAAAAACTATTTTTAAGCTGTATTAATATTAACTTCTTGGTCAAAAACTATTACGCACGGTTGCTTGTGCTCCAAATTATTTAACATATTAAAACTATAAATGTAGGTGAATACCGGTTCTAAGATACATATTTGAATACAGCTTATTTATTTCCCTATTCAGCACACTTTCATACATTTGGTCAAATATTTTTCTATTGATTACTTCTTTACCTATAATTTTTCCTTCAATTTGTAATATAAGTGTCCCTCAAGTTCTTTTTTCATTAGTAATATCAATAGTAAAATCAGAATCAGATGAAAAATGTACTTTTCATCTGTGTTTGTAAATACTCAAAACAATATGTAATATCCGATAAAACCTGGACCAGTTCATGATTGTGGTGTATTCAACCAACTAAATTAGGCCAACTCGAAATTTATTTCTACGTGCGAAAACCCACCAAAAACCTTATTTGTTGAAAAATTGAAGTTACAGGACATTTGAAGGTTAAGCCAGATAGGCTATTTCAATGAAAGCACAAGATCTTTAGTTATTTTTATTTCCTGCTAACTTGCAATCAGATTTAATAAACAAACAAAATAGGCAAAACAACTGTTCTGCACAAACAGAGTTAGAAGAACATTTTATGTGAATCCTTTTATTGTCATGATATGTAGAATTTTAAGTTGACTCACACAGATCTTATATATTTATTTTCAGCAGTAAATACATATGTAGTTAAATATACATAATTATTTAGCATTCAACAATCAACATCATTAAATTTGAAAAAAAAAAAGCCTCCAGAAAAGAAGAAAAAAGAAAATGCAAATCAAATACAAACCTTTCATTTATTTGGAACCAACTGGTTCCTTATTAACACAGGAAATAAATAACAAAACATAAATAAAAAAATAAGTATCAATCCAAACATTTACAAATTCAACCTCCACTATCACTTTCTCTTGTTCTTACTACCCCAAAGCAATGCAAAATAGAACATCATACGAAAAAAGATACCCCAACCAATCAAAACCCAAATACAATCCCACCTTCCGAGATCAGTCACCGAATATTGTTCAAGCAAATCCGGTCCAGTCATGATACATGTGTCACTAGTCAAGTTCGTGCGGATCGACTTACTAATATTCATAAGAAGATTCGCCTTTATATCATATGGATACGGTTCTATCGGCGTGTTATCAAACATCTGAACCCCTCTTACGAAACATTCATTAGGGTCACTAAACTCGTTTTGTGTAACCGCTTGGTAAGGATACTTAATAAGCGAGATGTAATGGAACCAAATCCAGTATTTCGGAATGCGATTTCTATTTATGAAAAAACCGCTAAAAAACGTGAAGTACCTAACCATGGCAATAACTATAGCATAACCAAGAACGACATGAGAGATTATACTAGAGAGGAATAATGCGAAACCACTCCCCGCCCAAAGAGAGGCTAATATAGTCGCCATGAAGGCTAATAAGCCGTACAAACCGCCGGCCAATTTGACCGTAAAGAAGGTAATGAAAGTGAAAGTTATACAGATAGAGATAAGAAGAGGGAAGTTTGAGATGGTACGAGAGATCACGTAGGAGGAGCTACGGTACATGTTGTGAGCGCTTTCACGCATGAAGATGTACCTTAACACCACATAATTCAACAAGAAAAAATTAGGCCGGCCTTAAATATTAAGTACAAGTTTTTATAGTTATGATGTCTGACCACTATTATTATAACTAGAGTAAACATTTTAAATTGTTCAATTATATAAAAAGATATACCGTTCTTGGATGAAAACCTGAAAAGAGTCCATGCAAATGTAAAGCATGGTCGAGACGGCAATGTTGAAGAAGCCGAACCGTTCTGTGACTCCTCTTGGGGATCTATCAAGATGCCAAAAGAGAGTCGCGAGTATGAAGCCAGTTAGTATGGTAGCAGCGAGTGGGCTTAGAAACAGTTTCGGTGTCCTTTTCAAGTTCATGAAAGACCTCTTTGTGAGGACACAAACCTGTTTAATTATGATACAATCATTGCATATAAAATCAAGAATAAAAGTAATATTATTCTAGTCTAATATGATATGAAATATGCATGATAGTATGAACACATTCAATTTGAAAATGACCAATAACATCCTAAAGTACTACAATCTATATAATCTACTTCTAGTTGAACCTTTCACTATAAATCATCATAACTGATGTACCTCATTCC
Source organism: Juncus inflexus (assembly GCA_024447665.1). Taxonomy (NCBI): domain Eukaryota; kingdom Viridiplantae; phylum Streptophyta; class Magnoliopsida; order Poales; family Juncaceae; genus Juncus; species Juncus inflexus. Next base: position 10,111,672 of record JAJHPC010000008.1, read on the forward strand.
ATGAAGGAGTTGCAAATTTATGGTTTGATTTCAAATTGAACATCGGTTCATGAGAGACGACAACAGTTATCACATTCTTTTGAACCAAGTTGCTCTCGTCACAGTATGGAACATTCTGCTTTTCCTGCCATGATTTATTGAAATGAACAAGCAGTGTGATCCCATCCAGACTCGACTCGAGCTCATGGATTAGGTCTAGAACAAACTCTGCCAAGTTTTGTTGCTCAGGAATCGGTCTACCGAACTCGGCAAAGAAAGGTGGGAGGCCGACAGGTGGGCCATAGTATACAGTGTTTCCATGAGAGAGAAAAAGAACCAGGTCAAGTAGGTTTAGTATCCGAGAGCTCGGCTGATGGATAGACATAATCACGATACTACCCCTCTGCGCAATCCGTTGCAAAACCTACTGATATTAATTTGATTAGAATTACAAGATAGTTTATCCAAATTAATTGAAAAATTCATTAGACAAGAAGGAGAATAATTGAACCTTGTACCTTAACAACCATGAAAGCACTAGTTGAGTCAAGACCCGACGTTGGCTCGTCCAAAAAAAGCACGATCGGATCATGAACAATATCCACCCCAATCGACACACGCCTTCTCTCCCCTCCTGAAACGCCACGTGTCCCCTCATCTCCAATAATCGTGCTCTTAACTGATCCTAGTCCGAGCTGCTCAATCAGTTCTCTAACCCTCTCCTTCTTCCGACTCTTACTAACCGATCGATCCAATCTCAACTCGGCAGAAAACATCAATGTTTCCTCAACCGTAAGCATAGGATACAACAAATCGTCTTGCATGACGTATGAAGAAATAGCTTTTAGATTGTTTTTCTCTCCGTTTATTGTGATGGTTCCGTGAAGGCTATTGTGTTCTATTCGGTTCGCTAATGCATCGATTAGAGTCGACTTGCCGGACCCGCTTCGGCCAAGCATGGCTAGAATGTTGCCTTGACTCACCTCGCCGGAAATTGAGTTGAGGATCGTTTTAGACGACTCGGTTGAGCTTATTTGATTGTTTCCAATAGGGAAAAATGAATATTTTCTTGGTTGGTTGACATGGTATGTGAGATCACTGAAGGAAAGAATGAAAGAATTATCTCGATTAATATCTTGTTGTTCCATTAATTAGGAAAATTTGAAGATGAAATTAATTTGGATTTGGAAATTGGAGGGCGTTTAGAGATTAGTGAACAGATCTAACACATTGTCAATTTGACTTTTCGAGGATGTACACGAGTTTCAACTGTGCTTAGAACAAAATTATAAGGTTGATGGCCAAATGATAACTAGCTGTGTATTTTTTTTTTTTTTTTGTGCATTCCTTCCTTCAATTTATACATCTGTTTGTTAAAGAAACAATAAAATTAGACAAGCAAAACAATTTGACAGAGCGCAAACAAACGGCTGAATGTGGTTCTAATTATCTCTTCCTCCACGTCAAACACTATTTAATTTCAATTCAGAAATAAAAGAAAAAAAAATTCTATTAATTTTCATATTTGGGCAATTTGTTTGTGGTCGGTCAAATTAGTTTGATTGTGTAGTCTTATTGTTAAAGAAATGAGATTTTTTTCTAATTCAAGAATAAAAGAAATGAGATGTTTTAGACCGGCTGAATGACATAATGCTTCATACAACTGTGTGTTATTAGCTTAAAATGTGTGTTCTTCCCTTTGGTTAAGATAATACAAGTAGCTTACACATCTCGAAAAAGAAAAATTTAATAACAAGGTAACTGAATGAAATTAATCTCATCTCTTTATTTTGCAACTCTCACCTTTACTTTGCAACTCATTCTCATTATGACATATCATCCAAATTATTTCAGCAATTGAATTATTAGATATGGATAAATCTAACCATTAATTAACTAAGTGGTCGATCAAATTAGTTTGTTTGTGTAATCTTATTGTTAAAGAAGTAAGATTTTTTTCTAATTCAAGAATAACAGAAATGAGATGTTTTAGGCCGGTTGAATAACACAATGCTTCATACAACTGTGTGTTTTTAGCTTAAAATGTGTGTTCTTTCCTTTGGTTAAGATAATAAAAGTAGCTTACACATCTCGAAATAGAAAAATGTAATAATAAGGTAACTGAATGAAATTAATCTCATCTCTTTATTTTGCAACTCTCACCTTTACTTTGCAACTCATTCTCATTATGACATATCATCCAAATTATTTCAACAATTGGATTATTAAATATGGACAAATCTTAACCATTAATTGACTAATGATTTTCTAAGATTATAATATCTTTGTAGAGTTGTATATGTGAATTTTTAGAAATCAACATCATGTTTTGTTGATGACATATAGTGTTATCATTATGGGTTCATGTTAAACCAATCTCATCCAATTATTTATTAGCTGAGATTATTTGTGTCCAAATATTAATTCAAGGTTTAAATGTAGAATTCACTCATCAAAACACATAACTTTTCTTTTATTTTTATTTTTTAAATAATAATTATTAATCAAATATTGTATTTTGTCCTTCTAATGCATTCATATATAATTTTGTTTGAATTTTTTCTTTGTTTTGAACTCCATATTGGTATGGTTTTGATTTAATTTTTTTTACTTAATTATATGCAAATGACTTGCGAAAAACTTATTATATAAAACACATCTAAGGAAAATATTGTATAGAGAATTAAAATTTTCTTAGATCTTAGTATTGCATTTCTCAAATTCATTGATATTCTATGATAAATAAGTGTGATTTTAACCAACAAATTATCATATAATTAATTATGTATTTGTATTCTATCTCCGAGTTCTTGAGAACCATCAAAATCATTCATTTCTCAAATTTGTTGAAATTTTGTGATAATTTAGACAAGATTATTGATGCAATCATTTGATTTATTTCTGTGTTATATCCTCGGTTTCGTTAAATCGATACATCAAAATACTTCTCAAGTTGTTGAGAATCGCATTATAATATTACTTTATATATGACGAGTTTAATCAGTATATTATATGATACATTTATTCATTTATATATATATATATATATATATATATATATATATATATATATATATATATATATATATATATATATATATATATATATATATAACCAGAACTCAAAATATTTTTAAGGCACTATGTACAATCATATTATATTATCTTTATATGTAAATATATTTCAATTATAATTTGCATTTTGTATTTTGTATCATTATAATTTGATGCATTTTGTATCAAAATAATATGATTCATGAAAAAAAAGTGTAATATCCAATAAAATCTGAACCAGTTCATGATTATGGTGTATTCGAACAACTAAATTAGGTCAACTCGAAATTCTGTTTCTACGTGCGAAAAACCTTATTTATTGACGAACTGAAGTTACAGGACATTCGAAGGTTATTTATTAGATACGTGAAAAGGTTGACTCAAAAAAAAAAAAATTATACGTGAAAAGGTGAAGTCAGATAGGCTATTTCCATGAAGGAAAAGCACATGATGTTTAGTTATTTTTTTTGTATTTTTTTTTTTTTTTTTTTTGAAGAAGACAAGAGGTGGCTCAAAGTCCACCGTGGAGTTTCATTTCAAAAAATCCCGAATATCTCCCGTGGTCTTGGGGTAGAGCCGGGACTCAAATTCAGGACGTGCTCTTGTCCTTCATCCGAATCAAACATCTTACTAGTTGCGCTAACAGTGTTAGCCTATGATGTTTAGTTATTTTTGCCGCCTTACAATCAGATTTAATAAACAAACAAAATATGCAAAAGAACTGGTACGCACAAACAGAGTTAGAAGAACATTTTATATGCAGCCTTTGATTTGGTCATTATGTGTGCAATTTAAAGTTAACTAACACAGATCTTAAATATATATTTTTTCAGCAGTAAATAGTATAAAAGCTAGCTTACATAATTACTAAGCACCCAACCAGGCCCGGCCGCAACATATTCGGGGCCCAAGGCCTAATTCTCAATGAAATCCAAATCATATCACCTATGTAAAGGAAAATTAAAATTGAAAAAATACATATAGTAGTAAACTTCAAATACTACCTGTATTCATTGCCCAGAGAGGTGAATCGTACCATCAAATGAGCCTGAGATATAGAGAGATGTTATTTTAATAATTTGAGAGATTAAAAGTTGTTATTTTAATATATTAAGAGAGAGAAAGAGAGTATTGTCCATTTTATTTACATGTGCATGGGACCCACAAAAATTTAATTCATAAGGAGAATTGCCATTTAAATTGGTGTTTCTATGGGCCAAACGGATTTGCAGTCAAAATTTATTCTTAGCCATTGCTACTAAAAGAAAAATATGAAATGAATGTAGCTCTTTTAGAATATGGGGCCCTGGACCCAGGCCCTTGTAGGCCTTGGGCTGGGGCCGGGCCTGCACCCAACACCATTAAGTTTGTAAACAAAAGCCTCAAAAGTGAAGAAAAAAAATACAAATTAAATACAAACCTTTCATATTTATATGGGACCAACTGGTTCCGTATTTAACACAATAAATACATAACAAAACATATTTCAAGAATTAAGTATCAATCCAAACATTTAAAAATTCAACCTCCACTATTATCACTTTCGCTTGTTCTTACTCCCCCAAAGCAGTATAAAATAGAACATCATACGAAAAATGAAACCCCAACCGATCAAAACCCAAATACAATCCCACCTTCCGAGATCATTCACCGAATATTGTTCAAGCAAATCCGGTCCAGTCGTGATACATGTGTCACTAGTCAAGTTCGTACCGATCAACGTACTAATATTCACAAGAAGATTCACCTTTATATCATATGGATACGGTTCTATCGGTGTGTTATCAAACATCTGAACCCCTCTTACGAAACATTCATTAGGGTCACTAAACTCGTTTTGTGTAACCGCTTGGTAAGGATACTTAATAAGTGAGATGTAATGAAACCAAATCCAGTATTTCGGAATGCGATTTCTATTTATGAAAAACCCGCTAAAAATTGTGAAGTACCTAAGCATGGCAACAACTATAGCATAACCAAGAACGACATGAGAGATTATACCAGAGAGGAATAATGCGAACCCACTCCCCGCCCAAAGAGAGGCTGATATAGTTGCCATGAAGGCTAATAAACCGTAAAAACCGCCGGCTAATTTGACTGTAAAGAAGGTAATGAGAGTGAAAGTTACAGAGATAGCGATAAGAAGAGGGAAGCTTGAGATGGTACGAGAGAGCACGTAGGAGGAGCTACGGTACATGTTGTGAGCCCTTTCACGCATGAAGATGTACCTTAACATCACATATTCAACAGGAAAAAATTAGGAACGCCTTAATTATGTACAAGTTGTTATAGGTATGATGTCTGATGACCTGCTATTATTATAACTGATGGCCTGCTATTATTATAACTCGAGTTAAACATTTTAAATTGTTCTATTAGATAAAAAAGATATACCGCTCTTGGACGAAAACTGGCAAAGAGTCCATGCAAATGAAAAGCATGGTCGTGACGGCAATGTTGAAGAAACCAAACCGCTCTGTGACTCCTCTTGGGGATCCATCAAGATGCCAAAAGAGAGTCGCGAGTATGAAACCGGTTAGTATGGCAGCTGCAAGTGGGGTTAGAAATAGATTCGGCGTCCGTTTCAAATTCACGAAAGACCTCTTTGTGAGGATACAAACCTGTTTAATTATGACACACTCATTGCATATAAAATCAACAATAAAAGTATATTATTATAGTCTAATATGATAGTCTGAACACATTCAATTTTAAAATGACCAATAACATCCTAAACTACAGTCTATATATAATATTTGCATTTAGCTATTGCCTACAACTTCTATTTGAACCTCTTACTATAAATCATCAGACTGAATGTACCTCATTCCACCTAGGAGTTGCAAATTTATGGTTCGATTTCAAATTTAACATCGGTTCATGAGAGACAGCAACAGTTGTCACATTCTTTTGAACCAAGTTGTTCTCGTCACAATATGGAACATTCCGCCTTTCTTGCCATGATTTATTGAAATGAACAAGCGTTGTGATTCCATCCGGGCTTGACTCGAGCTCATGGATTAGGTCTAGAACAAACTCCGCCAAGTTTTGTTTCTCAGGAATCAGTCTACCGAACTCGGCAAAGAAACGAGGGAGGCCGACAGGTGGACCATAGTAGACAGTGTTTCCATGAGAGAGAAAAAGAACCCGGTCAAGTAGGTTTAGTATCCGAGAGCTCGGTTGATGGATAGACATAATTACGATACTACCCCTCTGCGCAATCCCTTGCAAAACCTACTGATATTCATTGGATTAGAATTTCAAGATAGTTTATCCAAGTTAATCAAAAAATACATTAGAAGAACAGACAGAATAAATAAATCATGTACCTTAACAACCATGAAAGCACTAGTCGAGTCAAGACCAGACGTTGGCTCGTCCAAAAATAGCACGATTGGATCATGAACAATATCCACTCCAATAGACACACGCCTTCTCTCTCCTCCTGAAATGCCACGTGTCCCCTCATCTCCAATTATCGTGCTCTTAACCGATCCGAGTCCGAGCTGCTCAATCAGTTCTCTAACCCTCTCCTTCTTCCGATTCTTACACACCGATCGATCCAATCTCAACTCCGCGGAAAACATCAACGTTTCTTCTACCGTAAGCATAGGATACAACAAGTCATCTTGCATGACATATGAAGAAATAGCTTTTAGATTTTTTTTCTTGTTTGTTTTCTCGCCGTTTATTGTGATGGTTCCGTGAAGGCTATTGTGTTCTATTCGGTTCGCTAATGCATCGATTAGAGTCGACTTGCCGGACCCGCTTGGGCCAAGCACGGCTAGAATCTCGCCTTGACTTGCCTCACCAGAAATTGAGTTGAGAATAATTTTAGACGATTCGTTTGAGCTTATTTGATTGTTTCCAATAGGGAAAAATGAATTCTTTTTTGGTTGGTTGACATGATATGCGAGATCAGTGAAGGAAAGAAGGAAAGAATTATCTCGATTAATATCTTGTTGTTCCATTAATTGGAAAGTTTGAAGATGAAATTAATTTGGATTTTGAAATTAGAAGGCGTTTAGATAGGGGTGTAAATGGTGCGGATACGGTTCGGATAATGTTCTTACCGTATCCATATCCATATTTTTTTTGGATTCAGATTCGGATACGGATAGACCCGGATACGGATACGGTTCGGATATTAAATGGATATGGATACGGTTCGGATATCTCGGATACGGATATGAATACGAACTCATTTCGAATTGTTAAAACGGATATTTTAATAAGTAGTATAGAAAATTGCTATATAAATAATAAATATAACTATTAAAAGAAAAAATTTAAGTGGAAATATGGAAACTCCTTATGAAATAAGAGGAAAGATTAAAGAGCTACAAGTTAATTAAAAGTAAATTAGAAAACATGGAAACTATGGTTATGAAATAAAGAAAAATAATATTTAATTGATCCAATTGGGTCTCATAAAAACGGATATCCGAATAGAAATATTATTCTGATACGGATAATATCCGTATCCGTATTCTTATCCGTCTGATAAAATTGATATTGTATCTGTATCCATATCCGTATCCGTATCCGTCGGATACGGATATTTTTATTCGGATATGGATATTTTATGGATACGATATGATTCGGATTCGGATATTATCCGCACCGTTTACACCCTACGTTTAGATTAGTGAACATAACTCATTGTCAATTTAATTTGACTTTTCGAGGATGTACAAGTTTCAACTGTGCTTAGAACAAAATTATATGGTAGATGGCTAGATGCTAACTAGCTGTGTATTTTTCATAATTTTTTTGCATTGCTTCCTTTAATTTATGCATATGTTTGTTAAAGCTGCGTGTATTATTAGCCCAAACTGTGTGTTCTTCCCTTTGGTTAAGATATTACAAACAGTAGCTTACACATCTCAACAAAAAAAAAATTAATAGAGTAATGGAACGAAACAGACTATTAAAAAACACTGAATGAAACCGATTATTATTTTATGAGTTGATTTCTTAATTTTAAATACATAATTTTAGGGAGCTTATATGGACGGGCCAGATAGTTAGGAACCATTGGGTTGGGCTGCATGTTACATGTTGACATGTCAAAATTTGATCCCCATTTAGTTTTTGAGAGTTGATACTGCACGAAAGATAATGTAGCGATTCTGTAGTGACGGTATATGAAAACTGAAAAAATATATATAAACTGATAACAAACAGTATATAAAAAATTCATTCGGTGAAACAGTATATATTTTAAAAAATAAAAACAGTATATAAAAACATATAAACTGAAAACAAACAGTATATGAAAATTCATTCAGTAAACAATATATATTTTAAAAAATGAAAACAGTATATAACATATATAGAAACGCGAGAAAATAGTATATAATTTCAATCCATCGCTACAGTACCCCCGTCGTAATTTCCCATTTCCTTATTTTTTACCAGTGAAATATTCTTTTAATAAATTTTGATGTCAATTATCTTCTTAAAAAACATATTAAAGTTGAAAAATGTACAAAATTCAAAAAATATTTTAAATCTATTTGATATAGTAAAAATGTACATCAATATATAAGGTAAAAATATGCCATAAAAGTTGTACTTTCGTTCAAAAATGTATGTTAGTCTGTGTTACGCGGACACTTCAAAAAACCGGCCGTGTCCGTGTCGGGCACGGCACGGACACGGCTCGGACACGTGTCGGACATGTCACGTGGTGTGTCCGAATATTTTAATAGTAATTAATTTTTGGACACGGACATGACACGGCATGACATAGTTCGGACACGGCGGACACGGTTTGTGCACGACTAGACACTTTTCGGACATAGTCTAATATATAAAAGTCTAATTTAAATCAATATTTTTTATATAAGTATATGTTTTTTCATTTTTTTTCTAAAAATATATTCTTTTTATTTTACTAACAACATTTTTTGTATATTTTTTCTAACAGCCATAACTTATGAGAATCATGTACTAGAGACGATATCTTTTTTTTCTTCTTTTATTCATGCATTTCCATAGGAAAAAATAATCTTTCTTATTGTTATCCTCTCGAATCTTTTCATTATCATATTTATTATTTTATATTTTTAGATATATAATTAATTATATTAAAATAATAATAATTATTATATATATATATGGTATCCGATGCTTTTTCTAAAATTGTTGTGTCGCCGTGTCCGTGTCGTGTCGGACACGACACCCGTGTCCGTGTATATGCAACATAGATGTTAGTATAAAAAAAGATGTATTACAAACATTAGTATATAGAAAGATAATGTAATTTAGCATAAAAAATATACTACCACATAGTAAAATACAAGTGATATAGAGTAAAATATATTAGTATATGATAGAATATTAACAAAAATAAACAAATAAAAGATATAAATTTATAAATATACTTCTAGTATGAAAAGATATATCACTGTTTAAAAATACCAAATGAAAGTTTGCAAAAATTAGTAGGGCAAAATTTAAATCAAACATTATGTCGGCCTTCCAAAATCCAATCAATATGCACATATTGTGCCGACGGTGGCATTTGGGCGGTCCCAAACTTCTTCCATAATTTCAATCCTCAAATTTGTCAAAAATCTATTATATAAAAAAACTTTTTCTATGAGCACATTGTACATGTTTGTTCATTTTTATATATGATCACTAAAGTTTGACCAGCCTGATTTCAATCCAATCTTTGTTTTGAGATTAAATCCCTATGGATTGAGATATTTAGCTAATTAAATTAGGGTTGCGGTGATTACCCATGACTTCTTACTATGTACATAAATGATTAAGAATGACAAAAACCAATTCTGAAGCTAAACTAGAGGCAATTTCCTGCCCCAGTAATCCAATTTAATATTTTTGGCTTTTATCATTTTTGTATATATTATCTCATTTTATTACATAATTTCAAAATATGATTCCATGTGCCATTATACTATTTTATATTCAATAAAGAAAATAACAGAACGGTGCATTATGCGTAGATGTATTACTATATTATCTGTGTGACCAATTATTTAACTTGTTATTACTTCTACAGATATTAAATTTGACGTCTCCATTTACAAAGTGAATGAATAAAAAAAATGTCTATTCTATTTAAATCTGGCCCAGAGCATATTATTTTGTTTTCTTCCAGTCGACCAATCAAATAAGAAAAGAAAAAAGACGAATACAAAAGAATAACAAAAAGAAAAGGAAAAGGAAAAAGAAAAAGAAAAACCAAGACAGAGAGCGAAGGCTGGAATGGATGCTTCTATATAGAAAAAGGAGAAGAAGAAGAAGAAGAAGAGGGAAACACGAGCTCATATTTCTTCTATTTGTTCTGATCTGAAAACCATTTGGGGGAGGAGGAATTACATAGTCAAATTCCTCTCTATGAAATAATCAAAAAAATTGAAAAATTCAATCCTATCTCTGATTGGTGGGTACTTGGTTTGACTTATTGAGGCTTTGATTTGAACCAAGTTTCTGGATCTGTGGCTGTGATCTGTTTTTGCCAAATTGAAGCAATTTGGTGAGAGATAAGTTGGGATTTGAGAGGGTTTGAGGTATCTTGTTGGAAGAAGGAAAAAAGAGAAAATAATGGCTGAAGAGGAGTTAATTGAGGTGAAATTTAGGCTTTTTGATGGAACTGATATTGGGCCTGATCACTATGATCCTTCTACTACTGTGGCTTCTTTGAAGGAAACGATTCTCGCTAGATGGCCTCAAGGTGAGATATTTCTGTGTGATTTTAACATTTTTTATTGATTTTTTACCCAATTTTTGTTGATTGTGTGTTAATTACAATTTTATGTTTGTGTCTTATGCTGTGGGGTGCTAATTGGGTTAAAAGTGGAGCAAATTTTGATCAGTTTGTTCCAATTTGGTTTGGTTTGAAATACCAATTTGACCAATTGAGTTGTTTTTTGATGATAAGTCAACGAATTTCTATTGAGCGCTCGTTTGTTTGAGTGTGGAATTAGGATACCAAATGAAATTGCTAAATTAAATGGTGGGATTATGAAATTATTGATCGTTTTATCATGTTCCGTATCATACTTGCTATTTACATTAATTACATGTGAAATATGAAATTTCATAGATACCTGTTTAACTAGATGAACTAAAACAATATAGAAAGCTTTCAGAATTTCATCAAAACATAGGAAATCTCTTGGTACTACTATAAAAAATAATATTTTCAGATTTTCTTTTTTTAGCATGCAGCATCATTTCCTAACTAATTTTAATTTCTTTACCAATTTTGCAAATTCAAAATTTAGGTGATTCATGATACAAAATTAGATAAGAAAGCTCTAAACTTTTAATTACAAGGCTTTGATTCGCCTAACAATCCAATAATTGACACCAATATTCTTTTCAATTATCAATTAAACCTAACAATTATCCTTTTTCATCTTTCTTTACTACTATAATTCTGACAGATAAGGCTAAAAATGCACCAAGAACTATACAAGATTTGAAGCTAATAAATGCAGGAAGAATATTAGAAAATAAATGGACATTAAATGAATCTAGGGTTCCAGTTGGAGATACACCTGGCATTGTTATTACTATGCATGTTGTTGTTCGCCCTCCATCCAATGATAAAAAGACAGGTGTCCTTTATTTTATTTTATTTTTATTTTTATTTTAAATTTATGTGCTAATATGGACGTTTAATTTGTTTTGACAGAGAAAGAGAAGGCAAATGCGACAAAGGGAAGATGTTCATGTAATATACTATAATGAAGTAATAACACGTATGATTTTTTTTTCTTTTTTATAAAGAAAAATAGATCATATTTTGGTATTTATTTGAAAATGTGCATATTTCTAGATTTGATATTATTAGATTGGCTTTGGCACATTCTTTGATGGTAAGATATGTAAAATTTGGTTAGGATGGTTTTGGATTTTGGGGGAGTGAGATTCTTTTTGTCAAATTCTTTTCTTTTGAATGTATTATTATTTTCGATTTGATTGATTGTTTGTCGTTGAAATGAGCTAGTCGTGTAAAAAATTGTTTAATGTCACTTTGTTTTTGTTTTGTATATTTCGATTTGTATCATGAATGTTTAAGTTGCAGAAGAATTGTGAATAATTTATGGAAATCTTTGAGAGTTGTGAGAGTTATTCTGAATTGCTGTCAAAAATTACTTGGTATTTTTTTGTGTATAACTTTAACATGGCAGTTGACCAGATATTAGTATTTAGTAGTGTACTATATATCACAAAAAGCTTTGCCAAACAAGCATTTATAGTATTTTTTTTTTTTTTGTGTGTGTAATGTTTCAATAATGGCAGCTGGTTGCCAAACTACTTTAGTTTGTGGGGCCTGAAGATTCTTCTAGGAATTTATTGTATTGAATTTATACATGATCACAAGATACAAAGAGAGTTGCCAACACATTTGAATTTGTATACATAAGACTAAGACATCTCTATCTCAATTCTCAATTCATCGTTTAGATATATTATTTACTTTTTAATTGGTTTCTTCTTGTGAGATTGGATTTGTACTTGATCTATTTTGTTTGATGTTGACCCCATCAAAGTAATATACCCAAACAAATTTCACAATCTTGGGGCACCAAATTATCAGTATTATTCTAACTTTCAATCTTTTAAAAGTAAATAAACAATATTAAGAATTTATTTTTCTTAATTAGTCTCTTCTTTGCACTCAATTAAGGGATTTGTAATAACTTGTAAATAACTCTCAAATTTTATTATAAAAAAATATCTCAATAGGTAATCCACCTACTTCAACTTTTTTTTTTTTTTAAAAAAAAAACATTGTATCAAATCAAGCCCAAAATAACACGAGTTTGAAATCCAAACTCACTTCCTCTTGTTCTTGCTACCTACTATTAACACAAAATAGAACATTAGGCGGAACACGAAGCCCCAAATGATTAATATCCAAAGACAAACCCATTTGCTGAGATCAAGCGCGGAATTTTGCTTCAGCAAATCGGGTCCAGTCGTGATGCAAGTGTTACTTGTCAAATTCATGTCAATCAGCTTGCTAATACTCGTAAGCAAATACACCTTCGCATCGTATGAAAATGGCTCCACTGGCGTGTTGTCAAACATCTGAACACCTTTGACAAAGCAAGTGTTGGGATCACTGAACTCGTTTTGTATCACCGCCTCATAAGGATACTTTATAAGTGAGACGTAGTGGAACCAGAGCCAGTAGTTTGGTATCCTGTCTGTATTTATGTAGAACCCGCTGAAAATTCCAAAATACCTAACTAAGGCCACAACTGTGGCAAAGCCAATAACAAAATTGTAGATAATTCCTGATAAGAATAAAGCCAAACCGCTCCCAGCCCAAAGGGTGGCCAGAATGATGGCCATGAAGAATGCAAAATTAGAAAAATCATTGGTTAAACTGATCACAAAGAAGGTTATGAGTGTGAAGGACAAAGAAAGAATGATAAGCAGAGGGAAGCCGGAGATTGTACGTGATAACACATAGGATGAACGACGATAGGTATTGCTAGCAGTCTCGCGCATGAAGATGTACCGCTCTTGGATAAAGATTGGCAGTCCCTCCATACAAATGGAAAACATGGTCGAGACGGCAAGGTTGAAGAAGGCCATCCGCTCCGTGGCACCTTCAAGGGATTTCTTAAGATTCCAGAAAAGCGAGACAAATATGATGCCGGTTAGAATGACTGCACCAAATGAGGTTAGGAGTAGCCTCGGTGTTCGTTTTGTATTGAGAAATGAACGCTTGGTGAGAATCCAAACCTCTGCCCACCAAGGATTTGCAAATTTATCAGTTGAATGGAACAAGATGCCGTTGCCAGTTGAGCCACGATGTTGATGTGCCATCACCTTCTGTTTTCTCGAGCATATTTTATTGAACATAACAAGCGGTTTAATGCCATCGACTTTTAAGCTGAGATCCTGAATTAAGTCTAGGACAAACTCGGCCAAGTTTTGGCTCTCAGGGATTTGTCTGCCAAGCTTGGAGAAAAACGCTGGGATTCTGGTAGGTGGGCCGTAGTAGATAGTGTAGCCACGAGAAAGAAAAAGGACTCGATCAAATTGGTTTAGTATCCGAGAGCTCGGTTGGTGGATAGACATAATTACAATGCTACCCCTCTGCGCAATGTCTTGCAAAACCTGCATTTGTTCAATATTACAAAAAGAAATATGTATTCTTTTTTAATTGTCCAAAATAAACAGTTATCACGATAATAAACTATAGTAAGACGAAGCTTTCTAGTTCAGCTGGTTGACTAGATTGAATAAGACGCATGTCAAAAGGTTCAATTTCTATTAGCAACGTAATAATGAAAACAAAATTTTAAGTTTCATCTAAAATGTTCACATACTTTTACCACCATAAAAGCACTAGTGGAGTCTAGCCCTGTTGTCGGTTCATCCAAAAAAAGAACTTTGGGATCATGAATAATATCAACTCCAATCGATACACGCCTTCGCTCCCCGCCTGAGACACCTCGCTTTCCCTCATCGCCCACAATCACACTCTTCACCATCTCAAGCCCGAGTTGATTAATGAGTTCCCTAACCCTCTCCTTCTTTGTACTTCTAGAAACGGATCTTGGCAACCTCAACTCAGCAGAAAACATGAGTGTTTCTTCCACGGTAAGCATGGGATACAGCAAGTCGTCTTGCTTCATGTAAGCAGAGATTGATTTCAGTGTGTTTCCATCGAGTATTTGACCATTTAATGTGATGCATCCTTGGAGGCTCTTACGCTCGATCCGGTTCGCTAATGCGTCAATGAGGGTAGACTTGCCAGACCCACTTGGACCTAGTATTGCTAGTATCTCACCTTGTTTTGCTTCGCCTGATACTGAGTTGAGAATTGTTTTAGTTGAACTAGAAGTGAATAAACTCAACCCGGCATTGTTTTTTCTATGGAAGAAGAGATTTTCTTTCGGTTGGTCGACAAAATAGGTAAGGTCAGAAAAGGAGAGAGTGAAAGGAATGCTCGTGTTATATTGATTGTAAGCATCTAGAAAAAGTGTGGGAGAAATGGCCATGTTATATACGTTCATATCTTCTATTTCCATTATCAAGTTCTTGAGGGTTTTCTTGGAGGGAGAAGAGAGATTTGATCTAGAAAACCAAAACTGATGAGCTGCAGTAGATATATATACTGTTTTTTTGTTGGAAACAGTATTAATTTTTTAATAAATTATTATATTATTATAGAAAAAGATGTGCATACAACTTTGTCAACAAAAATTACCTGTGGTATTTTGTTTATAATGCTTCTACATCTCAATTAAAGAACTTTGTCAAAAAAGAACTTTGTCAAACAAGCATCTAAAGTATTTTTTTTTTCCCTTTTTTGTGTGTTTAATGCTTCAAAAATTGTAGCTGGTTCCCAAATTACATTAGTTTATGGGACCTGGATATTCATCAAGGAATCCATTGCATTGAATTCGTACAAGGTTACAAGATACAAAAAAATGGGTTGTCAACTTATAGTGATAACTATAATACAACATCCGATTATAAAAAATATGATGAAATTACAAAAATTTATATTTTCAAAAAAGATGTATTTGTAAACACAAAAGATATATCCAAATGCAAATATATATGTGTACAGTTAAAATTGTATGTTGGGCGCTTCTGGGTACTCCGAATATTTTCTCAATTTATAATAGTTAGCTTATTCTTTATAATGGTTGTCAACATTAGTTCATCAATGGTTGTCAGCGCTCCATCAATAAAAAACATTATAATAGTTAGTTTATACTCTTTGAATTAGTGTACTCTCAAAATTGAAGCAACATATATCCTATGTATACTGGCCATTGAGTTAAGACAATATAAATTAAGTTGCCCAATTTGAAAATTGTTCACTTTTTGTAATCTATGCTTTAATGAAAAACAGCAGTGCGGTTGTTTTTTATATGTTTTTGATATAGATTATACACTGTTTTTGTCAAATCTAAATACTTATTTGTTAGATGAATGTGCATACCCGGTTTTATAGGTATCATAAAAACAATATCAAATACTGATAGAACATCACATAGTATTATAAAACAGTATATATATTATTATAAAATAGTTTATAGATATTATAACAGTGTTTACAAGTAAAAGAAGAAAACAGGAGCAAGAACAAAATCAAGTTTCAAAGAGCATGAATAAAACTCATATTTTGCAAATGAACCGGAACATGACAAGATTCAAGTTCCAGCTGCGTGAGGCAAAGAAGTATATAATGCATAAGAAAGCTGAAAAGGGAAGAAAAATGAATTAACTGAAAAAGAAATATAGCGTTTAGAATTCCTCAAAAAAAAAATATAGCGTTTAGATAGAAGAAGAAGAAACTCGAGGCTTGGAGGAATCGATGGTGAGGTTCGGTTCTGATTCTGACTATACTGGCTTTGATCGGCTCTGGATCGTCACATCAAGGAAGGTGATTGGGTGTCACATAGAGTTTCTATATAGCTTTCCTTCTTCTCGCCGATCAGGGGCCGGAATAGTAGGTGGATTCAGATAGATCTCAGGTGAGTTTTGGATTCGGAGGAGCCTTTTAATTCTAAGCAGTGGGGCCTACTTTCAGTGATATAGTTGTTGTCAATGTGGAATACTTTTTACTAAGAGTCAGTTGAAGAAATTGACATCGTTCTTCCTCCGTTATCTCTTGTTTTAATGTAAATGATACGATTAATAGACATAAAAAAATTAGCATTCACTATATGAATCTCAAATCATAATCACTAAATCAATTTATTGTTAAAATATTACATCTCTAATGCAAATTGAAAAGTATTTACCAGACTACAAACCAAAAGAAAATGCAAGAAATTACATCTTATCCAACCTTGCATGACCTTAATTATTCACCACACAACACTTAACTCTACAAGTTATTTATTCATCGTATTTCCGCCATTCTTTTGAGTCTGGACCTGTTCAATAGAGGCAACAGG
Source organism: Juncus inflexus (assembly GCA_024447665.1). Classification (NCBI taxonomy): domain Eukaryota; kingdom Viridiplantae; phylum Streptophyta; class Magnoliopsida; order Poales; family Juncaceae; genus Juncus; species Juncus inflexus. The sequence continues at coordinate 10,128,624 of JAJHPC010000008.1, forward strand.
ATTAACCTTACTTGTTGATCCTTCCTTTTTAATCACCCCTCCATTTTTCTTTATCTTCTCTTTGCAATTCTCTCTTAATGAATTTAGATAACCATAGCTAAACCCCATAGAACTCATGTTTAAGAAGAATGAATTTATGTTAGGCCTTGAATTAACTCTAGATTATACAATGAGATGCACCGTAAGCTTGCATGAGTATTTATAGGCGTGGAGAACTAATGGGGTATGCATTTGATATTATTTTAAAGGGGGAAACTTAATAATAGCCCCTGCATTATGTTTAAGTTACAAAGGATGAAAAGATATATTACCTAAAAGATCAATCCACATGATTAATTAACCCCAACTCCTTATTTTTCATCTATTTTTTAGCCTCCTCAAGAGACCATATCATCATTGTTATCTCCACCGTTCGATCAATTTTTTTGTCAAATCTTAGACATTCATTTTCTCAAATTTATTGATATTTTATGGCAGCATGTGTATAGTTATTAAAACATAATCATATGACTGGTTGGTTGGTGTTTTGTGTTCTATTCCCGATTTAGTGAGAACTGTTGTAAATTTATTTTTGACCATTAGATCTTAATCGGATGGCTTCAATGAACCATAGTTTAAAGTTATATTTAATTATTAATACCAATAGTTAATGAATAGTACACTCATTAAAATATAAATAATTTTTATTTTCTTCTTTAAAAAATTATAATTCTTAATGAAATATTTTATTTCTCGTGTTTAAATCATCAAATATAAATTTGTTAGGGTTTTCTGTTATGGTTCTAATTTATTTATTTTCTTGCTAAAATATGTGAATAAAGTCTATATATAAGAACATGTAAAAAAATGATATGCTCATTAAGTTATACCTTATACCTTATTTTTAATCTATCTTTAAGCATTCTAAAGAAACCTATCGTCAATTTTATCTCGGCCATTAGATCAAATTTTTTTCAAATCTTAGTTTTTCATTCAAATTATTAACACAATATCATATGGTCGGTTAGATTAATGTTTCGTATTATATCTCCAATTAAGTGAGAACTATCATATCAAATAAAATTACGGAGTATTAAAAATTATATTATATTACTTAATGTATTACGGATAATATGTATCATTTTAATAACTAACAAAATATAAATAAGAAAAATAACGGTGACAATTTTTTTCGGAAAATGAGTTATGTTATATTTTCTTATGTATATACTTTTTCTATATATATAATACCATATTTTTTTTACAAATCATGTTAAATATAATTATTATTTTTATATTTTTTAAAAGTTAATCATCTATAATTAAGTTTTTTTGGGGTTTCAACTAAAATCCATGAAATAAATTATCTTTTATTTTTTAGTTTTTAAATCTCATTTATCGTCCGATTAATACTTGATTTTTTTCTTATATAATATGTCAATAGATAACGGCACGGGAAAACTAAAGAGATAAAAAAAAGATGATATTTTAATTTTAGAAATCTTAATACAAACATAAATTAATTATATTGTAAATTAATAATCCAAATTATTTTTTGGATTATTTTTTTGTTTTTGTATGAATTTATTATTTATTTTATTTTATTTCATATATGTAAATTTATTTGTATAGAATTATTCATCCTTATAAAATTAGATGTGATATAGAAACTATTTTTTAATGAATAATAAATGGATATAATATCTTATAATATAATTCGAAATGATGTTAAACATAACTAATTTACATAATATAATTATTATACATAATTATAATTTATACATAAATTTTAAATGAATAACAAATTTAAATATTCAAAGCGAAGCGCGAGCATGATCCTAGTATGGATTAATTGTCACCTAATTTAAACAGCTTTAGAAAGAAATAAAATTGTTCAATTTTGAGATAATGTAGGGTTCTTTTGCAAATGCTTCTGTTTTAGATATGGTGCATATGTTGTGACCCTCTAGGAGCTAACGATTTGATATTGTGCACTAACACAAGGAAACATTAAATTGATACACATAATTGTGCTGGCCACCACTACAGTACTAATGCTCAAGGCATTGTGATTAGTGCGATGAAATAAATGAATAATGTAGAATTGTTCATTTTCATTTTTTCTCTTTGTCCAAATTATGTTTAGTTTGGACATCAGCACCCCAATGCACCAATTATTTTAAGGCCCTACACACTAGTTATTACATCTATGAAAAAGTGATTATATCTATAAGAAGCAACTGATAGGAGCTAATGGTATCTATTAAGTTAATTAAGATCATGCACGCTGACCAGATTTGCACCTTAATCATGCAACATAAACAAGGATCAGTATTTCAGTTAAAATATTAAAAGAAAACATTAGGTAAACGGGAGGTCATTAGCTAGGCTTTGGTACCTCTACAATAATCCTCTCTGTTTTATTCATTTACAGTGATTGTGAATCAAGAGAGTAAGGCAGATGATAATTTAACCTAGTGTTTAATTATCTTGATTGAGAAACTAAGAGTTTGAAAGCTCAAATCTCATATGTGTCAATTGAAGTGGATTATATTCTCTTTCTTTTTTTCTTCCTTCATTTCTTTTTTTATTTCTTCACAAAATATTTCTTACTTAAAGACTTCAAAGAGAAATGAAGAGATTAACAGGAGATTCTACTGGCAATAATTTCAGAGGAGATGAGAAAAAAGATGATTAGTACATGGTATTGTGTAGAAACCATTGTCAACGATTAAAATGGGTGGCTCATGGCCAAGCTGGATCAACACAAAAAGTTGGGACAAATCTAAATATTTTAATCTTTCCTTGATCAGTCATTAAAATATAAGAACAACAATGCAAAGTTAGTTGCACTCTTATCCCATCCACAGGATTTTGCAGTGGACAGCTATTGGTTTTCATGAGTTCTAATTGCGATCCTTAACCACATATTATACGAGGACTAACCTAACATTTCTTAATAAGACACTTGATTTCATTTTTTTTTTTTTTTTGTGGAATCGTACTTAATTTCATATTTTATTCACGTTATGTTATCCAACTTTTATATTTTCTTTTACAGGCATTAAACTCTAATAAGTAGTATATCTTAATGAGATAATCACATTTATGTTTATTTCGTGACGGAATAGACACTCATAGCAATTGGCAAAAGAGGCAAAAAAAAAGTAACATGCACAAATTCACTAAGGAAAATATTCAAGGATTTAAAAATTACAAAACCATAGTTCTACCTAGAATATAGATAACATGTAAACATCTTGTGCTACTACGCTACAAAGGATAAAATTCATCTTTTCGTCGCCTTTCTTTCACCAATACAGATTGGATGGATCTTCTTAAAGATTCTGAAGAAGCTCGCCCAACTGGACTTTGATTTTTCAGGACGCTTATTTGAATTTCTCTTCTTCTCCTTGTTAAGATCCTTCATAACATATGCTTCAACTGCTTCATAAACCATTTCTAACTCTCTTTCAATCTCAAGTACAGATCTTTAATTAGCAGAAAAATAGCCCATTTCAACATGTTTGGCTTTCTGACTTCAAATAAAGATCAAGTCAAAATACTAATGAAGAATTTATTTCCACCAAAGCTTGCTTTGTAATAGATTCGGATAAAAGAGTTGAACAAATAAAAATGTTCCAAGAGCAAAAGATTGAAAATCACTGAACGTCAGCCAAAAAAAAATTGAGCCCATGTCCAAATTTCACTTCTCCCACACCAAATATGATCCAGTAATGAAAGCACCAATTAAACAATATATTAATTTCCTGAATGTTGAGAAAACTACTCCAAATAAAACTCAAAAAAATAAGGGCACATGACAAGGGGTAAAAGAGTGTGGAAGAATGAGAAGGAATTTGAGGGAGAAAAAACTATCAAAAGAATGAGCCATCAGGCAGTTCAAGCTGCAAGTGTACTGAAGCCAGACGAAATAAAATAAAATAAAATAAATAAAAATAGGATTAAGAAAAATAAAATGTTTCTGTTTTATTTTTTTGCATGGCAACCATTATTTGCTAAATAAATGGAATTGTTATTGTTCGGTGGCATTATGCAGAAAAGCTTAGAGCCAACAATCAAATAAATTAGGCCCCAGTGTTAAACACCTTGATGTTGGTATCAACAAAGATTTACGATACATATCACAAACAACTTATGCATCCAAAAAGCAAAAAATTACAACTGAAAGGAGAATATTGGGGGGGCAAAATACAAAATCACCAACTCAAAGTAGATGATACTGAAAGTCCAAATACATACTGAAGCTTCCTGAGAGAGCAAATACAGAAGGAAGAAAAATATTACTGCCACTATTTGAGAATTCAAAGGTTTAAGCCACACAAGTAAACAACTATTACAGCAAATCCGAGAAAAAAGAACTAAAAACAGCACCATCCATCCATACATACTAGATAAAATTAAGAATTATAAGAGAGAAGAAACGACAACTAAAGCCCAAAAAGAATACACAGCAATATTAAACCGCAAATTATTTCAACATGAAATACTCCATAAAAGACGAGAAATCCGTTATGTAGAAAGCCATGTCACCACCACAAGGAGCAACAAAGATCGAAAAGCCAGCCAATCTTTCAAACCATTCAAATAATCACAAGCTTCATAGAAACTAAAAATTGAGAGAGATCAAATCAGCAAGACCAATGAAAACGCCCTAAAAAAATCAATATTTAATCCATTTAAGTCACATAAATAAGAAAAAGCTATATCGGCGTGATATAATTAAAAAATTACTAATAACAACAGAAATTTGATCGATGCACTAACTGAAATTCAAGTCCCAAATATCCAAATCTATAAAAAGAATCATCAAAAAATCATCCAAAAAAACCAGCATACCTAAAAACCACTCACCGGGATCAATCAATACCCAGACCCAGGCTGCTGACCTGGCATCTGTCCGGTTCCACCCGACCCGCTCTGATACGCAGCTGACCCGCTTGCCTGACCCGCCTGAAACCCAGGCGGGCCCTGGAATCCAGGTGGCACCTGGAACCCCGCGTAACTCTGGCCCGCCTGAGCCGCAAAGGCCGGATTCATGGCCGCTGCCAGCATGGCAGGGTTCTGCGCCGCCAGCATGGCGGGGTTCTGCATGGCCGCTGCCAGCATGGCGAGAAATGCCGCGTTTGGCTGGCCCATTAGCAAGCTTTGGTTGAACATCTGGTTTTGAGATGTTAGGTCTGGCTGGACGAGTCCGGTCCCAGCTGTACCGTATGCTGACATGTCGTATGCTTGTGTAGAGATAGGATTAGGGTTTGGGGTGGAGTTAGGGTTTGCGGTTGAATTAGGGTTTGAGGAAGTGGGATTAGGGTTGGGGTTTGAGGTGGATTGTTGGGTTTTGTTTCGGCCGCCTTCACTGGCTCTCTGACAGTTTAGTACATGGCCTTCAAAATTTTTGACGGGTTCTTCTAATGCTTTGCGGGCCCCGTCAGAAGTTTTGTACACGAATAATGCGAAGCCTTTTGGCTTGCCAGTCTGGCGATCGAACCCTAACGGCCCTTCTTCGATTTCGCCGAACTGCGCGAAGAAATTGTAGAGACGGTCAACGTTGAAGTTCGCGTGGACGTTCGCCACATAGATCTTCCTGTCGAAGTTGTCGCTGTGGTGAGGCGGCGCGGATCCGGAATTAGGGTTAGGGTTAGGGTTTGAGGTCGGGGTTCCAGATCCGCCGCCGGACGAGGCCAGCTGGCAGATGGCTACCCGGTTCCCAACCTTCTTGTTGGGTCGCCGGAGAGCCTGCTTGGCGGAGCTCCGGTGACGGAAAAGAACAAAGCCGTAGCCTTTCGACCGGCCTGAGCCTTTTTCAGTGATCACACGGCAATCATCAATCTCGCCATATTTTACAAACGCGGATCTGAGAGCGTCCGAGTTGGCGTCCCAGCCCAAGCCGTGGACGAACAGCTTGCGGTGGGCCGGGTCCAGATCCGCCACCCGCCGGATCTCCTCCAAAGTTGCGGAGTCGCTCGCCGAGGCAAATCTCAGCAGAGATATCAGCTGCTCCCTCGAAAGAGGTTCGAGGAGGGACGAGATGGATTCTTCGGTTTCTGATTCGGATTCGGGCTCGGACTCCGGCGAGGCGGAGCGGTTAGTCTGGATCTGTAAAGAGGAGCCGTTGGTGGGAGGGATTGAAGGAGGAGCATCGTCGGTGATTGGGAAGTAGATGGTCTGGCGCTGGGGTTTGGGGTTGAAGGGGAGGATGGAGGGAGGAGCATCGTCGGAGGCGGAGATGTCTTGCTCCGACTTTCGCTTCTTCGCCGTCGCCATTGCTCTAGCTAGGGTTTGGGTTGGTGAGTGAGATGCGGCAAAAAGAAGATAAGAAGAGGCGAGCAAGTAAGAAAGAACACGGAAGAGAGAGAGACAGGAATTTGTGTGTAAATGAGGCCTTATAACAATTATTTATTTTAGGCCTTTAAAGAAAAGCCCAATTATCAAAGATGGCTCAAACATCAACTTCTGGGCCTTAGAAGGTACTCTTGAATTCTTCTTCCCAATAATGTATGGAATCATTCATGCTGATGGAGATGGAGGTGGAAAGTGTCAAGGGAATTCACAACTCAATCGGCCTACAAGATGCTCCATCTCACATACACAACCTCCAAGGATGATGTGATATTGTGAAAAATAAAATGTCCGAAAAAAAATTCGTTTTTTTGGGTGGCAAATGATCTTAGGGCAGTTAATGACCCAAGATAATCTCATGAAACGAGAATGGCCTAATCAAGGGGAATGCTCATTGTGCAATCAGCACGTCATCGAAACTACAGTGCACTTATTCTTACACTGTGACTTTGCGCGCCGAATATGGATGACAAAGGGGATGGATTCAGACAGAGCAACAAACCCTAAGGATTTCTGGAAGGACCATAGCGTGGGGAAGAGCAACGAAGCAAAAAAAACAATGGGACACGGAATGGCTAAGCACATGTTGGCCGATCTTGAAGGCCCGGAATCATCAAGCCTTCTCCTCGAAAAGTCCGACAGATGCGATGGTACTATTGGAGAGTGCTCACCGGACAAAGAGTTGGAGAGAGTTCTGCTAGATGCTAGTACATGTTAGGGGGTCGCATTTTCTTTCTTTCTTTTCTATACTATACTTCCTGTTATATCTTTTCTATAATACTTTCTTAATTCTCTCTCTTATGTAAAAGACTTTTTTATTTTAAATGAATATCTCAGAAAGGCAATCGCCTACCGTAGCTTCAAAAAAAAAAAAAAAAAAAAGTCCAATTGTCTATCGAAGAAGGGAGAAGCAGAAAGAGAGAGAGAGATTAAAGAAGTGTTTTTCTCAGAAGACAAGGTTTTTTCACTCAATTAAGAAAGTAATTGAACTGTAGTAATAGATAACTGATTGAATGGAACATATTCTACAATTAAAATTTATAATGTAATTGGATTTATCAAAATTAGAAATGCGACCTTACTATAACCTTGATAAGTGCATTAATTATCAGCATAACCAGAAATAATATAATTTTCACGCGTATTTAAAAAAGAGAGAGCGCTAAATCTTGGCCAAACACGCACCAGATAAAGAAAATCTTCAAGGACCTAATAGTGTTAAAATTATTTAATTATCACATGACACGACAGGCCTAACCTGCCAAAATTAAAGAAGAAAAATCAATATACATCACACCACTATAAAATACACCAATATAAACACTGCATCACTACCAAAATATATACAACATTTCAAGGTCATCCCACCTCTTTCCTCATATTTATACTTAACCAAATCCCCCTCTATTTCTCCACTGGTCCCCACTTTTCAGTCAGACAGACAAGAGACACGTGTACTTGTCCGATCAATTTATACAAAATATCTCTTATTTTCAGAGCATAATTTAAGCTGGCTCTCGAGACCGAACGGCCCACAAAGAACTAAGCGCTCTGAGCCTCTCAAAATAATCGCGTAACACAACCAAGCCTCTTGCGGCCTGACGAACCGTCAGAATCTTGCGCATTTGTTGCAACGCTTGTTGTCTCAAAAGATCCCCCTATTCAATGAAAAATAATAAAATATGTTAGTGTTACTCTTTAGTCTTTATTGGAGAGGGAGTGACTGACCTGTTTGATGAAATTGGAGAGGGACTCGAGCTGGCCGAGCGCATTTACCATGTGGCCCATGTAGTTGTTGGGAATCGCGTCGGTGGGGCCGAACATGAGCGCATCGGTGAGCGTGTTCTGGAGCTTGACCATCCCCTGCCGGAGCGCGTCTTCCGTCTGCTCCGACGATCTGCTCAGCGCTTTTATCTGCTCCTCTTGCATTTCCGTCAGGGGATCCAGATGCGGCCCCAAAATCTGTTCAAAATGGAGGAATGAAATGGAGTGAAACTTAGGTTTTGCATACGCTTTGGATGTTAGTGCGTTGGTAAATATTGTGTGTTTGAAACCACTTGTCATTGCAGCACAGTTTGTGTACCACCGTTCGTAGCATGATTTTGCTACCATTAAAAATGCTACACAACATGACGGAAAAGCATGTCGGCAGCCCGTCAGGGTTTATAATGCTAATATTACAACTAAATGCAGCTAATTACGGAAATAATATTTGCATTACAAACTCTGCCGGGCTACCGTCATGCTTTCTGGTCATGCTGTGCAGCATTTTTCAACCAAATAAACCATAGACAACTCACTATATTCCAAAAACCCAAACTCCAAAACCAACCAACCAACCAACCAAACAAACAATCTACCTTCAAAAGTTCAGAGGGTCGGAAGCCGCCCATCCAAAGAAAGAACCTTTCGGCGCTCGTCCTCCACATGCCGGATATAACATAAAACACATCGGATTTAGCAGCGATGGACTTGATGCGGAACAAAGTCTCGTAGTGCTGCATCCCAACGTCCACAAGCATGCTCAGCTCTCCTTCGGACGCTTGCGCTTGAATCGCGGATTGGAGTTTATTAGTTAGTCGGTTATGCTCTTCGACCCAGTGGCTGTACTCTATTTCGAACGCCGCCACCCCTGTTTCGAAATTATATTAAATGTAGGCAAAATTTGAGAAAGAGCATTGTCCTTTTAAAACTGCAATATCAAATTTGACTCGGAAGGGGGAATTTGATATTTTGTGTTTATGGAAGGGTGGATATGAAAATTCAAACATTTTTTTATTTTACTAACCTGGATTAACAGCTGCTGTTACGCCAAGTGTAGATTCCCCTAGATGCCCATTATTAATATACACGCCCTAAATTTAATCATACAAAAATTAGAAAAATATTAATTCTGTAATTTTTTTTTTTGGGAAAATAATTAAATAAAATATCAAATATGTTTTTCATACCTGCTGTCTAGCACAATCGAGCTCTTGCTCTAACTGAGCCAATTTTATGCGACTTGTCTCTAATTGCTGAATATAAGCCTAAAATAAAAAGAAAGAAAGAAAAGAAAAAATGAATAAATAATAACTATTTATATTAATTATTAAAATTATTGATTTCTCTCATTGTACCTTTTTTCTTAGCCGACTTTTTCTAGCAGCTTCTCTATTTTGCGCAAGCCTTCTCATTACCTGCACAAATTCATCCAAAATCTAGTAATCACACATTTTCTAAATTTATTTAATTATTTAATATAAAAAAGTACAAATTTATTAAAAACATCCAAAACATAAAAATTGAAGTATTTTTCTACCTTTTCTGGCGGCTTATTAGCTTCCTGTTCGTACTTTCTAGAAGATTCTAGAATCTCATTCGGCACATCTTCCAACTAAAAAAAATCGTAGAAAAGATTTACAAATTATGAAAATAATTAGAGAAAAAACTAAGTTAATTAATTAAAAAGATGGTAATTTTTCTCACTGTAATGTCAAGTTTTGTATCCCCCATTGAAGGGCTGGACGCTTGGCTCCCATGATCAACATGGAAGGGGTCGTTCCAAAATATATTTTCAGGGTCCTTTTCATAAATTTCCATTCTTATGGAATTTGCAAAGTGAGTTGAAGCTGAAGTCATGCTATTAGGACTGAAATATTGTAAAATTACAAGGATCAAATCGCGACGAAAACGAACTATTCGTGGAATAGATATATTTTCACTTTTCTATCTTAAGCATCGACTTATTTTTACATGATTGGAGAAAAGAAATTGAATAGCAAAATATGCTAGAAAGAAGGGATAGTTTGAAGAAAAGGAATCTGCTTTAAAAGCGTTACTCTTTAGTCTTTATTCCCAAATATATTGGAGGCTTAAGAGAGACTCTTTTCTGTTTCATCAAATCTTAATTAATTTAAAGCCATTAGCCTAAAATTACTACCATTATTCAGAACCAGTAATACTCAATAATCAGATTCTAAGTTCTTCAATAATCAGCAATTGTTACAAAAAATCCAGGTAAAAGAACAAAGAAGTGAAAATCTTATACCTTCCCCCCAAAAGCAGGAAAAAACATACGACTTTTTCACCCGAAATAGAACTATTACTTCAAATAAAATCCAATCGACCAACACTGTTCCATTAAAAAAAACCATAAACATAAAACCAAAAAACTCTCAAATTGCCAAAAAAATTAAACACCCAAATTCCTCAATCAAACCAAACCAAAAACACCCAAAAATCCAAACACACTCCAAAAACACAAGCATCAAAACAAAACCTTATTTCCACCAGAAGAACCGAATAATCAATCCCCAAACTAGCTCAGCTCGCTCTGTAGCACCCAAACAGCACACAAAACCAACTAAAATCCCTAACAACAACCCTCTTCTCCAAACCTGAAAACGGATGCCCTAACAGAGTGAATAATAATAATACTAATAATAATAATAACATCTCCATTTCTGCCCTAACAGGTGAGGGAGGCGAGGAATAATTAACAATGAATATTGGTCCAACATGAATTGTGAGGTGGAAGTGGAAATCGATATGCTGTAAACCAATTTACAGCACTTTTATCTTCGACATGTTGTCGCCGAGCGGCTCTTTCTCAGAAGAGAAATAATAATAATAATACTTAGCGCCGTTATATCTAACGGGGGATAAACGGCGGGATTAGTTATACTAGGCAGACTGCTAAGCACGTCATTAGGATAACAACTATTAATTATTATCACATACTGTTAGGGCTAGGATGGCGTCATCTTGATTGTATCGATTAATTCTCGTAAATTTCTGGCTTTAGTGCATTTTATTTTATGATTTTGATTTGATGTTATTTTGTTTTGTAAGGATTGAGTGGGGGTTCAAAAAGAGATGAGATTATTGAAGTTGAAGGGGGTCTCAATCATGGTGATTAAACAAAATTATCATGTGGAGGGGAGTGACGGTAGGGTCCATTTTCTATCAACGTCATCTGTGACGTCATCACTCAAAACTAATCATGAGATGCTGAAAATGAAGTTTTCCTTTCCTCTCCAGTTATCACTGTAGAGCCTTTGCACTAAACTAATCATAAGAATGGTTCATTTATGGTGGAAATCCGCCTAAATTTTTAATAGGTGCTGTATTTTGTTTGTATTGTATTTTGTTTGTATACAACACAAAATATTGATTATATACAAAACAGATTCACTGAACAGAACATGCATGTACAACTTGGACTGATTTGTCGAATCCCAATCAGCGTTACCACAATCACAACTAGAAAAAGTTGTATAGTATTTTTCATCATTAAATTGAAAGCTGACTTTAAAGATTATATATCCTCTGAAAAATATTCAAATTTTTAATCTTCTGGAAAAAAGCTTTTTTTTTTTTTTTGAATGGGAGCTTGAGTTTTCTGGAAAAAAGTAATTCAAATTTTTTAAGTTTAAATGAATAATATGAGTTGAGATTTATTTCCTCATTTTATTTTGGAACTACTTGTAGATTTGAACTGATTGTATCATCTTTACTATATACGAACTGAGAAGATATCAAATTAAGATATGCCTCTGCTTTTTTGATCTTGTAATAATTAGTTTTAAGAAGCACTTATATAGATTTCTATATGGTCAAAAAAAGCTACTTCATACAAGGCAGAGAATACTCCTTCTCTTTTATATTATGAAGTACCCATTTGCCACTCTATATCCTCTGTTTACTAATTTGGATTGAAATTATTTCAAAATAGGATTCTGGCTTGTTTCAGTTATCTAAAAAAATTATCAAATTTATTTAGATACAGTTCTAGTACCGGTACAAGAGCATGATAGAATTACAAATTAAATACCTGAAGAATTAATATAAAAAATCAAATCAAAAGTGTAAGAGAAGGAAAAAGAGATTACCAAAGAAGCTTAGGGTGGTGAAACGGATCCTCAAGATATCCAGGATAAAGTTCCATTATAACATGCTTTAATTAACAAGAACCAAATATATGACTGAGAAATTCACCAAATTCAAAATATTCAAAGATCTTCACCTCTCCTGAAAAAGAATATATCATCGAATCAGAAACTCAAATTATAATTTATTTTTTCAGTTCAATTAGTATTTCTCTACATTTTTCAAAGATATATATACTACAGTATAAATGCCATCAATTGTCTATATCTAATTTGTACATATGCTTTATAGTTTATGACATGAATTCAGCAACTCAAGCAGAGAATTTCTGATAAAAAAGAACAAGGAAATGATATAAAAAAAGGATAAAAAAAATCAAGTACCTGCATGGCTCTGATCATTAATGGCGGGGTTTGAAGCGCGGAAAAGAAGAAGTTGAGGGAGACAAGTGTAAAATAGACGGAATTGAAAATGAGGGCATAAGGTATGCCAGAGCAAAGGAGGTGGTAGATTTATAAGGGGATAGATACTTTTCAAAAAGGGAAAGGTTTAGATTAGGGCACTTTAATTAATTTAATTAAGGTTGCTTAGCACGCACTGATGAAGTGGGGTTATCTAATAATAAAGCTGCTTGAGTGTATAGTAATTTTATTAATTTCATGCCTTAGCCTAATTTTGGATTTTGGTTCTAAGTTTACCGTTTGAATGGTTCGAATAAATCATAATTTTTAATATTTTTTGAATCAAGCATGGAAAAAGTTGCTTTGTTGATATAAAGTTGGTTATAATTTATTCACTTCTTTTTCATGTTTGTTGACTCAAATTTTCATAAATAGTAAAAAAATTGAGATGTAAGAATATTATTAGATAAACACAGAATTAGATTTTCTGACCACCGTTTTTCGTCTACTAATGTGACGGACGATTCATTAGTTTTGTAGAGATTATGAGTTCAAAATCTATAAAATATTTTCCATTTATTTAGTACAAAAAATTACTCACTTGATGAAATTTCGTAAAAAATATTTATGTGTAGAGATCATATTAATCATCTCCATTCATCATGCAGCACTCCCGTCACGCTCATAACAATATATATATTATTATTCAAGCAATACTATAATCTAATAAAAACAGTATATATATATATGATATAACAGTATATAATTCGGACATAACTATATATATATATATATATATATATATATATATATATATATATATATATATATATATATATATATAAGTCAGTAACAGTATATAGCTGCCGTGCTGGGAAAAAAAAAGAGCGACGAGAAGAAAGATAGAAGGTGCTGGCAGGAGTACTGTATGACGGGCGTGATTTCGGCATGATTTCCCCGTCGTGTTAACACATTTTCCTTTTGTGTATATACATCAGCATCCAAATGAGATTAAACAACCATTGGTACTTACTAAAGCATAATCTTTTGAAAATTAAGCTCCAATTTAATTAGAATAGTATAACAAAAAGAAGGAAACGGGTCTAAAAAAGAAACAATGAAACCAATTGAAGGAAGGAAAAAAAAGGAAAAAGAAGGCAGCACATATTGTATGGTATGACAGGTGCAAAGGATTTTTACTAAGATTCCATGATGCAAGGGATCATTAGATTCATGGCCAAGCATGTACCTCAACTTCCAAAGTATGTCGCACCAAAAATGGCCTAAAATGAAAATAATAATTGTTATTATAAACTTTAAAATCTCCTTTTGCCACCAACCATTAGAGTTTTGTCTTCTTCTTCTATTTTATTTTCTTTACACCAAGCCACTATTGATACTTTTTTGTTTTATTTTGATGTTAATATAGGTAGGAACAAAGACGTTAGATGACAAATCAAAGTACTGATAAATCTCTCTGAGAAGTCTTTATATATGTGTACAAGAAAATGAAAGGCCAATAATACTTCTCATATTAACGTGTAATACATCAATCAATAAAAGAGAAAATCACAATAATTTGTTCTAAATATTCGCTTAATATACAATATAGATAATTAATTATATATCTTTGCTCTTCTCAAGCTCTACAAGTTAGTTTTTATTCAATTTGTATTGTTGGCTACAATACTACATATTCTTGCTTTGGAAATATTAGTGGCACATGAGAACTGGACTCTTCAAAAGCTCCATTAATCTTTCTTCTCTTTAGAAAAAGAAAAGATTAAATAAAATATCAACTTGGAGAGATATGGGGTCATTTATTCATACTCCTCTCTTTAATGAAAAAGGAGAATAATAACCTTTGGAAGCCCACACATGCTACCTCTTCAAGAAAAAAAACATAAATAATTTATTTCATTCCTCCGTACCCATTTTGTATTCCCCTTTGTATTCTCTATTATTAGACAATGATAATTGATAAGTAAAACATTTTTTACTGACAATTCAAACATAATTCATAAGGAAGTGTTTGTAAGTAGGGAAATAAAAAAATCACGACTGGCTATTCTAGCGATCTTGTAGCAACGGATTGAAACTATATATTGTTTTCTTGTGTTTCTATATACATTAAATATTATTTTTATTTTGTAAAATATATAATATTTACCGAATGAATTTTTATGTACTGTTTGTTTTCAGTTTATATGTTTTTATATACTGTTTTCATTTTTTTTTAAATATATATTGTTTTACCGAATGAATTTTTTATACTGTTTGTTTTCTATTTTTATGTTTTTTTTAGTTTTCATATACCGTCGCATAATCGCTACAGTATCCGTCGTACATTATCAGTTCCCTTGTACGTAAAGTATTTCTCTCTTATGGTGGTAAATTATGGCTGGCTTACCATTAAAAGATGTTATGTTTGCCATCTAACATGAAGAGAAAATATAGGAGGGTGGTATATTAATATCGAAGAAGATAAGCTTAAAAGGCCAACCATGATTAGCCAAGTAGTTTAATACAGAACATTAGGGTTAAGTTGGTAATTAAAGAGATTTAAGCACATTTCAGTAATCAGTATCACCCTGATAAAAACTAAATTTGTAAAGGCAACACCCAAAGTTCTTTCTATTGTTTTTGCATTGCCTTTATATTTGAATTGTTAGAAGTAGAACACAAATACTTGCTTCAAGAGGTTATATACACAAAAGAATCACAATTAACATATCAAATCATGTACAGGACCGTAGCTTTTAATAGTTAAATGCAACAACGATGGTGGCATATTTTTGGCTGGTAGATTCCTTACAAACCTTCTTTCTTCGGCCTTGAATATGTGGGTAATATAATATTCGGTAGTTATATTTTCCCATTTTATTCCCCTTCCATTTCGGTTTAGACCTCTCCAAGAGGCAAATGATATTGACAGAACAATTTGACAAGCAGCAAAGAAAAAGATAAATGACAATTTTACCCAATCAATTAATACTACTAATCATCATTTCCCGTTTTACTAAGAGAGATTATTCTTTTGCGTAGTTGGCAGTTATTCTTGGCCTAGTTTGTTTCCTATAAATATCTTAGAAAAATTAATATTATCATTCAAAAGACTTACAAAAAAATTATTAGCAAAATTGCTGAAATAAAATAAATTTTATTCTTCTAATCATATAAAGTATGAGAATTGAAAATTTATTATTAACCAAAAGTTACTAATGCAAAATATGGGAATTGAAATTTTAAAGAACAAATTATAATATATATTTTTTTTTTACTACTATTATCAAAAAAAGGAAAGAAAAAAGTATGAGTAGTAATCTCAGTTATAATTTAGATAATAGTCCACATTTTACTAATTTATTGAATACATATACATTTCATAAATATATTTTCCTAAGTTTTGTCAACGTCTTTTGATATAGTTTATAAGTTTAATTTGTAGTTTATGATTTAAGATATCGAACTGGACTACTTTATAATATCATGTTATAAGAGTTAAGAGGAATATAATTTATCATATTATTTTTATTTTATTAATTTTGTTTATATATAATACGAGAATGATAATATTAAAATTTTCAGGGTCTTATAAGAAAATCAGGCCAAGAGAAAACTGGAAAGATATATTAATGACAAGAATTGTTTTGATTGAAGGATTAATTGTCTTAATTGAATGAAGGGTAAAATTGTCAATTATTTCTTTGCGTGTCTTTGTAAAACTCGCGCTTGTCAATATCAATTCCCCTCCAAGAAAATAAAATAAATGCAAACATGTCAAAAGAATTGAAAAACATTTATTTCCTTCCTTCTTCAGTGAACAAAGAAGATTTCATCAAGGTCCTTTTTTTTGAGAATTTATCATGGTCCTTTTCAGCAATGACAAACTTATGAATAAACAAGAAATGTTTTAATCATCTAATTTGGTAATCCAACCATCTTCAGCAGACTAGTGTTATATTTTGTATCTTTTTTAACAGGACCAATTCAATATTGTGTTACAATTTATAAATCTACAGATCTTTTTTTGTATAAAAAAAAAGAGGGATATTTGATTACTTGGTGGGAAAGGGAAGGAAATATTGTTCTGGGCCCAAAAGAAAAAGAAGGGGAAAATAAAGGTGGAAAACCACTAAGAAAGGCAGGCAGAGACTTGATTGAGTAATGCAAAGAAAATGGCCAGTGACTAAGATTCTCATCTGACCAGTGCTTCACCATGTTGCCTTTTGTTTTGACATATTATTGTGCACTAGCCACAGTTATGACTTGATCATTTACTTATATTATCCTATTTATTTTATATATTAATAAAAGATTGGTGCGCTTTAATTATTATATATGTTAAAAATATAAAGTTATATTTAAAGTACTCTTTTAATCTAGCTACTAAAATTAAGCTTAAAAAATAACTTATATTATAGTTAAAAATTGGTACTTACAAATGCAAACATTGATCCAAATAAACTAAGATGATTTGTTTACTTTAGTTAACCTAGGCTGTTAACCTTCCCAAACAAAGTAAATACCTCCAAAGGATAAGATAAAGACCAATACTTAACTCTGGAGATATTTTTCTTAATTACACAAAGTTGCAAATCAGACGAAGAAGTTCCGTATGAAAATTCTGCTACTTTCAACTAATATCAAAATCACTGTATTGACCCAAACAATAAACTAGTTTATAATAACATATCATGAATGATTAATTAATAAGTAGGGCCCTGTTAATTAGGTAATCTAAGACATCGGTGCTCCATATATGATATAATCCATCACGCCAGGACAAGATAAGGTCTTATTGCTTCTTTTTTTATATAAATAAAACCACTCTGTCTACACAAGTTCCATTTTTCCTTCTTATTTTTACATATTTTTTAATAATAAAATGAAGTCGCTATCTTATCTAATCAGATAAAAAAAAATTATAAAAACCCAAAATCCATTTCAGAATTAAATTCTGAAAATAAAAAGAAAATAGAGAATGCAAGACCCGGAAAAGTGAAATAAGAAACATTTTCTTATTTTTACTTACCGGGTTGATTATTGTAATCAAGTTGAACTGTTCAAGTATAACTAGATTTGAACCGTTTGTTTTGATCTGACTAGTAGAGAGATACTATGAATTTATTCAATTTTTTTGTTAATCTTTTTGATAAAAGAATTTATTTATTTATTTGAGTACTTTATTTGGTGATATCCAATAATTGGCAGAAGAGAAAGAAGGTTCTTTTTAGTTGGGCAATTTATGAAAAAGTGGCTTGATAGCGCCTTGGCCTTTCAGGAGACCTTTCGGTCTGAAATACACATCAAATACCCTTTTACATCACAATATACAAACTAGTACAGAATGAGTTAAATTCGGATTGTTCTATATTTTTTTTTAATTTTTTTGAGATTCAACTCATATTGGATGAGACAAGAGACTTTATTAAATATCTGAATAAGATTACTGGTTTAATTTCGAATCACATTCATTCCAGACTGTTCATTTTGACTTTCGAGTCATTTTAGACATGATTTATTAACACATCAGATCAAATATGTGGTACTGGAGTCGGTCAATTTGTTTCGTAATTCCAGGTTGATATATATATTTGGAAAAGGTTGGAAGTCAAACTTGCTTTCTCGCATTCAGATCAGGTTTGAATCAGATCTGATTCAAGTTATTCAATTCCAAACAAGATAAGATTCTAGTTAAAAGAATCATATGGGGTTCCATAAAAAAATGTTCATAAAAATACTCTTTCAATCCTACAACAATCTTAGAATTCATATAGTACAACTACAGTCTACAACTAACAATTTTGATGATGAACAATATATATGATCGTACAAAATGCAACCAACTTGGGCCACGTGTAAATGCAGTCAGCGCATAAATGCAACATTGTAAAACCAGGTCCACTGCATTTTTTGGTACATGGAAACCATATTAAAAAAGTTGGGGGAATCTAAAATGCCTATGTTTTTTCTGTCATCATGTTGGCCTTTTTATCGCAAATTGTGAAATGTCAATATTTCCGTTAAAGCAAAGCAAACAAAACCCACACAAATTGGAATGAGCTACTCCTCCACCTTTTTTGGACACCCAACACAACACTAGCCTATCAATGTGCATTGCATGCCCCATTACCTCAAATAATTTAGTTATATATTTATTTGACTATTGATTTAGTTTTGAATTTCGTTTTTTTTTCTTTTGAAAGTCACTTGATGGACCACTATTTATAGCATTGACAAAATTTTAGAAAAACAATTGGATGTCTATACATAAATGATTTTATTATTTGAGATTGCTTAAATTTATTCAAATTGACCCGTTCTGTAAAAATTTCCTCATTATTTCATTATTTGACAGAATAATGACATGACATTCCGATTTTCAGCCAAATCAGCATGCATGACCTAAATGAACAATCCATATTCATATAGCAAATTCCCAAAAAACATAAAACAACAATAAACATCTCAAATTCAAAATTCCAAACATTTTTTCAACTATAAGACTGCCTAATATAAAATGGCAGTCTTCACTTCATCCTTACACAACCGCTACAATCGTTTTAATTTATTCCGTAATTTTTAAATCAAATCAAATATCATTTGATTCTCAATTCATTCCCTAATTCCCAAACGAAATTAAACACCATTTAATTTCCCTCCATCTTTTCCAACGTACTCAAAGTGCATCTTAGTCAAAAGACCGATCAATATTTCCTCCAAATCTTCATCTTTACTCTCTCTCTTAACTTTCGTCTTTTCATTTTCAGTCACAACTATTACCTCTTCTTTATAATTGGCCAATAAATTTGCAACCACTACATTCATTCCGTACTTTCTCATCGCCGTTTCCGCTTTTTGAATTAGTATATTTGGATCCGTCTCAAGCTAAAAATAAAATATTAAAATATTACTAAAAATTTGAGATTTACATAGTATGTAGACTCATTAAAAATAACTTATTAAATAATGTTTAAACTAACTTTGAATGATACGCAAAAAGATGAAGGGGACCAATCTTTCCTTAAAACAGAAAGCATTTTTGGAACTTGATTTAATCTCATGTCTAATGGGCCTCCAGCTGACTGTATCTTATGTTCAGCCTGCATATTTTTAAAATAAATAATTATTATTTTTTATTAAAAATATAATTAATTAATTTGATAATAAAGTAATTAATATTTACACCATAGTTTCCCATGGAACGTAAAAATCTGAAACTGCAGCTGCTAAATAAAACATCGAGCGATTCTCAAAACAGCTCATTGATTTGGCCACCATTTGTAATATCTATTAAAATTAAAAAAAGAAAAATTTAATTTCATCTAAATATAAACTTTTAAAAACAATTAATAGTAGGGACTAAAATTTGAATTTTGAAATAATAGAGGGCTTATTTGCAAAAATAAAACCTGAAGGTATTCAAAAATAGTGGTGAAAGGAATTTTGAGCAACAAGCCATTTCCAACTGCCTTCATCCATGAATAGAATTAAAAAATAATTAATTAGTGTATAAAATTTAAACAATTATTAAAAATTAAAAAATATTTTAGAAATGTCTATCAATATAACCCTATACATGGTGATAATCTCGGATTGCCTTCTTGACCACAGCAGAATGTGTTTCAGGTACTAACATATAAAAGCAGTACAAAAATTAATTAATTATCATAATATACAAAATTTAGCATAATTATTGAAAAAAAAAATTATTATTATTTGAACCTTGTATTGATGAGTTTTCATCGAGTTGAACAAAGTCAAGAAAAGAATCTTCCGGAAGGTATCTACAGTACGGCTGCAAACTTCCTCTAAAAATAAGAAAAATGATAAAATACTTAATATTTTTCCACAAATACATATGACATTTCACATTTCTTAGTCTCCCTCATGAAAATTTCCTTTAAATCCTTACTTACCTTCTATGCACAAAAATCACAGCATATTCAGCCTTCACAAAATACCTACAAAAAATTAATGAAAATAATATCAAAACCTAATTTTAATTTTAATTTTTTAATTTTAATTTTTTTTAATTTACTCAGTTGAGGCGGCGCCTCTATGACCAGAGCTGAAATTGTCGATGTAACGGACGCATCTCTGTTCTAACGGTACAGTCGTACCGCCTGATGTCACACACACTATGCCATGTGGCATTTTGATATCTAATTAAATGGAATATTAGATGAATTATTGTTATTATTAGATAGTAAATATGATTAAGATGAGTGATTGGCTGGAGTGAAATCCCTTGTTTTTACGGTATAGATGGAATGTATATATGTTTCATTTTTTTCATGTGTTGTGTTCTGTTTACAGTAAGTATTGCAACGATATACCATTTTGGCTGTGTCAATATACAGTGAAATTTATATAAAAAAGAAAAAGAAATAGTAAGTATAACGAGTAAAATGCGGAAAAATGCTACAAAGTGGGAACGAACGAACCATCTTTAACTAGTGACTTAGATACAAAATCGACAATTCGAAAGGGGGTTGGCACAAAATTCACACACCTGAATTCCGGCGAACGAACTCATCGAGCTTCTGCGAGATTACATCGCCGTTTTTGAGAGGCGGAGCTGATTGGAAGAAGGATTCCACGTCCGCTTGCGGCGTCTCTCTCGCTGAATCCATTGATTATGATAAGAAGCTCTTCTCTGATTCCTTCTTCTTATTATTAATGGCGCGCGAATAGTGGGAATTCGCAAAAAATAAGAGATAAATTGGGGATTAATTAAGTGGAATTATTTATTTCGGTCAGGAGAGACGGTGGGAATGTTTTTGGTTGATCTCGGTGTAAAATAAGTAGAGATGAAATTTAATTGTGAGACGTGGGAATAAAGAGAGAACGGTGTGAACCGAGTTTTGCGTTGGTGGAATTTTTTTTCTTTTTTATTTGTTACTTGTTAGTAGTAAGGTGGGTGGAATTTTTCCAAAATAACCAAAGACAGTTGAATATTTTCATTTTGTTTGATATGTCAATTGTCAATATTCTCCAATAGTTTGGATCCACAAAATGATATTCTTTTTTGGAGGAAATTCCCCACAATGATATATTTACGAATGGTAAATGTTTAAACTAAATTGTAATACTAGAGAAGAGAAGTTTTTATGTTCAGAAACAATCAGAAAACTTTAATATTTTAGTATTTTTCAAATGCAATAGTTTAGTTTAGTTTTTTAGAAAATTAATATTTTAATTACTGGAAAATAAGCATAGTCTTTCTATATTGGGAAAGGTGGTCTCTATGGAGCACGCTTGAATTAGAAAGCTTAAGTTCAAAGTATATTGGTTTATATTTAATTATTACTTGGTCTGATACAATTTGATTCCTGCTCCAATAAACAAGTGTCTTTGAAACAATTTCTTATACAAAGAATACCAATTACAGCACTTCCAGCAAAACTAAAAAGTACCTCAAATTACTAAAAGAAAGTTGAAACTAACAAATAGATAAGGATGAGAAAAAGAGCCTAAGAAAGTTAGAGATGTGGATGGTACTTTTCTTCATTTGTAAGTTTGCGAGGGTTGTTTTGTAAATAAGCGTCCCAGTTGAGAGAAAATGATCCGGATTAGTTCGGGGAGTTTGAACCCGACGTGAATCGAACACGCAACCTTCTGATCTGGAGTCAGACGCGCTACCATTGCGCCACGGATCCGGTGTTGTACAATGCTCGTATTGTATTTACTAGTCCTATAACAATCAGGAAACTTAAACAATAAAAAGTGTATTTTTTCCTTAATCCTTTTTTTTTTATTTTAAAAGAAAATTATCCTTTTTCCTTTGGAAAAAAGTTTCTTTTTTCCTTCGAAAAAATTATCGTTTTTGTAACAGTCCGTGTATAATATTTAGTTTAGTTTAATAGTTAAGATGTTACATGAACATCTGCATGCCTCTTAAGGAGGATCCATGCGTTTAATTTCCAAGTTAGCTTGAGGATCGAGACTTTCTGAGAGGGTCATGATAAGCGCAGGAACAATTTTGATACGAGTAAAAAATAAATTGATACATTGACGCTTTTGTTCTTACATTATAGACTTTCAATTTTAGAAAATAGTATATTTCCAATCAAACTACATATGAATCATGATTCTCTCTAAAACAAATTATTTGACTTTTCAAATTTATTTTTTTGTACTTAATTGTATTATCCAATATATGTGCATTTCTTGTATTTAGTATTCTTATATTATAGGAAATTATGGTTAAGAGTGATATTAGTTTTCTTTTTATTTGTTTGAACTATATTTCATAAGAAAGCTCAAAATAAGATTGTAATATATTTTTTTTAGCTTATCTAGGTGTCTTAATTTTATTTTAAATAAAATAATTTAGATTTTTTATTTGTGTCACTATTATGCTTTGACATATTATTATTGAAATTTATTTTGATATTTCAAGTACTTATTTTTGTTGTTGATTATACTCTTATAAAATAAATATTAAAATTATTACAATCATGATGGGTTCAAAATACAATATTACGAGTTGTCGAGTTTAACCATTTGAATTTGGATAATAAAATGATAATTTTTCAATATTTGCTAAAGATTTGAGGAGAGATGTACTTTTCAAAAAAGATAAATTATGTACCACATTAATAACAAGGATAAAAATATTTTTTTGTATTAAAATTTCCTGCTCACGTCAAATTAATTTATATCCTTATCATTATCCTTTCTGAGATTTGTTTTGAAATTTGGCAGAGAGATTTAAGAGGCAAATAGTATCTCAACTATTGAACTAATCAATGTTGACAAAAAAAATGTACTTGTTTCTGAAAAAAACATGTACATTGAATGCTCTTCAAGGAAAATCAATGAGCTTCATTTAACATAACAGCCGAATTCACACCTCATATTTGATGCCATAAAAGTAGAAAAAAAGAACAAGTCCTAGTACCATCTCAATGGAGTGATCCCCATAAATCAAGACCTCAAAATTTGAAATTTAATAACTAGAAATTCATGTGAGTAAATCAAGGATCATGTGATGCAACTCAAGGATTCTCCACCGTTCATTTATGACAATATTGTTGATATATATACATATCAAATATTCCCATTCTTTTGAAGTTTGAACTATGCAAATATTCCTTTCCATCTGTTTGTCTGAGAAGAGAATGAAGAAGAGGAATTTTAGTATTTTTCTTAGGAGTTATATGCTTCCATTGATTGTTTTCGTGTTGATTTTTACTGGCGGTGTGAGCGCCAGACCATTAATGCCCAGTAAGTTTCTACTATTTGTTTTCTTTTTCTTTTTGATAAAAAGGATCCAGGTCCTTGCCTGGACTCCTTAGCAATTATATTAATAAGAGTTCAAATACTATTTGTTTTCTTTTGATTGAAAGTTTCTCTTATTTATTTAGCATAATCATATGAATAGATGATACAGTTAGTTTTCATTCGTATAACCAATCTTTGTTAAGGTTAACATTAATTCTTGTATATTATGTTAATAACTTACTAAATTCAAAAGGAGTTGCTCATAAGTCATATAAAATACATCCATGAAATTATTTTTGTTTCCGGAAGAAAATGTATGTCATACTTTTTCCTTTTTTTATTCCTTTCAGGGTATGGCAAGGAAAGCCAGAGCCAAGAAAGACACCAAATTTCATCTAAGGTAACTCCATAAAATTACTCAATTTACTCCAAAAAGAAAATCTATAAAATTAAGACCAGAAACAACAACAGAATAATATAATTCTGATACTAGAAAATATCATCAATTTAACTATTTAAACAGGGGAAAGACGGATCAGATGATGATCAACTAAGTAAAGAAATGTACATAACGGGATCGCGCGTGCCGGATTGCACTCACGCATGTGGACCATGTTCGCCATGTAATAGAGTGATGGTGAGCTTCAAGTGCTCAGTTGGAGAGCCGTGCCCCATGGTTTATAGATGCATGTGCAGAGGAAATTTATTTCCTACCCCTTCTAATTGAGCTACAGCATGATCGACTCATTTAAAGCATATCATTAAGTTATTTAGCTAGTATATATATGATTTTGTGGAAGTTGCGGTGAGTTATTGATCTTTTCATTTACTTTTTGGTTTTTTTTGTTTGGATGGTTGGATTAGAAGCCTAGAAATAGGATTGGATGTATAATAATTATGACTTGTTTTATTATAATAGCAAGTAGTAGTATTGATTTTGCTTTATATAAGTTTTCAAAAGTAACCTCGTTAATTTTCAAAAATACTCGAACTATACCAGTCTTAAACTTTTCTTCCTTGATTAGTTCTGGTTAATTCTGTTTCGAAGACTTCTTCTTTGAGAGCATGCCACAGGTTAAACAAGAATTGATGCAACTCACATCGTAATTTCGACTTCTTATTATTGAAGGAAGACCGAAGGAATGAAGACTTTTTTTTAGCACCAGATCTATTGAAAAATAAAAGATTTTTAAGATGTATATAATATTTTTCATATGTAAAAGTAAAATGATAAAAATATTTTGAGATTTTCCAGTAATATAAATGAAATATGCATCTTAAAACCCGGGTTCAATTTTCACATACTGAAATACCTAAAAAAAATGAAATATGCATCTTTTTTTTCACATACCTAAAAAATAACGAAATATGCATCTTATTAATGAATTTGCCATTTTATAGGTACACCCAATAATATTTTGCAAGGACATAAAAAAAATATTTATTTCAATCATAATATTTGGTTTTTTTCCTATATTTTTTATTTTAAACCGTAAATATAATAACTGCTCTCATTGGTAAAGCAAATACATGATTTTTTACATGTTCACACATGTTTTATGGGTACATTGGTACTTTCTATTTTTTCATGCATGCAGTGATACGAGATAATAATATGTTCCATTTTTAAAAGTATAGTATATGTATTGATCTTTTGCCTAAACATATAGAACAATTTGGATATAAAGGTTCTCTTTTGTAATTAACATTACTCATTTGTTTGTAATACATGATATTAAGAAGACTTAGATTTGGCAAAGTATGCATGATAATGCTTATTATATTAGTATTCTATATTTGAGAAATTCTTCAAAAAAACCTTATTTTTCTGAATATAATGAAAACCTCTCTCATTTTTTTAGATTCTTCAAAATCCTCCTGTGACTATGAGGTTAACTTTAATTTTCTAATCCAATAAATATTTTAATGAACCAAAATGACCCTTAATTATATAATTATTTTCATATTATTTTATTCAAGTAAAATAATAAATAAAATGCAATATTTTTCATCAAAAATAAACGATGAAAACTAAAATATGAATAAAATCATAATAAAAAAATAGTTTTCGTAAAAAAATTACATTTTAAATTTTGAATAAGATAAAAAAAGAACTTTTTGTAATATAGTATCATAAAATAAAATAATGAATCACTAAATAGTATGATATCATCAAAATAATATTCGGAAATATTACATAGAGAAATATTATTTTTTATTTTTTATTAAATAAAAATAATTATGAAAATAAACATATTATGCCATTCCAGTTTATTAAAAAAATATTTGATGGTGAATTTAAAATTAATCGTATAAGGGGGTACAAAAGTTCAAAAAA
The DNA here is from genome assembly GCA_024447665.1 of Juncus inflexus. Classification (NCBI taxonomy): domain Eukaryota; kingdom Viridiplantae; phylum Streptophyta; class Magnoliopsida; order Poales; family Juncaceae; genus Juncus; species Juncus inflexus. The sequence goes on from JAJHPC010000008.1 coordinate 10,154,805, forward strand.
TTAAAAAATAACTCAAGTAAGAAGTAATTTTTTTTAATATGATACCAAATTGCACAAAATGTAAAAGAAAACATAAAAATATTTATTTTTCACAAATTCCGAAAAAAATAAAAATTGAAAAAAATATTATTTTTAAAAAAAATTATGCCCAACGACCATGAGAGTGATCACAACGAGCCCCCCGCTGCCAATTATGCCCAACGACAGTGACTTTTAATCAGTAACCCGGATAAGTGGCCGGCTGATTGGGACATCTGGAATGATCATAACGACAACTATGTTAGAGTTATAATATACTCCCCTTTTGGGGCTGAAAGATGTGGTGATTTTCGACAATCTTAAACACGGTGACAAATACTTGTACGCGAGTGGAGGGTATGTTTTAGTATGTAAACCAAATAACGATCTGATTTTACAAAATTTGGAAATGGTACATCTACCGCTGTTCTAAATTTAAATGCGAATGTCTCCATGGATACGAGGGCATTTGAGGGTAATCCGGAATCTCATAACTTTACCTTATTTGTGGACGCATAAGTGGGCGACGGGCGAATGAGAATTACGAGAGATTAGAAAAAATGTTGCGGGACTGAGAGCCTCATTGTTTGTGGTACAAGGTTATTTTGGGTAAATTAATTAGGTGGAGCTCATTCCATTCAGATCAATGATGACCCTCCCGCTCATAATATAGTATTTTCATACCCGATGGATCCGAATAACCCGTATGATTTTTCTAATGGGCAACATTCTTCTCTCGTTCCTAACGAGTTAAGTAATATTGTCGTGCAAATATTTTGTAGTCAACCGTATCATTGTTGAGCACTGATGATGTTAAACAATTTATGGGAAGGGTCTGCACAGATTTTAGATAACCTAGATGTTATGAATGATGTACTCACCTTTCGAAAATTAAAGACCGGTGGTGAAGATCCTTGGCTTCTTACACTTTGTCAAATGTTTGTACGGACATGAGGTGATATTATCGATGTTCCAAATGTGCCAATACCATGTCTTCAACAACCCGCATATGCATATATGTGACTGAATATTCAGATATTTAGCCGAATATGTGATGGAGTAATGACGTACTCCACTTTCAAGAACAATATGATAAAGGATTGCATTCTTCTTCTCTTGATCCAAATAAGCACCACAATTATTGTGCATGTTTTTTATACTCCGTATATATATGTCAAGTATTAATAACGTCTAAGAAAGAATGTTCAAGTTGGATGGCATCAGGCACCCATCTCATTGAAAGATTAGTGTATTTTAATAAAAAATAATATGTATCCATACAATATACAAAACATGTTTAATTTCGATTTATCTTTTATTTTTTTAGATTTGTTCTTCTTCGGAAGATATAAGCACAAGTGGCGAATTAAGCGACATGGCAATGAGTGAAGTTTCATCGAATATCGTGATTTCTCGTCCATCAGACCCACGGGTATTACTTGTTGTAAATAACCCCGATAAGTGGCAGGAAGATCTTTCACTTTGGTACGACCCAAATCATTTCCATGATGGAGTGATCGTATATGACCCCTTTAGAGAATGAAAGATAAGTGAAGACGGTTTTTGGTCTTCAGCCAGTCGACAACTATTTGTACGCAAGTAATCTTTGGGTTTTAATAATAATTCAAGACATGACCCGAGTGCAATTAAAAAATTTGGTTAGTCATCTATCTTATGACATTCCAGATTTGGAATGTGTTTTAATAGAAACAGTTACATTTGTGGGGAATCCGGACAATGAAAATTTTATGATTTGTTTAATGGATGGATTCAGCGGTCCGGGGATTACGTTGTATACGTATAATTTGAAATTTGAAGGACAATGGACAATTCGAGAAATTGTAGAATAAAATATGGTTGGGAGGCTGAGAGCCTTATTGCAGTTAATAGAAAATTTTATTGGGTAAATCAGTTGGTGGGGTTTATTTGATTCCGATTAATGAGGACGACTCCTATTATTAAATACTATGTTTGTTACGCACTCGACCCAAACATCTATTATGTTTCTTTGTATTATCATTTTTCTTCTCTTGTTCGGAATGGATTAGCTAATTACCTCCTGAATATAGATATCAGCAAGAGGGGTGTCTGGCTCGTCAACCCGTTTGAAACGGAATCCATCTTTCATCCTCCCATCTCTCCCGCTCAACGGAACCGAACTACCCTCTTCACGAGATGACTTCAAACATTTTCATCCTTGTATATTCTTGCAAGGTTGATTGAATGATCTGCATTCGAATACACAAGATTAATGACTACTCATTACTCTTGGATAAGTTCAATGGTCTTGCCATTAGAGCGATGTGGTGCACTAAATATGCAGATATGCAGTTAGTAGTATGCCCTAGGCCAATGTATTTGAGACCTAGATGTATGGATTGTGTTAAACAAACATTATTTTATTTAGAGATATTTTATATAATAAATGCGTATTGGTTATTTTATTCTTATTACTAAAATGAACCTTGAATATGATATTCAGCTTTATATCATCAAAGTATGTGACTTTGATAGTAAAACTATAAAGTATTATGAATGATATTCTAAACTGTCCCTGATCATTCATAGGATGTTTGTGAGACAAACATACTTTATGATAAGCTATAAATGTACATCAGTATGTTAGTTGACTGATGGTCACGTTTTACTGATCATGAATAAGAGTTATTAAGTCATTAACATAAGTATATGTTAGAGACCATATACTGGATTGACCCACGATGAGAATACTACATGGTTCGTGTCATTACTTATTCTCAGTAAAGAATGTATCTGTAATCCTTAGACTTGAGATTATCTCAGTTTCCTACATGAGAAATTTTATACTTTCATATAATCTAACATCGTCTTTAACCGGGCGGTCATAAAGATTATAATTATGTATATAATGAATTATGCGGAGGAAAGAGTTTAATTAAGATAGGATTTGTTCCTCTCATAAATTGAGAGAGATATCTTTAAGCCTCTTGATGATTTGATTGAAGAAACGCACGGCCGTGCTCAAGTGAATTAATAAAGAGTTATTAATGTCATTTCATGTTCAATCAAATTCGGTGTCAAGAAATATTTATCGACCAACATAAGGTTGACACATACCATGTCTTATGGACGATATAGATATCGTGTAACAAAGGGATACAATGCATGACATAAATTAGGTTTGATCGAATCATCTATATTTGCTTAATTTGGGTAATCATGATGTCTTGCTAGAGGCCGCTCATGATTTATAATCCGTTGTGATTATTGCCAACATTAAGTAAACCTACAGGGTCACACACAAAGAACAACTATTGAGACGTACACAGAAAAATCATAACTTATGTGATAAGTTGTATGGAGAGCTACATAGTCAAGTGACACATCCAATCCTACATCTTATATGATAAGGTGTGTTGCATATATGGTTACATAGTTACCATGCACATAAGATATGAAACTTATGGACTATGTAGGCACAAGAGACACCCCAAAATTAGATTAAGGATAATAATATTTTCATCCATCTTTTGTGAGACAAAGAGGAGAGAAAAATCCGAAAATTATTCTCTTGTTATTTCTGTGAGAGAAATGAAGAACGGATACTAGCATATATCGTTCTTTATCCGTTCAAAGGGGTTGTTCGTGTGGATACCGGTAGAGGACGAAGCGAAGTGCGGCGTCTTTGTGATTCGGGTTGAAATCGTAGTTTTGCTTGGAGAATCGGTTTGCTTGGGGAATCCGTTCGATTGGAGATCGGTTTGTTAGACCGGTTAGGTGAAACATACAAAAGATCGGTTTGGAAACCGGTTTGGAATCGACCAAAGAAAAGCGTCAACCAAATTCGCTTTTGATCATCACGGATTAAGCGTAATCCGAAGATACAAAGTTATGAACTTTTCTTTGATTTAATTGTAATTCACGGATCATTCTTTTGGATTTCGAATTCGATTTTGTTTCGTTTTGTATTTTCCGCTGCGTTATGAACGATAGAAACCTAACAGATATGCAGTGATTTTATCTCCAAATGTTAAACACCACAACTTGTGATTAGCAACTCGCATATGTAAATATGTGAGCGGGATATGGAGCTAAATATGCAATAGCCAATAGATTGTGGCTGGATCGGCATTGCAACCCATTTCATCACAATAATATTACATTATGGGGTTGAGAGCCTTGTTGTGTTTGATAGATGATTATATTCGGTAAATGAATTATGTGTAGTTAATTCAATTCCAATTAATGAGGACGACCCCGTGTAGGGATTTGCTCCTACTCACTCGCCAGCACATCCATTATGATTATGTGTATAATTATTTTTTCTCCACTCATTCCTAATATTAAGTAATTTAGTCGTGCAAGTTCTGTGTGATCCTCATTATTATTGTCAAATATTAATGATGTTACACGATATAAGGCTATGATGTTCACAAATTTTAAATAACATAGTGGGTCAACATTCCTAAATAAGGTGGGTTTTCGCTTTCCAATGTATGGGATAAAAAAAACATGAGATTTATTTAGCCTGAGCCAAGCCACCCAATGGACTGTGGCAGGATTGATATTTCAGTGTGTTCCATGACACGAGTATTAGGTTGTTTAACCATTGGTCATATTAATGGTTCCCGAGACTTCTAAAAACTAGGAGATAACAATCTCTCTGTTATTGGGGACCGTGTGAATAACTGTCATGTATTTTGGATATTATGAATTATGTACTCACCTTTTGAAATTAAAGACTAGTGGTGAAGATCCTCGGCTTCCTACACTTTGCCAAATGTTTGTACGGACATGAGGTGATATTATCGATGTACCAAATGTGTAAACACCATGGCTTGAGATTAATAACCCATATATGCATATATGTGGCTGAAAATTCAGATAAGTAGCTGAATATGTGATAGAGTAATGACGTACACCACTTTTAAGAACAATATGATAAATGATTGCATTCTTCTTCTCTTATTCCAAATGAGCACCACAATCATCGTGCACGTTTTTTACACTCCATACATATATTAAGTATTAATGACGTTTGAGAAAGAATTGAGAGAAAGAATATTCAAATTGGCTGGCATCAGATGCTCATCTCATTGGAGGGTTAGTGTATTTTAATAAAAATATAATATATATCCATAATATTTATTACAATATTCGAAACAATGTTTAATTTGAGTTTATCTTTTGTTTTTTTAGATTTGTTCTTCTTCGGAAGATATAAGCACACGTGACGAATTAACCGACATGGCAATGAGTGAGATTTCATTGAATACCGTTATTTCTCCCACCATTAGTGACCCACATGTATTACTTGTCGTAACCCCAAGAGATGGCCGAAAGATCCTTCACCTTGGTATGACCCAAATCATTTTCATGATAGAGTGATCGTATATGCCCCTTTAAAGAAAAAAATATATATCAGGTCCATCCATCCAACGGCTCACATGTGTAAAGCAAGCGAAGCAATGTTCCCGCCCCTCACTAATACAAACACGATTCGTTTTTGTTCATATAATGTTTCTTAAGTTTAACATTTTTTATATATCTAGATCAAATATTGTGATCAATTTTGTAATAATTTTTGTATATTTCTGATAATTACATTAGTAGAGTGTCAGTCTTCTAAAAATGCTCGTACGCAATTAAACATTATGCCATAATTAAGGATCAAAAAATGAACTTTTTCTTATAAAATGTAGCTACCAATAGGCCTTACACTTGACCACCAATAGTTGAGGCCATAGAGAATATTAAGCCGTGGGCTTTAACCTTAAATATCAGCAATGGACTAGGCCCATCATATATCATAATTTTAAACACTTACAAGGCTGCGACAGAATAATTCCAGTCAACAGTGCGGGACCGCATAGCAGAAAGACAAGACAACGACATGGAAACTAACGCCCGAAGAGTACCCGTGCGTCCCGTCCCGCCATTAATGACTTAATCCCTCACCTTAAGCAGACTAATTCTCTCACTGACACTCGGGACCCGCATTACAGACTATATTAAATCAGCTAATTAAGAACTCCACGTCACAAAGTGGATGACGTGGCTGGTTACGATTGGTTGATTTTATTGTAAACCAGGTTTATGAAGTGATATTTTTGTGCGATAGCTGTCCGAGAGAAGCCCTTAAACCCTAATGGCCCGTACTAAGTCCAAAACCCCTCGTTTCACCTCCTCCTTCAATCTGCTAATCCTAATTAGGGTTTCCCACTTGAGTAGATAAAAGGAAGGGGACCATCCATTCGTTTCCCGCCTCCAATCTCTCTCTCTTCTCTTCTCTCCAAACCGAGATAGAATAGTTAGAACTCCTCTTGCGAGCTCAGTAATGGCGTTTTAAGCTGTGAGGCTGGATAGTGTGTAAGTTGCTCCCTGGACATGGCGTTGTATTTCCGATGTGGTCTCCTTAGGTCCGGCACTTCCTCTCGTTCCCGCTTGCTTTTCTCTTCTTTCCGACGCTCGTCTGCTCGCCCCTTTTCTCCCGCCCGAAGGTAGTATTAATAAATCATCGACCTTAGTTTTGTTTTGAGCTATATTACTGATTATGTTAATTTATATCATGGTTTGTATAAAATAAACGTGATTATTCTTCAATTTGTTTCAATTACTGGAGGGATTTTTGTTCTGTTTTTCAGACCAGGGGGTTCTAATGTGAAATTTCTGAGTACAAATGCGGCTTTTGTTGGAAATGAAGATTATTGGACAGCTCAGCCGGAGTGGGGCGGCTCGAATATATTCCAAAATCAAGAAGTGATTAGGAGGTTTAAACATGTGGGAAATAAAGCAAAGATGTGTAGAGATGCTTATATGACTAAAGAAAGATTGGCTAGTGGGAAAATTAAGCTGACTAGATGCAATACCAGAATGGTAAATCCGTACGAGGATGAGTATTTGGTTGAGAACGAGGAGCCTGATCAATATATAAGGTGGTTTAATATTTCGTATTTTTTTTTCTAAGTATATGACATTTTGCTTTATATCAAACTGACAAGTATGATATATTTTTGTTCCAGTTACAATGATGATCTTAACGGTACAATCACTATAGGACCGTGGAGTGAATATGGTCTAATGTATCAGAGACAGAAAGCTGAAAATGACCGGAAAAGAATGGGAATTAAACAAGAAAATAAAAATAATAATCCCAAAAATCATGTAATGTTTAAATCTGAGGAGCCTTCAGATTCGGAAACAAATGGAGGCCTTCCAAAAGAATCTGTGGAAATTGATTTAAATAATAGGAATGAAGTTGAAATTGAAACTGAAACTGAAATTAAAGTTGAGTCGCCTATTAAAAAGGCACAGGACATTAAAGTTGAGTCGCCTTTTAAAAAGGCACAGGATAAAGTACGAGCGAATTTAGGTCGAATTTATGATAAAATCATGGTGGTAAATGATATTAAATCTGCTAAGATGGTAGTTAAGAAACTGATTACTGAATACAAAGATTTCATTCATGGATGCGATACAGAGGCAAGTAAAAAAAAATTAATATTAGGAAAAAATGAAAATTATTTTGATGTAATATTTAATTATTATTTTTGGGCAGGTGAGTGAAATTGACGTGAAAAAAGAGACTCCAGTTGGTCACGGAAAAGTAATTTCTTTCAGCATTTTTTCTTCAAATGGAGAGAGAAAAGCGGAATTTGGAGACGGAAAATGTTGTATTTGGGTTGATGTACTTGATGGGGAAAAAAATCTTTTGAAAGAATTCAAACCCTTTTTTGAGGATAATTCAATTAAAAAGGTACTGAGAAATTTCTTATATACCCATTTGAAAACTCAAAATATCTTATTTACCCTTCTGAAAAGGCAATTTGTCCAATTTAAAATTTACCTCTCAAAATATCTAAGCTATCAAATATGCCATTCTGAAAGGTAATATGTCAAATTTATGTTTCGGAATTCGAAATATGGCAAATTTATTTTACCTCTCAAAACTACAAAATTTCCCAAAACTAACAGGAAAAACTACAAAATTCAAAAATACTAAATATGCCAAATTTACCCATCCAAAATTTCAAATTTATCACAATTTCCCGATATTTTGAGTTTTTGGAAGACAAAATATCCAAACCATACTCAAAACATCATCATCATCTCAAAAATTTAATTTTCTTATTGCAGGTTTGGCACAACTACAGTTTTGACAGTCATGTAATTCAAAACACGGGAATCAAACTTGCGGGATTTCACGCCGATACAATGCACTTAGCCAGAATCTACGATTCAAACCGAAGAACGGACGGTGGATATTCACTCGAAGCCCTCACTTCAAATCACAAAATCATGGACGGAAAACCCGACCGATCCAATAATACCAATAACAATAACAATATTTACAACGATGTAAATATAAACCTGGCCAAAACATCCATGAAATCCATTTTCGGTAAGAAAAAGTTAAAGAAAAATGGGGAAGAAGGAGTCGCCGTAACCCTAGATTCCGTTCAGAATATCCAGAGAGAAGACAGGGAGCTCTGGATTTGTTACTCCGCCTTAGATTCCATTTCCACTTTACGACTCTACGAGAGCTTGCAGAAGAAACTAAAAGGAAGGGACTGGATCGTGAATGGGGAAAACAGAGGGACCATGTGGGAATTTTACAAAGAGTATTGGAGGCCGTTCGGGGAATTGTTGGTGAAGATGGAGAGAAACGGAGTTTATGTGAATAGGGAGTATTTGAGGGAGATTGAGGAGAAAGCGACGAAAGAGCAGAGAATTGCGGGGGAGAAATTCCGGAGCTGGGCGACGGAGTTTTGTCCTGATGCGGAGTTTATGAATGTGGGCAGCGATACGCAGATTCGCCAGCTTTTGTTTGGTGGCATACTTAACAGGTATTTGAATTAAAGAAAAAAATACTTCAGTTCTTAATTTTCAAAAGATTTTTCTTATTTTAATGTAAGCATTAAGCAATGTGTGTTTGAAAAGTAAAAAACATATTCGTGCAATAAATAATTTTTTAAAAGGTATAAAAAATTCAGAAAGTAAAAAATTATTCATGCAGTAAATAATTTTTGTAAAGTAAACAATTGAAGTTATTTTTTTTAATCTCTCAAAAGTTAAGGGGGTTTGAAAATATGAGGAAAGAGTTGTTCTTTTTTTTCTTCAAAAATTCCCCTTTATTCAACAAAGAAACACATCTTTTACTGAAAATAACTCAATTTATTTATGTACCATTCCTGAAACAGTAAAGATCAATCGGAAGCCCTACCGACCTCCAAGAAATTCAAGATCCCAAATCCAGATTACAATCCGAACCCAGATCCCGAGTCCAAAATCAAGCAATCCAAATTCAAAGATATCACCCTCTTCAAAATCGGAGAAGGAATCTTATCCACCGACGCGTTCACACCTAGCGGGTGGCCGTCAGTCAGCGCCGACGCGCTCAAAGTCCTCTCCGGCAAAATCCCCCCGGAATTGATTTACCGGGATTTGGATTCCCGGATTTCAGAAGATCCGGGATTTGAGGCGAAGGGGAAGGTGGAGTGGGGCACGGCTTACGAGGCGTTCGGAGGAGGGAGGGAAGGGAGAAGGGCGTGTGTGGCGATCGCGGCTCTTTGTGAGATCTGCTCGATCGATTCTTTGATCTCCAATTTTATCAAACCTTTACAGGTAATTTTTTAATGTTTTTTTGTGATTTGGTGTAATGTTGGGGCATTTTGGTAAATTTATGTTTGTTGAATTGTAGGGGAATGAAATATCGTGTGAGAAAGGGAGAGTGCATTGTTCGCTGAATATTAATACTGAAACTGGACGGTTGTCAGCAAGGACTCCCAACTTGCAGGTTAGTTTATTTTATTACTTTGATTAAATCTTTTTATTTTATTTTATTTTGTATATTTTATTCATAATTTTATATCCTAAGAAGTATATTTTTTACATTAGAATCAACCTGCGTTAGAGAAGGACCGGTACAAGATTCGCAAGGCCTTCATTGCCGAAGAAGGAAAGTCTCTCATTGTTGCTGATTATGGCCAGGTATCATTAATCATTAATCAATTATCATTTTTTATATATTTACTAATTTACTCAGTACATAACAAATACATATTGATGAATTATTTCAACATTTCAGCTGGAGCTTAGGATACTGGCGCATCTGACGGACTGTAAGAGCATGTTGGAAGCGTTTGAACTAGGAGGCGATTTTCACTCAAGAACGGCCATGAATATGTACGATCATATAAGTAGAGATGTGGAACAAGGAAGGGTTTTGCTCGAGTGGACTCCTAAGCCTGGTGAAGATAAACCCCCACTTCCTCTAATCAAGGTAATCACAAAAATCATTATTTGAGTTATAAATTCAATGTTTGTTGTGTTGTAAATGTGGTTTATGATGGTTTTGGTTTGTTAGGATGTTTACGGAGCGGAAAGAAGGAAGGCTAAGATGCTTAATTTCTCAATTGCATACGGAAAGACCGCTATGGGCCTCGCTTTTGATTGGAAGGTTTTATTTTGTTTTTTCGAATATACCTTTTTCTTAAGTGTGAATATTAATTATTAATATAATTTTGTTTTATTTAGGTTACGAAACGGGAAGCAGAGGAAACGGTGAAGAGATGGTACAGAGGGAGGCACGAGGTTTTAGAATGGCAAAAAAGGCAGAAGAGCATGGCGAGGGAGAAATGTTATGTGAGAACTTTACTCGGAAGGGAAAGACACTTTCCCAAAATGGAAACTTTAACGCCCAGCCAGAATGGGCATATTGGCCGAGCCGCCATTAATACTCCCGTTCAGGTAGTTAGTTAAATAATTATCATTTTGTGCTTGAGGTTTCAGTTCATTAATTACCATTTTACCCTTGAGGTTTGAGTTGATTGATTATCATTTTGCGCTTGAGGTTTGAGTTAATTAATTACCATTATACCCTTGAGGTTTGAGTTGATTATTTACCATTTTTACCCTTGAGGTTTGAGTTGATTAATTATCATTTTATGCTTGAGGTTTGAGTTAATTAATTACCAATTTACCCTTGAGGTTTGAGTTGATTAATTACCATTTTACCCTTGAGGTTTGAGTTAATTAATTACCATTTTACCCTTGAGGTTTGAGTTGATTAATTATCATTTTGCGCTTGAGGTTTGAGTTAATTAATTACCATTATACCCTTGAGGTTTGAGTTGATTATTTACCATTTTTACCCTTGAGGTTTGAGTTGATTAATTATCATTTTATGCTTGAGGTTTGAGTTAATTAATTACCAATTTACCCTTGAGGTTTGAGTTGATTAATTACCATTTTACCCTTGAGGTTTGAGTTAATTAATTACCATTTTACCCTTGAGGTTTGAGTTGATTAATTATCATTTTGCGCTTGAGGTTTGAGTTAGTTAATCGGTTGGATTTTGATTTGATTTAATAGGGGAGTGCTGCTGATGTGGCGATGTGTGCCATGCTTGAGATTGACAGGAATCGGGAATTAAAGAGGCTTGGGTGGCGACTCTTATTACAGGTTTGTATTTTTAAAACTAATTTAAAAATTGGTATTTTATTTGAAGATTAAATGTGAATTTGATGGACCAGGTGCATGATGAAGTAATACTGGAAGGGCCGAGTGAGTCGGCTGAAGAGGCAAAGGCAATAGTTGTGGAGTGCATGTCAAAGCCTTTTAATGGTGAGAATAATTTGAGAGTTGAGCTTGCTGTTGATGCCAAGTGCGCGAAAAGCTGGTACGAAGCGAAGTAGACAGAATGAAGAGATTCTGTTTGTGGAGTTGTATAGAGTTTCATTATTATTATTATTCATGAAGATCAAATGCCACGTGTTTTTGTAAGGGAGGGAGAGTCGAAATTAGTTATGTTGTAACTTGTTTGTATATTAAGTATGTGAAAGGTAAGAGTAGCTGTCTCCGTAATTTGAGAGGGTTTTTACTTTTAGCTCTACTTCTATGTATGCTTCTTGGTGCGAATGAAGGCTCAGTTTAAAACGTATGTTGTAATTGCATAAATTTTAAGCTAATCTTATTATTATTCTTGGAATTTTGTACAAGAGTTTTGTATTGTGATAAAATTGCAGAAACAACACATGGAATGTTAAAAACTACATACAGTTGAATAAAAGGACCTAAAGTTAATTCAAGAGGCATGCCTTTTCCTATCAACATGACCACACGAGACGCACAAAAATATCTTAATGTGGTGTAAAATTTATTTTACAGTCGTTAATAAATTAACTTCTCAAGTGTTTCTTTATGAATTTTTGCAGTCCAAACGGTTTATATGTATGCAAAATATATTTCAATTTTTATTAGTCAAGCCATGGTCATATGTATGCAAAATATATTTCATTTTTTATTAGTTAAGCAATGGTGACTTGTTCACTCCAAAGCAATTACTGAATACTTTTGCATACACAACAAATAGCTACTACTGTTAATTTAAGAGACATAAGTTTGCTATGCCAACATGACAACATACAAGGGGATTCTGATGTGCTGCGTGAATTTATATATTAACACATGTATTTTTTTTAAAAGAATTTTGCAGTCCAAATAAGCATATGCATGCGGGGTATAATTAAATTAAATTTCTAAACGTTAAGCCACTTTGTGGACACATAAAAAACTTTCAAATTGAATTATCTCCATTGATCATAGGCAAAGTCTTTTCTAGAGCCGGTAAACTTATCCCAAGCATCCATTTAGAAAGGAAAAAGATCAACACTACATAACATACTAAAAGAAACTTGAATAATGCTCAAAAGGTAACCTAATAAATGAAAGAGAATGAAAATAAGCAATGCAAGCTACTAATCAACCGCAAAGTTCTCTAAAGCTGCAGCCGAAAATACCTCCAGTTTATAATTAAGAGCTTAAACAGAACAACTTGCTTAGTTCTGGGTTTGTCTCCTTGTATGGAGCAATATACCTCTGAAAGAACATTTTATTGGTTACGGTAATAGGTCTACACAACTTATGGTTACCACCATCCAATCCTCTCTCTTTCAAAGCCTTCAAAACTGCAACTCTTGGAATGAGCCTCTTCTCCAGGCTGTACATCAAAACCACGGGATTGAGTGCGATATAAGAAGCAGAATATCCGGCTTCCTTCACAAAAAACTCCATTTTTTCTTTCAACGAGTTCAATGATGATGTAATGAAAATCGGCGACTTGCGAAAAGCTTTGGAAAAGTCATCTTCAGACCATCCAAATCCCTTGAAGAACCCCACTTTTGCCCGTAAATTGTCCTCACTGACCTTGGACAGAGCAAAAAGAGCCCGGTGGAAGTTAAGGGACCCACATGGCAGCCCTAGCCTCTCCGCACGAGAAACCAATTCATTCAACGACTCTGATTTAAGTGTTAAGATAGATGGCTGCGAACTCACAAGGAGGCTGATTTGATGGTCTGACAGCTCGCATTCCCGTAAGATAGAAATATTTTGCGTAGTTTTATGCAAGCTGCTGGTAATAACCTGCCAATGTGAATGTGTGAGGCATTTCATCAGTAAGCTGTGGGATCCTAATATGCTTCTCCATAACTTGATCCCGGGCACAACCTGATTCTCCATGCTACTCCTCAAGATATTCCGGTCGGAGCAAACGAGGGAAATTAAGTCATCACCTTTAAAACCGAGTTCTTGGAAGGTGTGAAATTTGGGGACGAGGGCTTTTTCAACACTGAGGCCTAGTACCTCTGGGCATGCGTGAAAAATCTTCTTGAGGTGTGAATCATCGAATCCATTTGATTTTAAGAAAGAAATGACGGAGTCGGGCTGATCCGGAGAGCGAACTCGACGAGGAATGCGCTCGGCGGCCTTCGCCGCTTTGTCAGGGGACAAGCCGCACTTATTCACCAAGTAAGAGGGGAGAAAGTCGGAGGGAGGTGAGATAGAAGTGGAGAACCGGAGGATTCTTGCCAGATTTGGCGAGAAAGAAGAGAAGAGCTTCTGCATTCTTCTTCGATCTGTTCCTCTTGAAAATGGCTACGGGGAGAAAGGGCGGAGGTTTTGGCGTTATGAGGATTGTAGAAGACAGGGTTTAAAATATCAAGTTTGTGGGCTGGACTTATTGTCTTGCTAATTTACCAAATGAAGGCCCATGAATAAAATAGCACTGTGTCCTACATACAATTGTGGTTAAGCTCATTACTGTGCTTTCGATGTTTTTTTAAAATGTATAATTGTTATTAATTAATGCATTAACCATATCATAATTCTTTTTTATGCACTTTATAAACTTTAAGATGCATTGTTTTGCAGATCTATAGCTTCATCTACAGAAGCTTCCTTTCTTCATTCATGGTTAATGAATTAAAATTTGAACTGTAATATACATTAGAAATCTGTAAAGGATATATATCAGGAGCATTCCCCAAAATAATATAAATAAGATTTAAATTTCTCAAAATAACCTCTTGTCAAAAGAAATTCCCAAAATAACCTACGGAGTTAAGAATTCCGCTTATTCAGTATAAAAAAATGAAAAATAAAATGAAAATTTACGGACTCAAGAGAGAGAGTGGGCCGGATAGAGAGTGAGAGAGGTACAAATATAGGGGAAATTATATGTAGCTCCAAAATTATCATCTCATTTGAATTTTGGTATATATTTTTGGACCTGTGATAGTGATTATTGACATTTGACATAGATTATAACTATCAATTAAATGATTAAAATTTTAATTATATATAGTTTATTATAAAATATTAGATGATTAATAAAAATAAAATTTAACTAAAAAATTATATAAATAATTATATTATGAATTTTGACAAGTTTAATTACCATCCAAGTAGTCTTTTTATGCATTTCATAAAATTGAAGATGGATGTTTTGAAGCTCTATAGCTTTTCTTAAATGAGCTTGCTTTCTTCATTCATAGTTACTAAATTAAATTTGAAATGCATGCCTCTTGGTTATTTATTTATTTTCCTTCACGGTAGGAAGACCTGTGAATTGTGATAGAACTTAGAAGAATCGAGACTCGGCATAGAGGAACCAAAGATTCAACCAACACTCAACCAGTAGAAGATCAAAAATTATTTGACAATAGATTTAACATCCAAACAATACTGGTAATAATCAATGGTACAAGAACCGAAAGGTTATTTTTACAACTAGGTCAAAGTGGTCAAACACAAATAGTGCCTTATACCATAGTATCAAACAGTATAATTTTATTTGAACCAGAAATAAACAGTTAGATCTCCAGTTAAGCACTTCAAATTAAGAATGCACATTTTTGCGAAAACCAGGAAAGACAATTAGATCTAGAAATAAGCTCATTCAAACTTCAATTAACACGCTGAAAAACATACAAAAAATAAAAACGCCGCTGCCATGGTGTTACACAAAAAAGAAAAAATTTAGTTGATTGGGTCAGACGTCACTCAAGATTTGAGAATCACAAGCATATCATCGGTAATAAAAGAAAGAAAAGGAAACAAAAGAATATGATGTACTTGACAATCCGCGAAGCATAATTTCATTATTTACAGATTAAAAAAAACTCATCCTGAACATTAATAATTTAGAGAGACCAATTAGAACAAGTCGCTACATATCATCCAATAAAGAAATTCAAATTTCATACGTGCTCAATAAATATAACAGAATCAAAAGGTAGCCTAACAAAGCTAAGTAAGTGATAGAAAGCTATTAATTTGCTTAAAATGGAGGTTTATGAGTAAGAGCTTGCACTGAATAACTGGCTCAGTTCTGGGATAGTCTCCTCATATGGAGCAACATACCTTTCAAAGAACTTTTTGTTAGTTAAGACCATGATAGTAGACAACTTATGGTCACCATCACTCAATCCCTTCTCCTGCAAAGCCTTCATAACTTTAAGTCTAGGAATGAGCCTCTTCTCGAGGCTTAAGTTCAAAAGAACTGGATGAATTGCGATAAAAGCAGCAGCACAGCTAGCTTCCTTCACTAAAAACTCCATCTTTTCATTCAAGATCCTCACTTGTCATAGATATAGCACGGAG
This sequence comes from Juncus inflexus, assembly GCA_024447665.1. Classification (NCBI taxonomy): domain Eukaryota; kingdom Viridiplantae; phylum Streptophyta; class Magnoliopsida; order Poales; family Juncaceae; genus Juncus; species Juncus inflexus. The sequence continues at coordinate 10,170,741 of JAJHPC010000008.1, forward strand.
AGCCCAATGAAAGTTGGAGGACCCACGTGGCAGCCCCAGCCTCTCCACACGGGAAATCAATTCATTCAAAGATTCCGGTTTTTGTGTAATGATATATGCCCCCCACCTCAAAATTGCCCTGATTTGATGGTCTGAGATCTGGCATTCCCGTAAGATAGAAATATTTTGAATAATTCTGCGGAGGTCGGTGGTAATAAATCGCCAATGTGTGCGTGAGAAGCATTTCATCAGTGAGCTGTGTGATCCTAATAAGCTTCTCCATACATTGATCCCGGGCACAACCTGGTTATCCATGTTTCTGTTCAATACATCATGGTTTGAACAAACGAGGGTAATGAAACCGAGTTCATGGAAGGTATGGAATTTGGGGACAAGGTCCTTCTCTACACTGAGGGCGAGCGCTTGAGGGAACCAAGAAAAGAGCCTTTTGAGGTGGGCATCAGTGAATCCATGCGATTTGAAGAAAGCAATGACGGAATCCGGCTGATCAGGAGAGCAAACTTTTCGGGGAATGAGCTCGGAGGCCTTGTCAAGGGAGAAGCCGAATTTGTCGACCAAGTAAGAGGGGAGAAAGTCGGGGGTGGAAGGAGGTGAGACGCAAGTGGAGAATCGGAGATTCTTACTAGATTGGGAGAGAAGGAAGAGTAGAGCTTCTGCATCCTGCATGGGCTCAGCTCCAGCTCCAAGTAGTTCTTTCTCGGTGCACGGCTGCGCTTGAGTGAGCACAGACAGGCGGAGGTTTTAATAGTCTTCGAGTTTTAGTTCAGTGCTCGAATGAAAGATAACACGTTTAATACTTCTGGTTCTGGCCTAATTTATCGTGTGAGCCTTATTTTATTGACATCATACTTATGGGGCCCACATATAGTAGAATTGTTATTTTTATTGTGTTTGTTAACTCACTAATCCAAGATTCAAGCCATGAGCTCCCAACTTCTCAATATCAGTATATATATTTTTTTAACATATATTCAACAGTGTTTTGTTAGCAGGTAGGTATATCTCTTTATTGTACTTTTATGGTATGACAAAGTAGTATAACTATATGAATACTGAAATACACTTCTTTTAGTATATACACCATACAGAAAGAGGTGTGCATTGTGCTCAGCACAGGGAGAATGTTTGTACTTAAGTAGAGCTCAACAATGCGAACTGAGTGTTGTGTTCAAATTCTATCAAGGCATATACACATGTTATCTAAAAGAAATTCCAAGGAGCAAACTTGAGTTTGCGAATTCTAAAATGTTTTAGTCATGATTTAAAAAATAAATTAATCGGCAGTTGCAAAATCTCAACATATCAGCCTACAAAATTGGAAATATCGAGAATAACTCTATATAACATAGAAAAATATATAATTTTCCTCCTACTGAGGGTGATTCAAACACTACAAAAAGATAGCAAAATATATAATTTTCCTTCAACTGAAACTCAGATTCAAGCTTGATTTGAGAATCACAACATATCATCAGTTGAGAAACAAAATCCAGGAAATCCATTTAAAAATAAAAATTAGCGCAAGAAGCTACATTCCTACAAAGAAATTCAAATTTAATACATGATCAAGAAATATAACAGAATCAAAGGGTAACCTAGCAAAAGCTAAGTGATAGAAAAGCTATTAATTTACCTAAAAAGGTTTTCATCAAAAAAAAAAAAATTATTTAAAAATGTTAACTAGCAGTTTTTGACTAAGAGCTTGCACTGAATAACTGGCACAGTTACGGGTTTTCCTCCTAATATGGAGCAACATATTTTTCAAAGAACTTGTTATTAGTTAAGCTCATGATAGTTCCCAATTTATGATTACCACCACGTAATCCCTTCTCCTTCAAAGCCTTCACAACTTCGAGTCTTGGAACGAGTCTCTTCTTCAGGCTGTAGCACAAAAGACCTGGATTAAGTGCGATATAAGACGCAGGACAACCGGCTTCATTCACAAAAAACTCCATCGATCTTTTCCTCCAACATCTTTGATGAGGAAGTAAAGAAAATCGGAGCTTTACAAAAAGCTTCGGAAAAGTCCTTCTCTGACCATCCAAATCCCTTGAACAACTCCACTTTTGCTTGTAAATTTTCCTCACCGACTATGTTTAGAGCAAAAAGAGCCCAATGGAAGTTAGAGGACCCGCGCGGCATCCCTAGACTCTCCACACGGTGAATCAATTCATTCAGAAATTCTGGTTTCTGTATTATCATATACGTCTGCTTGCACAGAAGCACACTTATTTGATGGTCTAACAGCCCGCATTCCCGCAAGAGAGAAATATTCTGGGTAGTTGTTTGCAGTTTTGTAGTAAAAATATCCCAACGTGAACGTGTGAGGCATTTCATCAGTAAGCTGTGGGATCCTAATAAGCTTCTCCATAACTTGATCTTGGGAAGCCGCATTTGGCCACCAAGTAAGAGGAGAGAAAGTCGGGAGGAGGAGAAGAAGGAGAAGGAGAAGAGAAGAAAGTGGAGAATCGGAGGATTCTAACTAGATTTGGCGAGAAAGAAACATACAGCTTTTGCATCCTTCTTCAACTCAGGCGCGGTTAAGCACGGGCGGATTCGCTGCCATTTTAGCTCTCTCCGGTGGCGGCTGAGTTGGACAGGAAATGAGCTATGGCGGACTCGATTTTGTTTCTTTTTTTAATTGAGGATTTGAAATTGACACTGCAATATAAAAGCCCATAAATGAAAGAGCAACTGAGGCTTATAATTAAAAGTCAAGGCCCAATACCGTTCTTTGAAAAACTTGGCAGTATGATTTGTTATCCATAAACGTGTGTATGGACTGATTTACATATATACAATCTAATTCATATATCAACAGTTTATTAAATTTCAATTTTCAACCATCTAAATTATTTAACTACATGAGCTTCATTTTCCATTTGTAAGTAACTAATAGTCTAACTCTGAACAAGTGAACAGCATGCCTTGAGTTCTGTTCTCTCTAAACTGGGAAGACCTGTGTGATATAAGAACCCTTTGAGCTTTATTCTTCTCCAACGTCCCCTCTTCAAGAAATAAACAATAATACCTAAAATTTCATCCTAGAACTAGGACAATGAGTTTGGATCTGCATTTCTAATTCTGATATGCAGATTGAATTTGGATATATACTTGGATTTTATGAATGTTGTGGATATTGCTACGGATGATGGAACATTGACATACATATACATACACAGTTTGACTCAATCGTTTTTGCTTATTCATTACAAGTGGTTATAAGGTAACACCTTCTCATTTTCTTATGAAATTTGTGGTCTCAATGAAATATGTGTACACGAAATTTAAAAATTAAGACACCACTGCAGGGATTTTGGACTGACAGATAGTTTTCAGTCACAACTATTTTTTTTTAAATTACTCTCCCCTGCCCAAAGATACAAAAAGACTTTCTATCTGTTCCGATGCATACATTAGAGAAAAATAATTAGCACAAGAAGATAATCTTACCAAAGAAATTTGAATTCAATTTAAAACATATTAAAAAAGATGATTAATGACTGAGAAGGAAATATTTCCAAACAAAAAACATACAGGGAAAATGAGATTAAACGAGCTTAACTTAGTCAAAGCCTAAAGTTCTGGTTATTGCTCAAGACAAGCTCTTTGAAATTACTAAGAGCTTGTCTTGAACAACTCTCTTAGATGTGGGATCTCCTTCTCATATGGGCACACATATTTTTCAAAGAACATTTTATCAGTATAGCCGACAGCACTAAGCAACTTATGGTTACCACAGCTCAATCCCTTCTCCTCCAAAGCTTTCAAAACTTTGACTCTAGGAATGAGCCTCTTCTCAAGACTGTAGCACAAAAGCACGGGATTGAGTGCGATATAAGAAGCAAGGCAGCTGGCTTCCTTCACTAAAAACTCCATCTTTTTCTCAAAATTCTTCAACGACGGGCCAGTGAAGTATGGCGAGTTCCAAATTTTTTGAAGAACTCCACTTTTGCTCGTAAATTGTCCTCACTAACCTTGGATAGAGCATAAAGAGCCCAATGGAAGTTGGAGGAGCCACATGGCAGCCCTAGCCTCTCCACACGAGCAACCAATTCATTCAACATATCTGATTTATGTGTTATGATATATGGCGCTTTGCTCACGACTGTGCTGATTTGATGGTCTGAGAGTCCGCAATCCCGTAAGATAGAAATATTAGACATAGTTGTTTGGAGGCTAACATTAATAATCTGCCAATGTGAGTGTCTGAGGCATTTCATCAGTAAGCTGTGGGATCCTAATAAGTTTCTCCATAAGTTGATCCCGGGCACAACCTGATTTTCCATGCTTCTGCCCAAGATCGCAGGGTTTGAACAAATGAGGGTGATTAAGTCATCCCCTGTGAAACCAACTTCTTGGAAGGTATGGAATTTGGGTACGAGGGTTTTTACTACGCCGAGGGCGAGCACCTGAGGGTACCATAAAAAGAGCTTCTTGAGATGGGAATCATTGAATCCATGCGACTTGAGAAAAGCAATGACGGAATCGGGCTGATCTGGAGAGCAAACTCGACGAGGAAAGAGCTCGGCGGCCTTAGCCGCTTTGTCAGGGGAGAAGCCGCATTTATTCACCAAGTAAGAGGGGAGAAAGTCGGGTGGAGAAGAAGATGAGATAGCACTAGCAGTGGAGAATCGGAGGATTCTCACCAGATTCGGCGGGAATGAGGAGTACAGCTTCTGCATCCTCCTTCAAGTTCAGGCGGCGGTTTGTGTTTTATCACAGGCGGTCTCAAATTGAAGTTGTTCTTTATTTCAGGACTTAGCGCTACATGAAAGCACATGACTAAAAGCAACTTAGGCCTGTAATTAAAAGTTAAGGCCCAATACCGAGCTCCTGAAAAATTCATCATTATCCAAATCTTTTTGAAAACTTGTTTAGGATACAATATTTTATAGTTCTATAGCTCTGTACGCAATTAAGTTTTTTTTAATTATAGTTAATGGTTTGAAATTGTTCAATTTTTTTTAGTTGTGGTGCTCCTTCACTTAGATTCTCTACTTTAAATTGGGACAACGTGTGATAGAATGTCCTGGAAATGCTAGAGAAATCATAGGCTGGGCTGCATATTTACATTCAACAATTATTGTTTTTTTGACCAATTATACGAAATAAGAAACAAACTATGACTATTCATAATTAGGAGAATAAAACGTGATTATAATGCAGAATAAAAATCGATCTACAGAGAAGAGATCCATGTTTCAATTGGCTAACATGAAAAAAATACAAATATAAAAAATCTAATACATTATATTCAAACAGTTCATAGTGTGCCAACAGCTGAAATCTAGCTGCATCTATTTTTTTTAATTTCCGAGTGCTATCTCATGGCAAACTTGAAGAAAAAAGAATTTTCCTTCATCAACACATTAAGTGATCTTCATAACCAACTATTTGTGACATAATCCAATGCTTCATGACACCATATGTTTTGATAATTGAGACAAGAAAAGTGCTCATTAACTTACGATTCCAAGAAAAACCACATACTCTCTACTAACAAAGAAAAATTATTGCATAAATCTGATCCCATACATCCATTCAGATATAACAAATTTTCCCAAAAAGAAAATCCAATTTCATACATCTTCAGTACTATAACCTAATCAAATGGGTAGCCTAATGAAAGAGAAGGAAATTTATAGAAATTTATTAGTTTGCTCAAAACGGTTATGTCTAGTTAATTACTGAGAACTTGCTTCGAACAACTGGCTTAGCTCTGGGATCGCTTCCATGTATGGAGCAACATACCTATCAAAGAACTTATTATTACTTACGTGAAAGGCATTACTCAGCTTATGAGTACCACCACTCAATCCCTTCTCTTTTAAAGTCCTTAAAACTTTAATTCTAGGAATGAGCCTTTTCTCCAAGCTGAAAGCCAAAAAATGTGGATGGAGTGCAATATAAGCAGCAGTAAAACCAGCCTCCTTCACTAAAAACTCCATCTTTTCCGCCAACGTCTTGGATGAGGATGTAAAGAAACTTGGCAATATGCGAAAAGCTTTGGCAAAGTCATCTTCAGACCATCCAAATCCCTTGAAGAACTCCACTTTTGCTTGTAAATTATCTTCATTTGCACTGGATAGAACATAAAGAGCCCAATAGAATTTGGGGGACCCACGTGGCATTCCTAGACTCTCTACACGAGAAACCAATTTATTCAACGACTCTAATTTAAGTGTTATGATAGATGGTTGCCAGCCCACAATTGTGCTGATTTGATGGTCCGAAAGCCCACATTCTTGTAAGAGAGAAAGATTCTGAGAAGTTGTAGTCAGGCTCGAGGTAATAACTTGCCAAGGTGTCTGTGTGAGGCATTTCATCAGTAAGCTGTGGGATCCTAATAAGCTTCTCCACCACTTGATTTTGGGCACAACCTTATTATCCATGTCTCTGTCCAAGATATTCGGGTTTGAACAAACAAGGGTAATCAAGTCATTGCCTGGGAAACCGAGTTCATGAAACTTACGGAATTTGGGGGCCAGGGTTTCCTCCACACTAAGGCCTAGTGCCTGAGGGCACTTAGAAAGGATTCTTTTGAGGTGAGAATCATTGAATCCATGCGATTTGAAGAAAGCAATGACGGAGTCGGGCTGATCTGGAGAGAGAACTCGACTGGGAATGTACTCAGCCGCCTTAGCAGCCTTGTCAGGGGAGAAGCCGCATTTGGCGACCAAGTAAGAGGGGAGAAAATCGGAGGAAGAAGAGGCGGATGTTGAGAAGAGTATGGTTCTTATCGGATTTGGGTGGAGGATTAACGAGCGGAAAGTTGGCGAGAAAGAAACCAACGATTTCTGCATCTTCTTCTTCTCCTCCTCAGTTCTCACTTCTCAGCGGTGGTGTGCGAATGTTAAACCCACAGCCACAAAAGAGGTTCTGCCTTCTGAAAGGTCTTATTTTGGTTATATTTATTGACAACAATATATGAAGGCCCGAAGAGGAAAAAATAATTAAGGCCCATGTTAAATTTATTTGGGCTTAAAATGGATATCCATGTTCCCATTGTCATAATTCATAATCGTAAGAGCGGCTGAATCAGTCTCCATCTCCGACTCTCACTTCTCTTCTGTCGTCTGAACTCAAAATAACTCCGCCCTTGCAGTGAAGCGCCGGCGAAAACAAAAAAACGAGAAAGAATAAATCAAAGAGAAGAATGCAGAAGCTGTGCGCCTCTTTCTCGTCAAATCCGGTGAGAATACTCCGATTTTCCACTGCTATCTCACCTCCCTCCGACTTTCTCCCTTCTTACTTGGTGAATAAATTCGGCTTCTCCCCCGACAAGGCGGCTAAGGCCGCCGAGCGCTTTCCCCGTCGAGTTTGCTCTCCAGTTCAGCCTGATTCCGTCATTGATTTCTTCAAATCAAATGGATTCGATGATTCACACCTCAAAAAACTCTTTTCTACATACCCTCAGTCACTCGCTCTGAGTGTAGAGGAAACCCTTGTCCCCAGATTCCACACCTTCTATGAACTTGGTTTCAAAGATGATGACTTGATTACCCTCGTTTGTTCAAACCCGTACATCTTGAAGGCAAGCATGGAGAATCAGGTTGTGCCCTGGATCAAGTTGTGGAGAAGCATATTAGGATCCCACAGCTTACTGATGAAATGCCTCACACGTTCACCTTGGCAGGTTATTACCAGCAGCCTACAGAAAACTACTCGGAATATTTCTATCTTGCAGGAATGTGGTCTCTCATACCATCAAATCACCAAAATTGCGAGCTGGCAGCCATCTATGATAACACAGAGACCCGAATTGTTAAATGAATTGATTGCTCGTGTGGAGAGGCTACGGCTGCGACGTGGGTCTCCCAACTTCCATTGGGCTCTTTATGCTCTATCCAAGATTAGTGAGGACAATATACGAGCAAAACGGGAGTTCTTCAAGGGATTTGGATGGTCAGAAAACGACTTTTGCCAAGTTTTTTGCAAGGCGCCGTTCTTCCTTGGCCCCTCATTGAAAAGTTTCGAGGAAAAGATGGAGTTTTTAGTGAAGGAAGCCAGCTGTCTTGATTTTGATATCAGACGGAATCCGGTGATTTTGTGTTACAGCCTGGATAAGCGGCTCAAACCAAGAGTCGCAATTTTGAAGGCTCTGAAGGAGAAGGGGTTGAGTTGCGGTGACCATAGATTGGCTGGTGCTATGGGCTATAGTAAGAAAATGTTCTTTGAAAAATTTGTTGCTCCATACGAGAAGGAGATCCCACAACTGAGCGAGTTGTTCAAGACAAGCTCTTAGTAATTTTCTGGATCGTTTTATCTCATTTTCCTTTTCTTTTCCTTTTTTGTGGAAATATTTTCCTTCTCAGTCATTAGTTATCTTTTGGAATACATTTGAAATCTGAAATTGAAATTTCTTTGGTAGGATTGTCTTCTGGTGCTAATTCTATTTCTATGATGTTTGCTTCCAAACAGATAGAGAATCTCTTTGTATCTTTGAGCGGCCAGTTACCAAAATCCTTTCAATTACTTCAATTATGGCGTCATGATGCGTTCATTAATATCAAATACTTACAAATACAATGAAGTACAATTACTAAAATATATGGCAGCTTGGGAACACTTGGTTGAACTGAAAAAAAATGACGCTGCATAGATGAAATGAAATACCAACGTTATTGGTATATGTTCAACAAAATGCTTCAATAAATTAAGATAAAGACAGTGAGAAAAGAGAGGAAAAGGAAGGGTATAATTGACAAGTCAATCTTTCATCATATAGGCAAGCTACATAAACATTGAGATATCTTCCTTTAATGATTGAGCAAAATTAATTTTGGGGGCTAAATATGAAGATATTAATATCATTTTGGGTTGTGTGGGTTTGTATATGGGGTAGTTTGCTTTTCTTTTAATAAAAGAAGCTTTTAATGGGCCTATTTATCAAATCAAATAAATAAAAAATGTGAGGTATAAATATACAAATTCAGTAACAGAAGGCCCATAAAGAAAAGATCAGTTTTCAATATCTCTAATTAGAAGGATATGTCCCAATCCGAGCCACTCTCTTCATCTCAGCCTCTCAGGTCTGAGCTGAGCGGCGACGATGAACAGTCAGCTCTCACTTTTCTCTCCCACTTACCAATTCTCCTCACAAGCCCCGAATCAGAGAAGAATCCCCTTACGCTGCTCCACTTCTAGCTCATCTTCCTCTTCCCCCGACTTTCTCCCCTCTTATTTGGTGACGGAATGCGGCTTCTCCCCTGAAAAGGCCATTACGGCCGCCGAGCTCATTCCTCGCCGAGTTTGCTCTCCAGATCAGCCCGACTCCGTCATTTCTTTCTTCAAATCGCATGGATTTGATGATTCACACCTCAAAAGGCTTTTTTCGGCGTACCCTCAGGTCCTCGCCCTTAGTGTAGAAAAGGCCCTCGTCCCTAGATTTGACACCTTCCATGAACTCGGTTTCACAGGCGATGATTTGATTACGCTCGTTTGTTCAAACCCGTATGCCTTGAAGGGAGGAAGCATGGAGAGTCAGATTGCACCAAAGATCAAGTTATGGAGAAACTTATTAGGATCCCACAGCTTATTGATGAAATGCCTCACACGCTCACATTGGCAGGTTATTACCGTCGGTTTGGAGACAACTACTGAGAATATTTCAATCTTACAGGAATGCGGGCTGTCAGACCATCAAATCAGCCTCCTTGTGAGCAAGGAACCATCTATCATGACACGTAAATCAGAGTGGTTGAATAAATTGGTTTCTCGTGTGGAGAGGCTAGGGCTGCCACGTGAGTCCCCCAACTTCCATCGGGCTCTTTATGTTCTATCCATGGTCAGTGAGGACAATTTACGGCCAAAGGTGGAGTTGTTAAAGGGATTTGGATGGTCAGAAGATGATTTTGCCAAAGCTTTTTGCAAGTCGCCTGGTTTCATTACTTCCTCATCGAAGGCCTTGAAGGAAAAGATGGAGTTTCTGTTGAAAGAAGCCGGTTGTTCTGCTTCTTATATCGCAATGAATCCGGGGATTTTACCATACAGTTTGAAGAAGAGGCTTATTCCCAGAGTTGTAGTTTTGAAGTCTTTGAAGGAGAAGGGATTGAGTGGTGGGAACCACAAGTTGTCAGGTTTCATTTCCTTAACTAATGAAAAATTCGTTCAAAAGTATATTGCTCCGTACAAGGAGGAATTTCCCGAACTAAGTGAGTCGTTCAGTTTATGTTGTTTGTAAAAAAAAAAGGGCTCTATTTCGAGCCACAACTTTGAGTAGCCTTTTGTTGAGGGAAGAGTAGCATTTTTTTTTTCCTTTTTGCATAACTTTCAGTAGTAATTGATTTCTTCTTTTATCTTATTTGTCATCTCTCTCATACTGTAACCCTTTTGAATATGTCTGAAATTTGAATTTCATTTCTTTCTTCTTCTTTTTTATATGGAGGGCTCTTATGTCAGCTGTTTTATCTCATTTTGGTTCACTCTTTTGATTATAAGAGGGTATGTTGCTTTAATTCTCTTGCTAATGAATGTTTAGGATTTGGAGTTTGTTTTTTGTTGTTTAATTATGGGATGGTATGTAATGAAATTATGCTTTGTATATGGTGAACTGCATGTGATTCTTACTTTTCAAATTGTGAGTTGTTAAATCATACTTGAATTGAAATTCAGAAGACAAGTTTCAACTAAAAGAAAACTGTATTATATGTTACCAGCTTCTATAGTGATTTTGTTTGTATCATTACCATTACCAAAATCCTTACAAGTAACAATTAATAAGCTGTGACCAAAATGTGATAAAACTGGCCCCTGCTGCAGCTGCGGCACTAGTATATACATTGAACAGAAAATATTATATAGTTTTTAAAACATTATATATTTTTATAAAAATGACATTATATTTTTATCCCTAGTATATAAATAAAATGCGGCTTTTCCCTTGACAAAGCCGCCGAGGTGTCGAAGCTGCTCTGCCGCGTGAAATCGCCGGATCAACCGGACTCCGTTATGGCATTCTTCAAATCCGTGGGATTTGATGATTCCCAGGTCAGAAAGCTCTTTCAGCTCCACCCTCGTTTGCTTGCACGAGGGGTCGATAAATTTACTGCCCCAAAAGTTCGGATGTTGCAAAACATCGGGATCAATGGCATGAACCTCGTCAACATGATTATGTCCAGCCCAAGGGTACTTGACTTGAATATCAAATGTAATTTCATACCCAAGTTTGAACTCTGGAAAAGGAATGTTGTGTCTGATATGTTACTGATGAAAAGCCTCAAAGCAAAAATGTGGATCAGCCGCAGTCACGAAAAGTTGCTCAAAAATATTTCCTTTCTTCGAGCATTTGGCCTCTCGGACCGTCAGATTAGCTTCATCATGACCAAACGGCCACAAATCATTGCTCTGAACCCAGAATCTTTGAATCAACTGATTTCTCGTGTGGAGAGGCTAGGGATGCCACGTGGGTCCCCCAACTTCCATATGGCTCTTTATGCTCTATCAAATGTGAGGACCATTTACAAGGAAAAATGGAGATGTTTAAGGGATTTGGATGGTCAGAAGATGATTTTACCAAAGCTTTCCGTAATTCGCCAAATTTCATTACTACCTCGCTAAAGATGTTCGAGAAAAAAATTGAGCTACTACTGAAGGAAGTGGGGTATCATGCTTCTTATATCGCATTCAATCCGTATGTTTTGACTTTGAGCCTGGAGAAGAGGCTCGTTTCTAGAGTTAAAGTTTTGAAGGCTTTGAAAGAGAAAGGATTGAGTGGTGGTAACCATAAGTTGACTACTGCCATGAAATTAACCAATGACAAGTTCTTTGAAAGGTATGTTGCTCCATACAAGGAGACAGTTCCAAAGCTGAGTCAGCTGCTCAGTGCGAGCTCTTAGTAATAAAACCAAAGTTAGTGTTATACCCCAAATTGAAATAGGGGATAAGTCATGTACTGAGTATTGAGAACAATTTAGAATTTATGCAGTTGTAGTTTAGATTATGTTCTAATCTTCGGACATGTCAGAAATTCGAAATGTTCTTTGTAGAAGGATATGTAGCTGCAAGCGCTAATTTGGTCTAAAAATTAATATTTGACATCAAATTTTGCACTTGAGCTCTTTTTCCTCTTTTGTGTTTTTATTTAGGTTGACCTGAAGATATGCTTTTTGGTTCTCAAATCAAGTTTGAATTTAATTGCTCTTGTTAGAAATCATATATGAGGTCAATTAAATTGATTTTGAAGGTTATTGTATGCCGTTAGTTGTTTCTTGTTTGCAAGGGCAAGGGGAATTATTTGGCTATTCAATTCATATATAAATATAATGTATTAGGCCGAATATTTTATCCAGTTGGAAGTTTGATTATGTAGCCGTACAACCTCTAAATTAACTGTCTATTGATGTAATCAAGTTGAGTAAAGTAGAAATAAATCTTTTTACTTTTCATCTATCATAGTATCAAGATTATAGCAAGAGCCAATGCACAATGTGTTCTCATTTTTCCAACTTTTCTCTCCATAGTTTTTTTCTTCTTTCAAAACTTCAAACAGGCACAATTTTTTTGCTTTCAAAATTTTCAAAAGAATCCAACTTTTAGTCCAAAGTATCCAAAATTACCTTTGGATAACAAAAATACCTTTTGGATAATCGTCCTATATAAATTTTTCAACAGACTTCCATACCAGAAAACTGAAATACGTGAATTCCTGCCTCCAAAAATCCTGACTTAACGTTCTGTTTCTTTGTTTTTAACTTGTTCTATATTAGTAAACTCAATTGATACAGATTAATTGTTCTAGGCTTAAATGCTATTTTCTTAATGGGCCTTAACATATTTTTCCTAATGGGCCTGATCTTAGGAAGATATTGTTCTAAAACAATAAAACTGGGCCAGAAACTTCAAAATACATCTTTCGTCGTTAAAATATAAGCCTAGTAATGAAGGAAACCTCGACTATTTTTTTTTTATACCATTATTTCCCAAAATAAATCAATATTTGCCACTGTTTTGAAAATAATGTGGTAACTACCATTTCCGCCACTATTAGTGGCGGAACAACTTTGTTCCGCCACTAGTAGTGGCGGAAGCAGATAGATTTTCGTCCCGCCAAAAACGGTCCATTTGACGCACTAAACGTGGTTAATTAGTATTAAAAATCTTGTTCCGCCACTACTAGTGGCGGAACATATTAAAATATTTCTTTACCCCCCACTTAAAGATTAAAATGGCTCATGAATGGGCAATTAGCGTAAAATTGAAGAATTACTATGTTCCGCCACTATTAGTGGCGGAACAGGTGCATATTTCAGCCACTCCAATTTTGTAACGGTTCTTTCCTAAAAACCGTTACTAATTACATTCTTAGTAACGATTTTTCCTAAAGAACCGTTACCGAATTGTAAAAAAAAAAATCTATTCATGCATATTTGTAATGGTTCTTTAATAAAAACCGTTACTAATTACATATTAGTAACGGTTTTTTCTAAAGAGATTCTGAAATTGTAAAAAAAAATCTATTTATGCATATTTGCAACGGTTCTTTAATAAAAAACGTTACTAATTACATATTAGTAACGGTTTTCGGTAAACAACCGTTACAGATTGTTTATGGTTTAGGAAAAACCGTTACTAATATGTAATTAGTAACGTTTTTTATTAAAGAACCGTTACAAATATGCATAAATAGATTTTTTTTTTCAATTCTATAACGGTTCTTTAAAAAAAACCGTTACTAATATGTAATTAGTAACGGTTTTTATTAAAGAACCGTTACAAACATGAATGAATAGATTTTTTTTTTTTACAGTTCTGTAACGGTTCTTTATGAAAAACCGTTACTAATAATGTAATTAGTAACTGTTTTTATTAAAGAACCGTTACAAATATGAATGAATAGATTTTTTTTTTTAACAGTTCTGTAACAGTTCTTTAGGAAAAACCGTTACTAATAATGTAATTAGTAACGGTTTTTAGGAAAGAACCGTTACAAAAATGGGTTTTTTTTAGGCGGAACATAGTGGCTGAAATATGCACCTGTTCCGCCACTAATAGTGGCGGAACATAGTAATTCTTCAATTTTTACGCTAATTGTCCATTCATGAGCCATTTTAATTTTTAAGTGGGGGGTAAAGAAATATTTTAATATGTTCCGCCACTAGTAGTGGCGGAACAAGATTTTTAATACTAATTAACCACGTTTAGTGCGTCAAATGGACCGTTTTTGGCAGAACTGAAAATCTACCTGTTCCGCCACTACTAGTGGAGTAGTGGCGGAATAAAAGTTATTCCGCCACTAATAGTGGCGGAAATGGTAGTTACCACATTATTTTCAAAAGAGCGGTAAGTATTGAGTTATTTTGGGAAATAATGGTATAAAAAAAAAAAAAAAAAAAAAAGTCGGAAACCTCCGAGGCGTGGACCTGTGGTGTGATTTGAAAGAAGAGCGAACTGAGAGTGAAGAAGATGAAGAGATCGGTGGCCGCCTTCTCGCCGGCTCTCCGTTCCTCAATCCGACGCCTAAATCTGATAAGGACACTTCTCTTCTCCACTTCTGTCTCATCTCCTTCTTCTCCCTCCGACTTTCTCCCCTCTTATTTGGTCACCAAATGCGGCTTCTCGCCGGGAAAGGCGGCTAAGGTTGCCGAGCTCATTCAGATCAGCCTGAATCCGTCATTTCTTTCTTCAGATCGCATGGATTCAATGATTCACACCTCAAAAGGGTCTTTTCGTGGTACCCTCGGGCACTCGCTTCTAGTGTAGAGAAGAACCTTGTCCCCAAATTTCATACCTTTCATGAACTCGGTTTCAAAGGTGATGACTTAATTACCCTTGTTTGTTCAAATCCAGATGTCTTGAAGGTAAGCATGGAGAATCAGGTTGTGCCGGGGATCAAATTATGGAGAACCGTATTAGGATCTCACAACTTATTGATGAAATGCCTCAAAGGCGCACATTGGCATGTTATTACCAACAACCTCCAAAAAACCAGTAAGAATATTTCTCTCTTAAGAGAATGTGTGCTGTCAGACCATCAAATCAGTATGATTGTGAGCCTGCAACCATCTCTCATTACACAAAAACCAGAATCTTTAAATGAATTGATTGCTCATGTGGTGAGGCTAGGGCTGCCACGTGGATCCTCCAACTTCCATTGGGCTCTCAGTGCTCTAGCGAAAGTCAGTGAGGAGAATTTACGAGCAAAACTGGAGTTCTTCAAGCAATTTGGATGGTCAGAAGATGACTTCTCTAAAGCTTTTTGCAACTCGCCAACTTTTATTGCCCTCAATTGAAGAATTTGGGGGAAAAGATGGAGTTTTTAGTGAAGGAAGCCGGCTGTCTTGCTTCTTATCTCGCACTCAATCCTGTGCTTTTGATGTACAGCATGGAGAAGAGGCTCATTCCAAGATTCAAGATTTTGAAGGCTTTGAAGGAGAAGGGATTAAGCGGTGGGGCCCGCAAGTTGAGTACTCTTGTGAAATGTACTAAGAAAGAGTTGTTTGAAAAGTATGTTGCTCCGTATGAGAAGCAGATCCCAGAACTTAGCGAATTGTCAAGTGCAAGCTCTTAGTATGTGTTTATCTTATTTGATTTCTCCTTCATTAGGCTAGCCTTTCGAACAGTGTATGACATTTAATTTTCTTTTAGTACACTTTTCTTTTAGTGATTATAAGGATTAACTTCTGGTGCTATATTTTCTTCTCCAAATGGATGTTTTGGGAACGGGTTTTCTATTCTGTAGAGAAGTCCATGAACCTGAAGCAGTTGGAGTATGATGTTTAGTTTGTTATAAAGTGCTGCTTTCTTCTCCCTCTCTCTGCACCAAATTTGCTAATTATAAATCAACTTTGTAAAACTTGACATGATACAAACATATATAATAAATATTATTTCTCTTTGAGAATTGGGGCTGTTGAAAGTAAAGCTTTTTTTTTTAAATGCAAGCTTGAGTGAAAGTAAATAATTTACTAAGCTTGTAGTTGGTTGGTCATTACTCATTATTATGATCACTTCAACAAAATGTATCATATAATTAATTAGGATAATAAAATTATGCAATGATGTTGGATTTACCGTGATAACCTGACAAACCTAGGAATGGCTTCAAGGATCAAAATGGGCTGAGAATATCAACTTGAAGTTGTAAATATGCATCTGTGTGCTCTACAAACAAAAAAAAATTTAGAAACTCAAAAAATCGATTTTAGAATCAGTCCTGAAAATAATGATAAATGAGAAATATAAAAGTGGAAATAGTGAATATAATATTTTATTATTTGAACTTCGGAATTGATTTTAGACCACAGGCTTCTAGAAAATTAGGCCCTGTGAATGAAAAATGAAGGCTTAATGGAGTTTTTAATTCCAACGGCCTAGATTAGAAACCTGGGCTAAATATCCATAAATATCTTGTGATCCTCGCCAGGCGCCAAGTCTGTCTTGTCTCTTCATCTTCCTGTGATTGTGAATGCGGTCTTGTCTCTTCATCTTCCTCTGTGACTTTGAAAGCTCAAGCGTCGCCAGTTGCACTACGAAGAAACCCAAGAACCATGCAGAAGCTTTTGTCTTCTCTCTCCCTCACTCTCCTCCTCCGTTCATCAATCCGCCAACTAAATCTGGTAAGAATCATCCCATTCTCCACTTCCGCCTCATCTCACTCCGACTCTCTCCCCTCTTACTTGGTGACAAAATGCGGCTTCTCCCCTGACAAGGCCGCCGAGGCCTCTGAGCTCCTCCGCCGCCGTGGTGTGCGGTCTCCAGATCAGCCTGATTCCGTCATTTCTTTCTTCAAATTCCATGGATTCAACGATTCACAACTCCAAAGACTCTTCGACCAGTATCCATGGTGGCTCTCTCTCAGCGTAGGAAAATTCCTTGCCCCCAAATTCCAAACCTTTCGTGAACTGGGTTTCACAGGGGAAAATGACGTAGCTCTAGTTTCTAATAACCCCTACGTCTTGAACAAAAGCATGGAGCATCAGGTTGTTCCAATGATCAAGCTTTGGAAATGCTTCATTAGACCTCACAGCGCATTAATTAAACACCTCAGGCTGCACAGATCCTTACTTTATAACTCAACCCTTGAGAAGACAGTCAAGAATGCAACTCAACTGCGTCAACTATCGGAGTTGCCGAGCGAACATGATTTCTTGATGGGAAATAAAGAACTTTTTTCCCTTTTAACTAAGAAATATAGTTTGCCAGCTGTACTGGAGTATCTTACGTCGTCCGTGACGACAAGATATCTTGTCAGTAAGGATGAGACTATACTTGCAAAAGTGGAGTTACTTAAGAGATTTGGATGGTTAGAAAACGAAATCCACAGAGCTTTGGAGTGACCGGCTGTCTTTGCCTGCTCATTGAAGGTGTTGAAGGAAAAGCTTCAGTTTTTTGTGAATGAAGAGTTGATTTATCTTGTCGCAAATAATCCAAAGCTTTTGACCTTGAACCTCAAGGAGAGACTCATTCCGAGGGTTGCGGTTTTGAAGGCTTTGGAGAAGAAAGGATTGATTCAACGTGACAGATTTATTGATCTCTTGTGCAGAACCATTAGCAGTTTTTCATGTATTTGTCAATGTCGTGCGTTCAGGAAGGCGATTCCAGAAGAACTGAGCCGCTATTTCAGTCGAAAATCTTAGTACAAAACAGGATTGTTAGAGAAGATTTTTGGAGTAGTTAATAGCCTGTTTTATCTCATTTGTGGTCACTCTTTTGATTACAAGAGGATATGTTGCTTCTCTTGCTAATGGATGTTTGGGATTTGGAGTTTGTTTTTTGTTGTTTCATTATGGATGATATGTATTGAAATCATGCTTGACATATGGTGAACTGCATGTGATTCTTACTTTTCATATTATTACAACTGAGATTAGAATGACACAGAAATTACCATACTTATAAAGCAAAGCTTTTATCAGTTCGCAATCATTAAATTAATATTCATCTCAATATAGTTCTTGCAAAATAAATTTTTATTTCTAAAAATAAATTATCCAATGCAGCCATAATTCGGGTACAAATCCATCAAACTTAAAATTGTATACTTCCCATGGACTATACGGTTGGTTGTCATCAACAAATAGGCCCAGTTCCTCAAGCAAGTATTAAAAAAAACAAAACAAATAGGCCCAGTTTTTATTTAAAAAACAACATGGCCCAAATCAGAAACTGATCCCACAATTCCTAGTTTTTAACTCTCAAATCTGCGCTTGTGCTCTAATGGCGGCTTCGACCGAGAAAGGAGAAAAAATGAAGTGAGAAATGATTAAGAAACTGACGTCTTCTTCCTCCTCAAGCCTCAGTTCCTTAATCTGTCACTCTAATAATCTGATAAGAGCTCTACTCTTCTCTACTTCCGTTTCATCTCCTCCCGACTTTCTCCCCTCTTACCTGGAGAACCGTTACGGCGTTCCCCACCAAAAATCCGTCGACGTCTCCAAGCTCTTCCTCCGCCGCGGAGTTCTCTCGCCGGCTCAGCCTGACTCTGTCATTGCCTTCTTCAAGTCCAATGGATTTGACGACTCTCACCTCAAGAAGCTCGTTCAGTGGAATCCATCGTTTCTCACTCTAGACGTGGAAAGAGCTCTCACCCCCAGATTCCAAGCCCTTCGTGAACAAGGTTTTACTGGAATCGACTTAACCGATCTGGTCAGTAGGAACCCTCATGTAATAATGTCGAGACTTGAGAGTAATGTCATGCCTAAGATAGAGTTTTGGAGACGCCTTTTAGGATCCCACAGGTTACTGATGAAATGCCTCACGAGTACACCTTGGCAGATTCTCTCATGCAGCCTCAGTAGGATTCGAACCAACATCTCCTTTCTTCAAGATTTAGGTCTCTCTGACCGTCAAATCAGCACGATAGTGAGCAAGAACCCACTTATCATAATACAGAAACCGGAATTGTTGAGTAAATTGATCCTCCGCGCGGAGAATCTAGGTGTGCCACGTGGGTCCCACAACTTCCACATGGTTATTTACACTCTATCCAAAGCCGGTGAGGATAATGTGCAGCAGAAAGTGGAGTTGTTTAAGGGATTTGGATGGTCAAACAATAATTTTTCCCAAGCTTTTCGTAGGACGCCGTTTTTGGTTACCTGCTCTTTGAAGGTGTTGGAGGGAAAAATGGAGTTTTTGGTAAAGGAAGCTGGTTGTAGTACTTATTATATCGCGCTCAATCCGGTTCTTTTGACTTTGAGCTTGGAGAAAAGGCTTGTTCCTAGACTTCAAGTTTTGAAGGCTTTGAAGGAGAAAGGATTGAGTGGTGGTAACCATAAGTTGACTACTACCATGACTTTAACCGATAAAAAGTTTTTGGAAAGGTATGTTGATTTACACAAGGAAGTGGTTCCAGAACTTGGCCAGTTTTTTAGTGGAAGCTCTTGGCCATAAACTGGAGGTTACCTGTTTGATTAGGCTATAGCACTGTTTTTTTAACGGAAGATTTGTAGCATTTAGTTCTAATTGAAGTATCTGAATGAATATCTTGGATCCATTAAAAAAATAATAATAATAATAATAATAATAATAATATTAATCTCGGGTCATATTTCTTTAGTATTTTTTTTCCTTTTGAAACACGATTTTGTAGAGAACTAAGAGGCAGCTTTATGTTTGGTGGTGATTGTGAATTTTTGTGGAGATATGATAACATAATGAAGGCACTTAATGTATAGATTAATCATTCCTAAAAAATAAATTATAGATTAATTGCACGAGCATCATAGGATGATCCTTGTTGACTGAATTTGTTAGTTGAAAGTCTGTTAATATAACTTTATAAGGCCTGTAATTTACCGTATGTATTGATGTGATAAAGTTGAGTAAAATAGAAACAAATACATTTAACTTTTCATCTATCACAGTATCTTTAATGTTATTTTTTTAGTAGGCCTGAACATATTGTTGTAAAAGAATAAACTGGGCCGAACTAAAATAATAATTGGGCCTAAACTTAAGAAGAGATTATTCTAAAAGAATAAAACGGGGCCTAAAACTTCAAAATAGACCTTGTGTGCTGTGAACAACGAACTGAGAGTGAACAAGATGCTGCACAAATCGTTGGCCGCCTTCTCGCCGGCTCTCCGTTCCTCAGCCCGACACCTAAATCTGCTAAGGACACTTCTCTTCTCCACTTCCGTCTCATCTCCTTCTTCTCCTCCCCCCGACTTTCTCCCCTCTTACTTGGTCACCAAATGCGGCTTCTCGCCTGACGAGGCTTCTAAGGCCGCCAAGCTCTTTCCTCGTCGAGTTCGCTCTCCGGATCAGCCTGACTCCGCCATTGCTTTCTTCAAATCCCGTGGATTCACTGATTCACACCTCAAAAGGCTCCTTTCGACCTTCCCCCATGCGCTCGCCCTGAGTATTGAGGAAACCCTCGCTCCCAGATTCCAAACCTTTAGTGAACTCGGTTTCACAGGCGATGACTTGGCAACCCTCGTTTGTTCAAACCCGAGTGTCTTGGTCAGAAGCATGGAGAATCAGGTCGTGCCGATGATCAATCTTTGGAAACGGATCTTCGGATCCCACCATAGCTTACTGATGAAATGCCTCAAACAGACACGTTGGCAAATTATTAGCAGCCATATTGATAAAGTTCTTAGTAACATTTCTCTCTTGAAGGATTTGGGGCTTTCAGACCATCAAATTAGCACGGTTGTGAGTAATCGGCCTTATATCATAATACAGAAACCGGAATCGTTGATTGAATTGGTTTCTCGTGCGGAGAATCTAGGGATATCGCGTGGATCATCGAACTTCCATTGGGCTCTTTATACTCTATCTATGGTAAGTGAGAAAAATTTACGACCAAAAGTGGAGTTTTTCAAGGGATTTGGATGGTCAGTAGATGATTTTTCGCTAGCTTTTCGCAAGTCGCCCGGTTTCTTTACTTGCTCGTCAAAAGTCTTGAAGGAAAAGATGGAGTTTTTGTTGAAAGAAGGTGGTTGTACTACTTCTTATATCGCACTCCATCCTGTGCTTTTGACATTGAGCCTGGAGAAGAGGCTCATTCCTAGATTAAAAGTTGTAAAGGCTTTGAAGGAGAAAGGATTGAGTCATGGTGATCATAAGTTGACTAAACCAATGACCTTGACCAAAAACGAGTTTTTTGAAAGGTATGTTGCTCCATACAAAGAGGCGATCCCAGGACTGAGCCAATTGTGCGATGCAAGCTCTTAGTAATAAACTAGTTGTTGTTTTTTCGTTTCATTTTTTTTCATTAGGTTAGAGAGAGAGCTGTGGTTGATGAGCGGAAAAGAATTAATTTGTGAATTTGAGTAGTTATGGTCTTGAATTATTTGATCCTTGTTTTTTGCACAAGGTATTATGATTTCTGAGCTAAATATTGTTGTAACTTCAAGATACTTTGGAAGTACTCTGAACAATATCTTGACTTGCCTGATGAAATACTTATTATTTGCTAAAATCTTTGATTTTACTTTTTTTTTAAAATACTGATAAATGCATACTAAAATTTTATAATGCTCGAAAGTTCTCCAATAATAATTGTCATTTTTTTTTCCCAAGAGCTTAAACAGTTATGTCCAAATATAGGATTCCTTCTGTTTTTGGACTATGCAAATCTAATTCCAGGACAAAAAAGTTTGTGATAACATTTTAAAATTGCAAAGCATTTACACCTCAAAAAAAATTGCAAAGCATTATGCGTATTATTAAAAGTTGTCTTTTTCTGAATTTTCGGTGTAAAGAATGTATATTTTTGTAAAGAATGTAGCTATATATGATTTTTCTTATGTTATTCTTTTTGAGCTTTTGAGGGAGCAGTCAGTGTTCATAAGCACATGCAATAATATATTGTGCAGAAAAACCGGAGTTCATGTTTGTATTGAAGTCTTTCCAAATTTCCTTTTTTTGTTTCGTCTTGTATTGCGATGGAGATATAGTTGCCACTGTTTGCTCCGGATTCGAGTTCTACCTTCATATTTCCAGTTTATTAAATTCTGGCAGTTGAGTTCTCGGATTTGATAAAACCCAGAATTCGATAAAATCAAGTTTTGGGACAAAATCCAAAATATTGAATCCACGGGACAACAAAGGGTTCAGAGAAAAGTTCACTTTTGATCCCTCACCCCTTGTAAAATGTTGTCATTTTCCTTTCAATTTGTTCAACAAAGGGTCCAAGACCTCTCTGCCTTCTTCGTCTTCGCCTCTTCTTCCTACAGTTTTGTGCCAAGCTGATGCACAGGCAGCTCTCTCTTTTCTCCCACACTTGCCGCTCCTTGTTACAACACCCAATTCTCATAAGAAGCCTCCTCTCCACCTCCATTTCTTCTTCCCCTGACTTTCTCCCCTCTTATCTTGTGACTCAATTCGGCTTCTCACCGGAAAAGGGTGCTGAGGCATCCAAGCTGCTCCGCCGTGTGAAGTCGCCGGATCAACCAAACTCAGTCATTTCCTTCTTCAAGTCCTTATGATTTGACGATTCCCGTGTGAAAAGGCTCCTTCATTCCAGCCCTCGGTTGCTTACGCGAGACGTGGAAAAATCAATTGCCCCGAAAGTTCACATCTTGAATGACATCGGAATTAATGGATCTAACCTCATCGACATGATCATTTCCGACCCATTTATACTCGATTATAATATCAAACGTAATTGCATACCCAAGTTTGAGCTCTCTAGAAGGATTGTTGGATCTCACAAGTTACCGATGGAATGCCTTAAAGAAAGCTGGCGGATGTTCTGCAACAGTCTTGAAAAGTCGCACAAAAATGTTTCCTTTTTTCAAGAATGTGGCCTCTCGGACCATCAGATTAGCCACATATCATTGGTATGAAGCTAGAACTTTTGAATGAGTTAGTTTCCTGTGTGGAGAAGCTAGGGCTGCCACGTGGGACCTCCAATTTCCATTTGGCCATGACTACTCTATCCAAGGTCACAGATATTAACACACGAGCAAAAGTGGAGTTGTTCAAGGGATTTGGGTGGTCAGAACATGACTTTGCGCAAGCTTTTTGTAAGGCCCCAACTTTCTTCTCTTCCTCAACAGAGGTGTTGGAGAAAAAGATGGAGTTTTTTTCTGAATGAAGGCAGCTGTCATGCTTCTTATATTGCACACAGTCCTGTGCTTTTGACCTACAGCCTGGAGAAGAGGCTCATTCCCAGAGTTAAAGTTTTGAAGGCTTTGAAAGAGAAAGGATCGAGTGGTGGTGACCATAAGTTTGGTTCTGCATTCTCCTATACTGACAAGAAACTCATTAAAAAATACATCGATCCATATGAGAAGGCAATTCCAGGACTGATCCAGTTGTTCAATGCAAGCTCTTAGTCATAAATTAGATGTTAATTTTCTTTTTATTTTAAGCAGTTAGTAGCCTTTTCTACCGGTTTTCTCCATTCTTCCATTAGGATATTGGTCTTTTAGATATGCTCTAATACTGAATGTCTGAGTTTAGAATTTATTTGTAGGAGGATTTGTAACGTTTTAGACTAATTCTCATCTCTATATTGATGTTTCGTATCAAAGTTTCTTTGGTGCAAATGAATATATTTGTGAATTTATCAAAGTTTTGGAGGACAACTAACTCTTAACATATGGGTCCTATTACCATTGATAACCTACAAAATGCAAGTTCTAGTCTTGCCCCTCTTGGCTTATGAACGAAATCAGCCGAATTGCAAAGTCTTCTCTTTGAAGAGGGCATAAGAAATGTCTAAGCGGCCATTGCCTCTTTGCATTGGACTATATTTGCATTCCAAAAGAGAATGAGAGAGCCGGCATAATCTCCACTAAAAATCAAAACATTTCACTCGTACTGAAATGGTTGTGGATATGGAAACAAGATTTCTGACTGACCTTAGGCGTGAAAGTTTAGCAGCCCCTGACTATCCCAATGATGCCAAAATATCTGTTTTTTTTTCTTCTTTTTTCCTTTCTCTGTTTACTATTATAAAAGATGATTGTAATTGATGCAGTAGGACCACCTGCTTGTAAAAACTTTTTATTTATTTAATAGAATTTCAGCAAGGTAATTGCTTCCTGAAACTTCACAAAAAAAAAGAGAAAAAGAATGCAAGTTGTTTTAGCTGCAAAATAATTGTTTTCATGCCTACATTATTCAAGTATGTAGATATGGAAAAAAGGACAATTGATACTAAAAACGGTCAAACTTTTCATTGAAGCTTCAAATATATTTTCTTGTGCTTAAAATATATTTGATATATTATTATGTACTATTTTTATTCTACTTAGTTTTGTGCTGGTGAACTATTTAAAATCATGATATGAATTATGCCAAAAATTGTATGACAATAAAGAGCTCTCTTTATGATTAATTTTACCATGAATTATGCCAAAACCTGTTCATGATGATTAATTTTACCATGAATGTTTATGATTATTTTATTTTTTTATTTTAGCTTTTTTGTTTTTTATGCTGGGAGTCCATGCTCAAATTTGTATTTAAGCTAATATTCCTTAGAAGCAGTTTAATCCTTGAGATTTTTATTCAAGGTTATTCAAAATTACTTTTTATTTTTCTTGTTTTTAACATAATAGCATGGAGATGGAATTGCTGGGCTTGATAATTGATATAATGATAAGTTGGATTTTCATTACATGTGTGACTGGAATTGTGAGCGTGGGATTCAATAAAACCGAGAATTGAATTCACGAGTTTGATAACTGAGAATTCAATTCTCTCGTTTATCCTAATCCGAATTTCCTTCGTCTCTTTCATTAGTGCTCTTTGCAGCGATGATGCACATGCCGCTCTCTCTTTTCTCCTACACTTGCCGCTCCTTTCTACAACCTCCAAGTCTCATAAGAAGTCACCACTCCAAGTCCGTTTATTCTTCCCATGACTTTCTCCCCTCTTATCTGGTGGATAAATGCGGCTTCTCTGAAGAGAAGGCTGCCAAGGCATCCAAGCAGCTTCACCGCGTCAAAGCGCGTAATCAACCAGACTCTGTTATTGCCTTCTTCAAATCCCTAGGCTTTGACGATTCCCAGGTCAGAAAGCTCCTTCATTCTAACCATAGGTTTCTTGCACGAAGCGTGGAAAAATCAATTGCCCCGAAAGTTCGCATCTTGAATGACATTGGGATTACTGGCACTAACCTCGTTAACCTGATCATTTCCAACCCAAGGATACTCGATCATAAAATCGAGCCTAATTCCACAACCGAGCTTGAGCTATGTAGAAGAAATGTGGGGTCTGACAAGTTACTGATGGAATGCCTCATAGAAAGATGGGTCGGCAACAATATTGAAAGTTTGCTCAAAAGCGTTTCCTTTCTTCGAGAGTGTGGCCTCTCGGACCATCAGATTAGGTTCATCTTGGGCAAACGGACACAAATCATTCGTCAGAAGCCCGAATATTTGAATGAACTGGTTGCACGTGTGGAGAGCCTACGACTGCCACGTGGGTCCCCTACCTTCCATTGGGCTCTTTTTGCTCTATCCATGGTCAGTGAGGAGAAATTAAATGCGAAAATGGAGATGATGAAGGGGTTTGGATGGTCACAAGAGGACATTTTTGCAGCCTTCCGAAATTCACCAATGATCATGTGCTATTCGTTGAAATCAACAGAGAAAAAGATGGAGTTTCTAATGAAGGAAGCGGGATGTCCTGCTTCTTATATCGCACTCTATCCAGTTCTTTTGAACTTGAGCCTGGAGAAGAGGCTCGTTCCAAGACTCAATGTTTTGAAGGCTTTGAAGAAAAAAGGGTTGAGTGGGAGTAACCATAAGGTATCTACTATCATGACCCTAACCAATGACAAGTTCGTTGAAAGATATGTTGCTCCAAACATGGAGTCTATCCCAGAACTTAGCCAATTGTTCGATGCAAGCTCTTAGTAATAAACTATCCTTTTTGAGCAAGTTAATAGCTTTTTCTATCAGTTTTTTTTCGTGAAGTACTTGCTCGTTTAGTTATGCTATAATACTGAATATGTATGAATTTGAAGGTTCTTTATAGGAAGATTTGTAGCGTTTTAGTGTTAATTGTTATCGTCGTGAAATTGATGTTTGTTTGGCATCAAATTTCTTTTGGTGCAAAGAATTTATTTGTGAATTTGAGAGCCGTCGTTGTAGATGCTAAATATTTGTGTTCCATGCTTATATATTACTCAACTAAGTAAAGAGACATGCAGCCTGTGGTTCCTAGATGTACCATGTTATTTTCATTCATCACAGTTTTTATTTCTTATTTAAATAAAGTTAATACATTATATAGAAATAATTGTACATATGTAATACATAAAGTTAAGTTATTATGTACATATGGATATCCAAATTTGCAAATAAAATTATAAATTCCCCAAATAACCCATTAGATAAAAAAATATGCCCAAACTAACCCACGGAACCATGGGTTCCGTTATTTAAGAATAAGAAATGAAAAAAAAAAAGTAATTTATGGGCCCATTTAATAAAATAAGAAGAATTTCGCGAAAGCCCCTACATTAAACAAAAATTGTAAACGAGTCCTTGTTTTATTGAAAAATGCAAAAGGGCATGTTTTAGGAGTTAATATGTTAGTTTTCATACCTAAATTATTTGAAAAAAATATTTAAGTTAATTAATCTATCTCCATTGAAACTAATTATTATATAATTTCAAAATTTAATTAAAAAAGTATAAGATTTTATACTTTTTTTAATTAAATTTTGAAGATGCAAATATCACTGTTCACCGTCTCGCCCCCTCTCTGTTCCTCGATCCGGCAGCCGATTCTGACAAGGACGGTTCTCTTCTCCATTTCCGTCTCATCTACTTCTTCCTCCGATTTTCTCCCCTCTTACTTGGTGACCGAATGCGGCTTCTCTGCTGACAAGGCCGCCGAGCTCATCCCTCGTCGAGTTTCCTCTCCGGATCAGCCTGACTCCGTCATTTCTTTCCTTAAATCGCACGGATTCACTGATTCACACCTCAAAAGGTTACATTCGGCCTACCCCAATGCGCTCACCCTTAGTGTAGAGTAAACACTCACTCCCAGATTCCAAACCTTTTGTGAACTCGGTTTCACAGGCGATGACTTGACAACCCTTGTTTGTTCAAACCTGATGTCTTGAAGGGAAGCATGGGGAATCATGTCGTGCCTGTAATCAAGTTATGGAGAAGCTTACTAGGGTCCCATAGCTTACTGATGAAATCCCTCAGTAGGACACATTGGCAAATCATTAGCACCAGTGTCGATAAAACTCTCGGTAACATTCCTCGATTGCGGGATTTGGGGCTGTCAGACCATCTCAAATTAGCACGGTTGTGAGTAAGCAGCCATATATCATAATACAGAAACCGGAATCGTTGAATGAGTTGGTTTCTCATGCGGAGAGTCTTGGGATATCCCCTGGGTCGTCGAACTTCCATTGGGCTCTATATTCTCTATCTATGGTAAATGAGGAAAATTTACGGCCAAAACTGGAGTTGTTCAAGGGATTTGGATGGTCAGAAGCTTTTCACAAGGCACCGTCTTTCTTTAACCCCTCAATGAAGAACTTGAAGGAAAAGATGGAGTTTTTTGTGAATGAAGCAAGTTGTACTGCTTCTTATATCGCACTTAATCCAGTTCTTTTGTGCTACAGCCTGGAGAAGACACTCAGCTCTGAAGGAGAAGGGATTGAGTGATGGTGACCACAATTTGCCGACCCTCGTGGTAGTTACTAAGAAAAAATTCTTTGAAAGATATGTTGGCTCCATACAAGGAGGCGATCCCAGAACTGAGCCAGTTGTTTAGTGCAAGCTCAAGCTCTTAGTGTAATAAACTATAGGTTATCCTTTTAAGCTGGTTAATAGCTTTTTTCTATCGGTTTCCATTGTCTTTCATTAGGTTGTTCGTTTGATTATGATGTGATATTCAATATGTCTGAATTTAGGATTTCTTTGTAGATTTCTTTGTAGCTTTTAACGTTCATTGTTATCTCTAGATTGATGTTGGCCGTCAAATTTTGTTTGTTGTAAAAGAATATATTTATGAACTTGAGAATTACGGCCCTCTTTAAATTTTTAGTCAAGATTCGTTACTGATTTCATTATAAATTCAAGTAACTTTTGGCAATGAGCGGAGCCTCGCAAAGTTTCTTGTCTTGCATATGTTTGTCATTAGCAGTTTGAAAGGTATGGTGCTCCTTACAAAGAGATAAATCCAGAGCTAATCAAGTTTTTTAGTAAATAAAAAGTATGTTAACTACGTATCTAATAAGACTATCTTTTGTGCTCATGGCTAACCTTTTTCATTCTGTTATAATTGATTCATGAGCATGTCTGTGACAACTCAATTTCAGTGTGACTTATTTCTTAAGGCTTATTTTTCTCTTATTAGGTTTATACGAGTTGAAATTAGTCAGTAATGCATAAACTATATGATCATTCTTGAGTTACTGCCAAGCATATCTGAATCTGATACAAAAACTCTAAAAATGATCATTTCAATTTTCGAATTAATTCTGAAAATACAGATAAGAAGTATCTATACACATAAATGCGTGTACTACAACATAGAGCAGACAAGATTATTGATGATGATACCATAAAATAATTAATCATAGACTCTTATTTATTATTCAGATTTTGCTTGAACCTATCTATTTTGTTGTCAGATAAAATTGTCTTGGATATCCATTTATTCTATCACTGTGGATCCGATTAGTTACTACAAGCTTTGTAATATATAAATGGGCCGAAGATTACAATATAAATTGGAAAACTGGGCTAGAATATTTTTTGAATTTAATTGGGCTAGAAATTCCAAACCACGACTTCTCTTCTCTTCTCTTCTCTTCACTGCGTCTGTGGCGGTTCAATTTAGGTGACAGTGAAACGCATGAAAGAGAACGGAAGAAGATGAAGAAATCGTTGGCCGCCTTCTCGCCGGCTCTCCGTTTCTTATTCCGGCCGTCGAATCTGACGAGAAACCTCCCATTCTCCACTTCTGTCCCATCTCCTTCTCCCTCTGACTTTCTCCCCTCTTACTTAGTCACCAAATGCGGCTTCTCCGTGGACAAGGCCACTAAAGCCGCCAAGCTTATCCCTCGTCGAGTTTCCTCTCCATATCAGCCTGATTCCGTCATTTGTTTCCTTAAATCTCATGGATTTAATGATTCACACCTAAAAAGGCTCCTTTCCAAGTACCCTCAAGCGCTCGCCTTCAGTGTAGAGGAAACCCTCGCTCCCAGATTCCAAACCTTTCGTGATCTCGGTTTCACAGGCGACGACTTAGTTACCCTCGTTTCTTCAACCCCGTTTTTCTTGATCAGAAACATGGAGGAAAAGGTTTTGCCCAAGATCAAATTCTGGAGAAGCTTCTTAGGAGCCCACAGCTTATTGATGAAATGCCTCACACACTCACATTGGCAGTTCCTTACTGCCAGCCTGCATACAACTGCTCAGAATATTTCTTTCTTACAAAAATGCGGGCTTTCGGACCATCAAATCCGCACTGTTGTGAGATGGAAGCCATCTGTCATAACACAGAAACCAGAGTTGTTGAATGCATTGGTTTCACGTGTCGAGCTTCTAGGCCTGCCACGTGGGTCCCCCAATTTTCATTGGGCTATATTTAGTCTATCTATGGTCAGCGAGGACAATTTACGGTCAAAAGTGAAGTTGTTCAAGGGATTTGGATGGTCAGAAGATGATTTCTCCAAAGCTTTTCGCAAGTCGTGCGTTTTCTTTACCTCCTCATTGAAGACGTTGACGGAAAAGATGGAGTTTTTTGTGAATGAAGCCGATTGTCATGCTTCTTATATCGCACTTCGTCCAAATCTTTTGAACTACAGCCTGGAGAAGAGGCTCGTTCCCAGAGTTAAAGTTGTGAAGGCTTTGAAGGAGAAGGGATTGAGTGATGGCGACCATAAGTTGCCGACTGTGATGAGAGTTTCTAAGAAAAAGTTCTTTGAAAGATATGTTGCTCCATACAAGGAGGCGATCCCAGAACTGAGCCAGTTGTTTAGTGCAAGCTCTTAGTTAAAAGATTTTCTGTCATTTTTTTGCATCTTTAATAGGTTGGTTACTTGCTCCTCTGATTATGCTGTGATATTGATTATGTCTGAATTTAGGATTTCCTTGTAGGGAATTTTGTAGCTTTTAGTGCTAATTGTTATCTCTAAAATTGATGTTTGGCAGCAAATTTCTTTTGGTGCAAACAATTTATTTCTGCGAATTATTTGTGTTCCATGCCTACATTATTTAAGTCTGTAGCTGTTGTAAGCAAAGAAACATGCAGCCTGTGGTTCCTAGGCGCTGTACCATGTTATTTTCTTTTTATCACAGGTGTTTTTTTTTTCCTTTTTTTTGAATAAAGCACTCTCTATATAGGGGTTTTTATTTCGTTGAAATGTAAGATATAATACAATATTATTACATTATGTTACGATGTACTTTTTGTCTATTATTATATACTGTTGTTATATAGTTATTCTATATGTTACATACTTTCATTTGCAACTTCATCATTTCTGTATATTTATAACATACTATTTTGTTATAGAGAAGCATGTTCTTATTGTTGGAACTTAATAAAATGTATTATTTTATTAAAGTGTTCATTATAACTAGTTGAAGGCCCGTACATGGGTACAAGTACTTTCGGAAGATCAACGGGCCGCCGAGAGTTTTAAGTTTTTTTTTGCATGGCTACTATCTCAGAATGAATTGCTCACGAGACAAATAAAATGCGAGAGTATGATTCCTAAATACTGCTGTGTGACCTGTGTCAATTAAAATTTTGGAATTAATTTCAGAAATATAGATAAAAAAATGAACATAAGAAATTTTTTTTTTGCTTTTACTAATTTTTTTAATCTTCACCCTGATAATTAATTGGATATCTGGATGAATAACTGCCTGGTTTTTTTATCTGATATTCGTATATCTTTTACTGAGGCTAGATATTTTTATTTCGCATCTATATTTCGGATCCTTTTAGCCGAAGGAACCAATAGTAGTAGTACTTGTCTCAGCCAGACCAAATCAATAGACTGATCATTCATCTCTAGCCGTCCATTTCTCGTCAAATTGTCCTATCATCCAGATCCAACGGCCTACTCCCTTCCACGTCTGACAAGATTAAATAATAATTATCATCTCCATTTATAAAAAAACGAAATAAGTAGATCGTATACCTCCATGACACGACCGATTAATACACTGGAGATATCCATTATTTAAAATGGAGATGAATTATTCTTTTATCTTTCTTTTTTTCCTTTTTCTTTGTTGCTGTGCTGTCTAGTCTAGTGCAGCAGGTAGATTTAGAAACACGGCTAAGCTTTCTTCTTCTCCTTTCTATTTCTTCGTTTATGCATCGCCTTATATATTGATATATCCATAACTAATTTGATTTGATCTAAACGGTGAGATCAGTTGTCAATTCTCGAGCTTCTAGTCTTCTTTCTTAGTGGGAAAGGATCGCGCCATGTCTATGCTCGATGCGTTCTTCAACAAGGGCGGTGGCGGCACCGGATTCAAGGCCGCCAAATGGTAATAATTCCAACCTTGTTCTTCTTCTTCTTCTTCTTCTGTTTTCCCGATTTTACTGGATTTTCTCTGCGTATTTTTTTTTTCTCTGAATTATTCGACCTTTGAATCGATCAATTAAGTTTTCTTCGATTTTATATAGAAATTGGCTGGTTTTCATTTAATTAGTTGATGATTTGAACTATCTGACTGATCGTTGTTTAAAATTTACTTCTTAATCAGCAAAACGCTGCTGAAGCTGACAATTCCGAGGATTAAACTGCTGCGCAACAGACGGGAGATTCAGCTGAAGCAGATGCGCAAAGACATAGCCAAGCTTCTAGAAAATGGTCAGGAAGCTACTGCTCGAATTAGAGTAAGCACCTCTTAATCCCTAATTTTCTCACTTAAGAAACTAGAAATTCAATAATTAAAAGGTTAATTAAACAGGTGGAGCATATAATCAGAGAAGAAAACATGATGGCAGCACAAGAAATTATCGAATTATTCTGTGAATTAATAACAGTCAGACTTCCCATAATTGACACTCAAAGGTCATAAAGCCCCTTATTAAATCACAAAATTAACTCAAAATAACTCCATAACAAAGCTAAAGAATTAATCTTTTTTATTTCAGAGAGTGCCCTCTTGATTTAAAAGAAGCAATTTCGAGCATTTGCTTTGCCGCTCCAAGATGTGCTGATTTAACAGAATTAATGCAAGTTCAGATGCTTTTTGGAGCCAAATATGGTAAAGAATTTGTCCAAGCCGCAACAGAATTGTTGCCTGACTGTGGAGTCAACCGCCAGGTCAGCAAATGATGAGAACTATCTTTTGTTATAATGTAATTTATTTATGCTTAAAATAATATACTGTTTTAATGCAGATTATTGAGTTGTTGTCTGTGCGGGCTCCTTCAGTGGAGACAAAAATGAAGTTATTGAAGGAAATTGCTGAAGAACATGGTTTGGATTGGGATCCAACGGCTACTGAATCCGAGTATTCTAAACCTCATGAAGATTTACTTGTAAGTTTAATCAATCAAATAATTAAATTTTATATTCATAAGTTAAGTTATTAGAAAACCTTGAGTCAAGTGGGTGATGTAATAGGATTGTTTTAAAATCTCACTATCTTTTCTGAATATTTAAAGAACTCCATTTTTTTGGAAAATTATTTTAAGAAATATAATTTTAGGATATTTTTTCTAAATTTCCTATCTTTTCTGAATATTTTATGAACAATTGTATAATCTTGTGTAACAATTTACCGTTTGGATTACATTTAAAGTAAAAACTAAAAGTCATACTTAATTTTTAATTATTTCCTTTTTTGTTTCAGAACGGACCGAGCTATACAAATAATGCATCAAATTTAAATCTCCCAAAGGAAGAGAAAAACGAGGAGCAATCATCCGAAGAGGAAAAATCAAATCCAGATTTACACACAGAAGACGATTCATTTGATTTGGATCTTCCTGAAGTCCCCAAAATTACAATTACGCCCCTGTCTAGCAAACCGCCACCTGTCCATCAAACCGGCCCGAATATTCCGATTTTACCCCCAAACAATTCACAACAGACAACTCAAACCGGCCCAAATATTCCGATTTTACCCCCAAATAATTCAGATAAAAGAGAAATCGGTCCGAGTAATAATGATAACAATGATAATAGACCGATTCCTTTTCCAAATGCACCTCCATTGGATTCAGCATTTAATGAGCCGAAACAATTCATACCATTTATTTCCTCCCCTTCTTTTCCAACCTCTCCTAATGAATCAAAGCATGTGTTCAAATCCGAAATAAAGAGCGAAATAATCAATACAAAATCCTCTCAAACGGTTCAAAATTCAAATGTTCAAATTTCGAATTTGGATTTGCGAGACGTTTTGGCAGCTGCACAGGAGGCTGCTGATAGTGCAGATAAAGCTGCTAAAGCCGCCCGTGCAGCTGCTGATTTGGCCCAAAGTACAATTAATGATTTTGTTTCAAAAAATAATAATGAGGTGAAAAGAAATAATTCGGTTGAGAGAAATGTGGAAGAGAAAAGGCCGATTTTTGATAGACAAGATTCAAATTCGAACCCGTTTTCAAATGTTGAAATGGAGTCTCCAGTTAGGAAAGATAGTCATGCGCCTCAAAGGTTGGACTCTTTGGAGGATGATTCGTATGATAATTATCCGAATCTTTTTGGCTCGAGCGGTTCAGGTCATTTTGGATCGGATAGAAAAAATTGAAGAGTGAGTTTTTTATGGTTTGATGCGTTTGTGTTTGAGATTTGCACTTGTTTAAGTGTTGTTTTTATGAGCGTGAAATTATTTGGAGTGGTAATTTTTATGATTTTGTAAATTTGTTGTGTTATATTTTTAATAAGTGGAGAATTTAAACAAAGAATTAATTGCTTATATTTCTATTCAAACTCAACTTTGTTATGTAACAAGTAATACAAATGAGTGATTTGTTTATATGTTCTTGTTTACAAGCCAAGAGTTCAAAACCTTTTCAACACAAAAAATGTTACAATAAAAGTTCAAAACCTTTTCAAGCTTAAACTAAGAAAAAACAAAAAATCAAGTTGTATTAATCTGTTATATCAATTGAATCCTCATCTAAGATCGCAGAGCTCTCATCTACAGAACTACTAAACTTCTTTTCTAAAAATTCATCATAATTTTCCTCAGAATTGGTGCTCAATTCAAAGTCAGAAAGAAATGAAATTTCTGCTCTATCATGATTAGTGCCAGAGCCAGAGCTGTAATTTTTACCCCTCCATAAAACAATTTGTTCCTTCTCAAAAGTCACAGGTATGCAAGGAACCAAATCCTGCACCAAAAATATAAAAATTATTATATATATATATATATTGTTTTCTTTTTTCTTGAGAAGTAAGTTCTATATATATTGTTACAAACAGTATTCTAATTATGTTTACAAATAAAAAGAAACCTACCCTTAGTTTAACTCCGATCTTCTTATAATCACTTCTTGGCAAACCCTTACAGTCTATCCGTACCAACTCATCTGCTAAAAAAGCATCTCGTACCATTGGCACGAGAAATGCATAATATCCATTCTTAGCTGCAAAAGATAACCCAATACTAACTTAAAATCATCAACATATTTATCAAATTAAAGAAATTTATAATAAAAAAATTAAAACAAAGATTTACCGAGCTTTGTTAAGGCGGGAATATTAAGGCCTTTCTTCCTCATCTCCTTAGTCTCCTCAATTGTTAGACCTTCTATAGTTGTTTTAATCAATTTTGGATAAATAGGCTCATGAGGTTTCCATAACATTAATGGAATTTTAGGCCTTTTTTTCGGATTATAATATCTTCCTCTGTATAATATTATTTGACCTCCGTGCCGATGAATAATTAAACCGCCTGTCTTATCCTAAACAAATAAATTATATTTCAAATTTCTTTATTATGATGACATACATAAATCATGTAGTTTTTTTGATAAATATATATTTTATTTATTACCTCAAGTTGTGCACAAACGTTTTTCATATCGACAGTTGGCACGCCAAGGCATTTTATTCTCACGGCTTCTGCATTCTTCCAATTGTTGTGTATATCATTCAACATGTTGTGTGTAAGCCCATCTCTCCCTTCAAATCCACAATTAAAGAAAAATATGACTTACTATAAAACATGAATAATACTAGTGAGAATTGAAAGTTTTCGATTCGGATCTTTACAATTACCCAAATTAACCTGGCGTTTTGATCGATTCTTCTGACAACCGTCAATCAAATACGCTCTCTCATCCTGGCTGAGCGGCTCTCCAATCACCTTCTCTCTCATAACCTTCCTCTTCTTCTCCAACTCCTCTTCTCCTCCATCCATCTCCTCATCAACAGACTTCAAAACCGGCTCAACAGCAGGCGCACAAACACCGGTCCAGACCCGATCGACTCGGCCCGGTCCGAACGGCGAGTACTTAGGCTCACGCAGCCCAATTGGCCGGACATTTTGGTTCGACTCGGTGTAGCTGAACCGAAAGTCGAACGGAAGGTCTGAACGGACCGTTTCGTGGTTGGACGGGTCGAGGGAAGACGGAGGCCGGTAAAGAGGCTTTTTACGTTTCTGTTTAGCGGGCTTTTCGCTGGGGGTTTGCGGGCGGAGAGAAGGAGGGGCGATGAAGTTGTATTCTTCGTAGAGGCGGGAGAAGAGGCGGCGCGAGAGGCGGAGGAAGGAGGAAGAGAGAGTTGGGTTTTGGCGGGGTATTTGGGAGAAGAGCATGGAGTGAAGAGGGAGAGAGATTGTATGCGCATGAGGCGTTTGACGTATGGTTTGAAAGAGAGATTTGGAGGAGACCACGAAGGTATCGATATTAATGGATTAGGCCCATGGGCCATTTGTTTTCAACACACCATCGTAACATTTTCAAGTTACTCGCCTCGATGAGATCAAAATATTTCTATATCTATTAATCTAATCCTATTATTATTTCTCTTTTTTGAGAATTATTCCTATTATTTTAAGAAGGCAAAAAAATATTAAGGCTGTATGTATGAGCTACTACTTTTGATCATGAATTATTATGAAAATTAAGTATATAAAAAAAGTAAGATAGTACGCATGAGTAGAGATACTACTTTTGCTCATGGTTCAATGTTCGCTCGAGTTCGACTTGAGATTATTCGCTAAATGATTTGTTCGGTTCAAACCGGACCGAACAATGAATATGTTTGAAATAAACAAACCGGACTCGAACCATGTACAACTCATTCCACAGTTTGATTTTTATATTTTATTCGATTATCTATTGGATGTTTGGATGGAACCTGGATTATATATATTGATGACATATGTATATGATATGTAGCATATAAGCCCACATACATACATACGGGATATGTGGCCGCATGTTCATACAACCACATATCTCTTATATGTGGACTCAAGGCCAGTCCCGGTATTTCAGTTGCCCTAGCCCGAAATATAACCAACCTTTAATATTCTTTGCAATATTGCCCCACTAAATAAAACGTGCAAGAAAATAAAACATGAAAAACAAGAAAATGGAAATATCTTTTATGATCAAATATAAATAAAATAATGCAAAAATATAACTTGTATGAACAAAAAACCATAAACAATTTTGCATGTGATAAAATATATATTGTTGGAGAAAAACTCAATTACCTTGTTTAAATATTTAATTTCGTTTGCCATATAAATTAAATTAGAATTTCGTAGAAAATGATTGTTTATTGTTTTTCATTTAACTCAACGGCATGTAGAATTCTTCTTCTTTACCTGAACTTTTTCTTTCTGTAAAATAACATGTTTTACTTCGTACTCTTAAATAAAATACATACTACTATATATTGTTGTCTTAATATAAATTTCGGGCATACACCCAATCAAGATACCTAACCGCAATATTTTCTTGTGGGCATGCATCTCCAAATGCAATATACCCATAATAATAACCACGTTTTGCTTTGTCAATCGGCCATGTATCCCCCAAGTAAATTTTTATCTCTACTTTCTACACCACAAAAGTTAAATCAATTTTCTTGCAGACCATGAGATCAAATTTCTGTTGTTCATGTAGATGTTCAATATTATGTTTTATGAGATGTAATAAATAATTTAATGAAATTTTCTTAGGGCTTGACTTGCAAAATAATATATTATACTGCTACCATGATGAAATTGCGTTAATATTAAAATTATAAAACCATATTCTATTTTGCTTTCTTTTGGTTTAGTGTCATGTCTCTTAAGGCAGGCTATAAATGTAATCACAATTTCACAATTTATACATAACTATATATGTTCATTTAGTATAAATTAGAACAAACAAATTAATCACATTTAGATGAACTATGTAACATATTAATTTGTGTAGTTAAATAATATTATAATTTCATGTGCATATATTGCGTGCAATTAAAATTCAGTATGACAAATTACTACATAGCACCATCTCTACAATAAAAAGAAAAAAAGAAATAATCACCACACGATTTCTTATCTTCATTACTTTCAATTTTTTAAACAATCAGAGCACATTTCTTATGTTTCCAATAAATAATATTGGGTTATTTTCAATCTGTTGATACATAAAATATTGAATAGTTGCTACTTGCTACTATTCCTTCAAAAAAAAAAAATCTTTCAGGGGGAATGTAAAGTTGTGATTTTAATCAATGATTAGTTTCTATAGCAAAATAAAGCATTGATTGACATAAGTGTATGACATCTCACATATAAGTCCACATATACAAGACATGCGGTCGCATGTTCTCTACTAAAATTGTATGTATATGTGGGGACACGCGACCACATCTCTCGTATGTGTGGTCTATATGCGACATATCATACACATGTCATCAATGTTCTAAATTATTGTAATAATTAATATATATCGAATGTAGAAAACACCAAATCTGCTCTTTGGAAACTCAAAATTCATCGGTGGCGTTTTTATGTTTCTACAAGCAATCAATATGAATTACGAATGGGAGAAGCTCATGATCTATCTGTGTTCAAAATATGGAATGAACATTTGAGTGAAACATATGGTAAAAGTTCATAAAATTTACTTCACAAGGTTAAAATAAAATAAAATATCAAATTAACAGTTCCGATTCTGAAAAAAAAAAACTCATAGCTCAATGTGTGTAACAACTAATATCTAACAGTTTTTTTTCCTTCAGAAGGGTAATTTTGATATTTTTGAGATTTGGGAGGTATTATGTAATTTGACCTTTCCGAGCTCAAAAATCCACCAATCTGCTCTTTGTAAACTCAAATTTCATCATACTGCATCAATTTCGTTCAACTCAAATAATGAAGCATAAACAATCCTCATCACAAAATTAGACAAGGTTTTATTAGCAAAACCAGACTACAAACAAGCACGAAACAACCTTTACAGGTCATGCACCACCACAAATCATTAGCCAAAACAAAACAAAACAAACAAAAAACCTAGTTAGCTGTCAATCAACACAAGTATCGTCATCTCATCTATCCCCGCCCAAATACAACACCGAAAAAGGAATACCCAAAAAAAAACTTCAACATCCAATTACTCCCAACAATTCATATAAAAATACATCCAAATTCACCCTAAGAAACATATGAACAACCAACAAACCCACACTACCACCAAACCTACCCTCTCATCTCGGCCCAGAGAGCTCAACAGCATGGAGATTATCCGTACTATCCACAATCCACTCAGACGGTCTGTGCGGGCCCAGCTCCACCTCCTGTCTCACCACCTCGACCTTCTGCCACTCCTCCCATCTTTCCGCCAGCCCGTCTCCTTCGAGCATTCTCACGACCTCCGACATCTTCGGCCGGTCAGTCGGTGACCCCTGCGTGCATAGTAATGCGACTTGGATGAGGGATTCCACTTCGGGCTCTATGTAGTTGTTTTGGAGGTCAGGGTCGACGAGCATTTCCAGTCTCTTTTCTTTCAGTAATCCTTTCACCTGATAAAAAGAGAAAAGAATGAGATTGATTGATTAGTAGTGATGATCGAAGGGAGTTTTGTGAAAATGGTCATGTTACTCATGTATGATGATGATTGATGATGATGCCTAGCTTGCGGAAAAAGACCATAAATTGTTGGAAATTGTAAAAATCCCCTTCATTATTACTAAGGAATTGAAAAAAATGTCTAGACCGTTAATTAGGATTAAGCCGTGTTTATTAACTAATGGTAGGGATTTATTCCTCAATATTCTAAAGAATAGAGGGACTTTTTGCAATTTTCAATAATCCAAGGGCCTTTTCGCAAACTAGGCATACTACAGGTGCATTTTTGCAAATTTCCATAAATAGGCAGACAGAACTGAGAGAGTAATACCCAATCGAGGAGCATGACATCATCATCATTGGCCAACCTAGCAAGATCAAACGCCCTCTGCCCCGTTATCAACTCCAGAAGCATAATCCCGTACCCAAACACATCCGTCTTCTCACTCGACTTCCCAGTGCTCAAATACTCCGGCGCAATATGTCCGATCGTGCCCCTCACCGCCGTGGTGACATGAGTATCCTTATAATCCATGAGTCTCGCCAAACCGAAATCCCCCACCACCTGACAAGGTAAACCAGAAAGAACTCTCCGATTAATCGAAGATGATAAGATATAATTCAATTGTTCTAGGAATAGCATTTTTGAATTTATAGTACCGCCTCGAAGTCCTCGTCTAATAAAATGTTGGCGGCCTTGACGTCGCGGTGGATGATCTTGGGGTCGCAGTGGTCGTGCAGGTAGGCGAGGCCTCGGGCCGCGCCCAGGGCGATCGGGCGCCGGGTTTTCCAGTCTAAAGGCGGTTCCGACGGCGGACGGTCTGACAAAAAGAAACAAAGAAAGCTGGTTTAGAAAGTAGGGAAATTTGTGAAATAGACCTTGTGTTTGTTGTGGCTAAATTGCAAAAAGAACCAATTGGAAAAATATACTTCTTGATTTTTATGGAAATTTGTAAGTTTGTTAATTTTATAAATAAATGCTAGTGAGATGATTACAATAAGTTACTACAAATGCTAAATAACCAGCTAACGGGCAGCATCTAAAACGTCCATACGTAAGGGGCATTTTACGATTTTCAACAATACAGGGGCTTTTATGCAAATTTCTCTAAAATAAAAACAAACTCACCTCTCAATCTAGACGCCACACTCCCATTAGCCATATACGGATAGACCAACAACCTCTCCGTCGGCGTCATACAAAACCCTCTCAGCCTCAACAAATTCCGATGCACGGCCATGCTGATCATCTCGACCTCGGTCTGGAACTGCAGCTCGCCACCTGGCGTCCGTTCCTCCTTCAGCCTTTTAACAGCCACCAACGTCCCGTCGGCCAGCCGGCCTTTATAAACCTTCCCGAACCCGCCCCGGCCTAAAATATTCTTGTTGCTGAACCCGTCCGTTGCTACTTGGAGTTCGCGGAGCGAGAAACGTTTTAATTGGCCAAGGTGGACTTCCGGATCCTCCTCAGCTGGAATAAAAATGTTATGACTTAAATTAATTGTATGTGGAAATAAACAGAAGGGAAATTATGCGCACGGTTAGTCCTTGACTTAACGGAAATAGTTCACACCGTTAATATTTGGTCCACGTACTTTATAAATCGTGCGGAGTTAGTCCTTGAGTTAAAACGGAAATAGCTAGCACCGTTAATATTTTTTTTAAATGACTATTTTGCCCTTCGATCCTTAAAGGTATAAAATATTTTTTATTTTCTATCAAGAAAATAAATCCATGCATGCAGATATTTTATATTTATTTACCCGGAACGTCGAAAAAGTGTTCTTGCGGCTTTCTGCGTCGCCACCATGCAAACGCGATGGCTGGAGCGGCGAATAGTAACGCGGCACCGGCTGCGACTCCGCCTGCTATCGCTCCAGTACTTGAGGCACTTCCTCCTAATTAAATAAAAAAATTAATTCATTAGAATATTTATTTATTTATTTTGACTTTTGTGTGAAATTATGGATGGATGGATAACCTTGAGATTGAACGGGATTTGGAGGATTATAAGGAGGAGGGGGAGAGAATGGAGGAGCGCCAGGACAGGGTTTTGTTGTGCCGGGCCCGCATAATAATGGATTATTCGCAAAACTGTGAATTTGATAAGGATATTGTAATCAATAAGTGGTTATTTAGGTCATTTGTATTATGGTAGTGTAAACATATTAAATAAATGAGAAAAGAGTTAAGAGTTATTTAGGGGAGTTGCCTGATAGGGGTGAAGAGAGAGAAAGAGCCGGTCGACGGAACTTCTCCTGATAAATTGTTGTTTGATAAATCCCTGTTTCAAATATGAGAAATATTTATATGTGATTATATATAAGAAAAAGAAAATTAATTAAAACAATTAATTATTAAGGCAGGGTTTAAGAAGAGACTTACAGAACTTGGAGAGCAGTAATGCTGGTTAAGGATTTTGGAATCTGACCCGACAGACTATTGTTGTTAAGCCGCCTAATCATTAATTTAAAAAATAAATTACATTTATAAATAGAAAAGCAATTATTAAGATGATAAGAAAAATAAAGAGTAAACTTACAGGAATCTTAGCTTGGATAAATTACCAAGCGAATCAGGAATTTGGCCAGTGAAATTGTTCAAA
Organism: Juncus inflexus; assembly: GCA_024447665.1. Taxonomy (NCBI): domain Eukaryota; kingdom Viridiplantae; phylum Streptophyta; class Magnoliopsida; order Poales; family Juncaceae; genus Juncus; species Juncus inflexus. Next base: position 10,212,219 of record JAJHPC010000008.1, read on the forward strand.
TACAGATCCAAACTCACTAAATTTGTTAGGTTCCCAAGCTCACTAGGTATTATTCCACTTATATTATTGCTATAAAGTTCTCTGTAATGTAAAATCACATGATAGAATTAATATTCCATTTTTAGATGATAATTAATGCCAATATTTCCAATATTTTAGAACTTACAAGTACTGTAGATTTTTAAGCTGACCGAGCTGAGGGACTAAAGTACCAGAAAGTGCTGCGTTTCCAAGATCTCTGAAAAATATTAAAAACCAATGAATAATCTCTAAAATTATATTTCAATTATTAAATGTTAATATTAAGTTATTACTAAAAGTAAGAAATAAGTGCTTACACTCTAATTACGCTATTATCATTATTACATGTGACATGAAACCAAGTGCATGGATTAACTAAAGTTGGATCCCAACTTTGAAGAACATTATTTGGATCATTAAGATTTGTTCTTAAACTATGCAAAGCATCACCTGTACAAAATAATTAGGGCAAAAAATTAGGACTTATAAGAGATAATTGAAATATTCTATATTTAGAAAATGAAGGAGAGCATAAATACAGAGGAACGAAAATGAAAGGTTGTGTTATTTAGAAAAATAATTGAATGGGTTTAAAGAATATTCAATTATGAAAAATTGGAGTAAATAGACAGATATTAAATTATATGACCGAGTCTTAGTCCAAAAGAGATTTGAAATTGCCTGTTCCATCAAATTATTCTCTCCCCATTGGCCCAAGACAGTACAAAAAATCACTTTCATAATAACATAATATTAAATTAAATTGAAACAGATAATAATCTTAAAAGCTAGTTCAATTAGTCACTTATTAAATCTGGCAAAAAGAGACATAAAAGGAATGCAACAGTACCAAAATTAAAAAGCAACTATACTAATTGGTGACCAATTAGCATCCTTTTAAGTACGATTATCCAAGTCTTTAGGTATAAGACTCCGAATTTCTATACTAGTTCTATTTATATGTAAGAAAGAGAGTGTTATGTTGAGTCAATCTATTTCAAAACCAATCCAATCTCAGTCAAACACTGAAACACGTCACAAAAACCAGATCAACGGAATAAACCGATTCAAAAACACTACTAAGTACCAACCTTCCATATTGGCCAGAACTCTGGCAAAGGGATGAAGCACCACGATCAGACACAGGAACGACGGCCACAGATAACCCCACGCCGCCATTTCTCTCTGTGAAACAGGAAACCTACTCTAACTCAGCTCAACTCCTCTACTGAACCAGATCCAGCTCCAATGCAAGAAACCCTAAGTCCACAGCCATTCCTGACAAGAAATAACAAGACAAGACGAGACGGATCGGATCCTGAATAGACCGAGGATTCGAAAGCGATCCAGCCAAGATTCGAGCAGACTTTTTATCCCTCTATCTATCTATCAATCTATCCAATCTAATCCAATCCTTCTTTCTCCTCCCTTTCCCTCTCACTCGGGCATTTACTTTTCAACTGATAAGAAAGAAGAAAGAATGTAATGTAATTTTCCTTTCCCCCTTTCTTTCTTTCTTTCTTTCTTTTTCTATTTCCTGCTGAGCTTTTCCCCTTATCTCCTCCTTTTCTTGAGAGAGTACCTTTTTTATTCTTCTTTTGTTGCTTTGCTGGTCAGAGCTCATAATAAGTGAGGGTTTTGGTTTTTTCGCACGCCAGAAAGTTCCACATCACACCACTGAACTCCTTACTAAACACTCCGTCAAAACATAACAATTGCACAGAAGATCTATTAAAACGGAGGCACGAGACGAGAGACAGGGACGGAGCGGGGAGCATAAATGAATGCAAATGCGTAACCCACTACAGTCAAAGTCTTCTGTCCCCGACATGCCACGTCGGATTCAGTCAAAACTCCGTAACGGGATATCCTTTCGCCCCTCTCTGCCCGTGCGTAATTAATAGATCTGAACGGACGGTCAGGATTTGAGGTTTGGTGTGATCGGACCGTGGATGATGGATGACCCAGCGAAGCCAATCATTTGAGGATTTTAATGAGAGTTTGAATGGAGGATTAATGAGAGGGATTAGTTACGGATCTGTGGACCTGGTCTATGGGAAGATGATGTTTCATGTTGTTATTGGCTGGTCCATGGTGGACCGTTGTGGGTGAAAGTTTCTCTCAGGTTGATGATGGGCACGGCGTGATTCATTGAGCTCAGGTGTGTTTTAAATATTTGGGGACCAATGTATTTAGTACCAATTTAATTTTCATATCAAATATCTCAACAAAGAAAATATTTCGGATTTTGAAATAAAATCTGCCAAAACCACTCGACCAAACTCAGTTAAGGCACAAATGGAGATGGAAATGCCGTCTGGAAATAAAATGTGAAAATGAGGAAATAAAAAAATGGCTGGACAATATAGTAATGTATATGTATTGGTATTGTATTCACTATTCCCACTATGCAAGATGAGATACAGCTAAGCGAACAAGGTTGTCAATAATTAAATCACTGTTTAGTTGACCCGGATGAGGAATGGAGTGGAGACAGGGTTGGACAAAGACAGGCTATTTTTCAGATGTAATTACCTAATGCCTGGACAATTAAGTACGGTAAGGTGGTTAATTTTATGAAATGTGAAAACATGTAAGAAAAAGAAGAAAGAAATAAAAAAATGCTCAAAAGATATATTATTGGGCCAGGCCCAAACTGTACGCACTCAAGTAATACTTGTGATATTGGTTAGATTGAAGCTAATAATTTTCTTTAGACAAGTTCTCGTATCTGATCCCCCCCTTGAACTATTCAGATCTGAGATATTAGCCACATGAATAGTATATTTTATTTTAGAAATTTAGGTAATATTATACTACTATTTTAAGTTATTTCTTAGTCGCTACTCGCTAGAATCAAGCGTCATTTCAGCTTGGTCCAAGGACAGAATCTAGCTTTTTGCCTTTACTTACCAGGAGCACATCATAAGATTTTTGCAAGGATAGGTAAAGATTTAATTTCATACCTCAATTACACAATCATTCTCATATGATAAATTTTCTTTAATCAGCTGTGTTCAAGAAGTATAGTTAGTTCCGTACTAGATTGAATTATATGATTGACTATAATCTCACAACATCAGGTCTGTACCGCTGTGATAATATATTCTCTATTATTTTTTATGGTGATGGAAAGAACAAGGTACAGGAATTTGGTGGAAGTGTACAGGCACTTGAAAAAATGAAGAAAAGAAAACTAAATAAAGGAAAACAAACAAGCATCTCTCAGGCCCCCTTTGTTCTTGGGTTTATATACACATCCCCATCATCCCCCTCAACCCACCGTTTGAATATAAATGGGTCCGTTTATCAGTGGTAAACGGTGAGTTGGGAGATGGTGAACGGAAGACATATATATTTTTCCTTTGTTCTTCCCTTTTGATCTTGAATGCTTTTTTTTTTCGAAGAAAGATCTTGAATGCTTAATATGCCTTATGAATGAATTATATTTTTAGAAGCATGCCAACTGTGTAAGAACTAAGAAACATATATATATATATATATATAAAAGAGCACAACTGATCAATACAACTATTTAGATCTGGAATCATACACGATCGAGTCATTACAAAAAAATGAGATCAGGGTAAGAGAGTACTGATTATATCCAACTATTCCTTTCTAAGTTACAATTCAAATAGTTGAGCCAAAACATAATGAAAATATAAAACCTGAGTGATATAATTCATGGATAGTTTATATGCTTTCTAGTTGGTATTATATTACGTTTCAAATTACAGAGTAATAATGTCATCAGAACAAATCATTATATAGATTGTGGGATCAAGGTCCCTTAAGATTTTCAGGAGTAGTATGTGTTTGTTGGGACTAATGTTTATTCAAAATGTATTATGATAGAATTTCAAGTATGTATTTGCAGTCAAAATTAGTCGCTGAAAGATATATGTATGTATAAAGATACAATTTTTTTAAGGCAAAAAGTGTTTCACCTATCTTTGCTCAAAATAAAAAAGTAAATCAAATTAAGTCATATTTTCAAATGACTTATAGTCTAATTGATTAAAACGTTTGTATGTATAGCAAAATCTCTCAACCTAACGTGTTAAATATAAAAAAAAAAGTATCTATATTTTATGAACATAAAAAAAAATTAAGTCATTTCAATCAAATAGTATAGGTAAAATCTGGTTCATACTAGCTTGATTCTTCTTACCACGGCATCCTTCTGCCTCAATTAGGAATTGCTCTTGTTCTCTCTTTTTATTTTTTATTTTTTTCTCTGTCTAAAGAGTTGTTTGTATAAATTTCTATTTCTGGCGGTCTAAAACCGACTATTGTATTTTAATGTAAAACCTCTTTTTAATTTTATTTAATGAAAACAACTTCGTAGGCAATCGCTTAGTGAGATTTCAAAAAAAATACAAATAGTATAGCCGTATAGGTAAGAATATAGCATATGTGGAGTGCACTATACCAGAGTCAAAGAAAACGTAGCCCAAAAAAGTAACAAAATTCAGACCAAGAAGCTTTGAATCCGAATCAAAACCACCTTTTTAATTCCACCTCTCATATTTCAAAAACACCATTCGTTTCTTCCCATTTAAAACCAGACTCATTCCTTCCTCACAACCTCACAATCAACCTTACAAAACCCCAAACTCTCATATATATTATGAAGAATCGGAGAAACAATCATCGTAATAATAACAATAGTCCAATTAGCACTCCTCCTTCTGATACCGAATCTAACTCACCACCTAAAGAACAGGACCGATTCTTGCCAATCGCTAATGTGAGCCGCATTATGAAACGGTCTCTTCCCGCAAATGCGAAAATATCCAAAGAAGCCAAAGAAACTGTACAAGTATGAAGTAATTTTTTTTTCTAAATCTAAAATGATTGCTTCAAAATTATTTGTCAATTATGTTTTTAGGAGTGCGTGTCGGAATTTATCAGCTTTGTGACGGGTGAGGCTTCCGATAAGTGTCAAAGGGAGAAGAGAAAGACCATTAATGGAGATGACCTCTTGTGGGCCATGACCACTCTAGGGTTTGAAAACTACGTCTTTCCACTCAAGTCTTATCTCTTGAAGTATCGCGAGGCGGAGGGGGATAAAGCCGCCACGTCAGCAATGCCAGCTGGCAGCGGAAACACTGATAAAATCGATGAGATTGGAGGAGGTGAGATGCACGCCATAAACAATGGTGAAGGCGGAAATAATGTTGGGCTTGATATGCAGATATTCGGGTTTTATGCCTCATCCGGATCAGAACCTGCTTTAGGGTTCAAGGGTTTTGGAGAGTGTTCTGGTGCGAAAATAGTAGATTTTGATATGGGGAAAGAACAATGGTAGACTTTAATTTGGTTTTATTGAGTTTATTTGGATGAAATAATATCAGCTTCATGATCATCTTATTTGAACTTGTTCTGTCAATTATGTGTGTTAATTTTCAACTAATAAAATACTAAGTAAGTACGCTACAACAATCATTAATACTGAGTCACTGACTAATAAAAACATTAACAGTACGTATATGCAAATTGTTAAGTGTAAAGAATTTATTCATGAGGCGCAATAGTGAGTCTAAAAAGAGAGCTGTTATACAAAAGCTCCAACATAAGGTATAAAGGCTAGGCATGCTTTATTCTTGCAATAGATTTAGTTGGTACATGTTTCATCGTTTCATGCTGGATTAATAATATAAGAAACCTATTCAATGTTGGTACCTGAGCTTTAAAAACATAGGCACTTATAAGCTTAAATGCTAAGCTTTCTAGAATCTGCATACGGTGAAGATCTCTTCCATCCTTTAGAACACATGATTCAAATCTTACCAAAAGAATTTAATTAGAAGTAAGCTTACCAAAAGAAATATTCTGTATCTCCTCAATAATGAGGGCAAATTTAATCTTTACACTTACAGTATTCAATTCATATAAAAACTTAAAACTCCACCCAAAGTCAAGTTTTTCTTATGACTCGCCTGCCATGATAAGATTAATACGGCTGATAACTTGCGAAAGAAAAGGTGGCCACACGATGAAAAGTGTATTTTATGTGCAACCATTCTAGAAACTAGAGATCACCTATTTACTGAATGCTCTTTTGGAGTGGCAACAAGGAGACTAGCAACAAGGATATTGAATTTTAACATCTCCCAAGATGTTCAAGGAGGCTTTGTTTCAGCGTGGCTCAAGGCGAGAAGACGAGTGAGGAAAACTCAACGGGTCAAAAGGGAAGCAACATGGGCAGCTCTCACATGAAATTTTTGGAAGAAGTGAAACAATCGCATATTTAATGACAAGAAAGCAACACCTCTTGTCATTTCAAAGAAAGCAATCGAAGAAGCCTCAATGTGGATTCAACACTGTTTAGAGGATAGAATTTATATCGAGGGAAGTGATAGACTTACCTGTAACTTTCTACTTGTAACTCAATTTAATCATTCAATGAAAATTCTGAATAGTTGCTAATTGCAACTATTTTTTTTTTTTTGAAATAGTAAGCGTTCAATGAAAAACGGTTATATGATTCTTGCCAAATTAAATTTTATGCAATTCAAAGCCCACATTTGAAAATAAAAAAAATAAAAAGAAAGACTCGTGCCCGAAATATCTATCTTCCATTTTCGCCATGCAGCTTAAACCATTCAAAGGATTGTCATTAACGGTTGAGTTCTTGACGTGATGGTGGACTTCTTACCGTGATGGTTGTTGTTGACCCACACAAAACTCATATCGTTGCAGAAATAACAACCACAATAAACCGGTACTAGATTTTTGAAAGAACCATCAACCTTTTCGACTAACTACGCTTCCAAATGCTTCCCGAATCTGATTGAAATCAATGCTAAAAGACCTCCCCACGCTGCCCTGAAACTATAACAATTATGCCTCGAAAAGACCTCTCCTCGCGGGTTCCACGCAATTTGGCCTCGAAAATCAGCCAAAAAAACTAAAATTTAGTTGCAAAAATAGTTCAAACTCGAATAACTAGAGTTTCGTTGACTTCCTGCCAAATAACTAAGATTAGTCGGCTCATAAGAACGGGCGTAGACTCCGTCGGCTGGATTCGTCTACTCGAGCCATTGAAGCTCAGTACGTATGGTGTGCGCTTCTTTTCACACTCTCAATTTTGAGAACTGACGCTTGACCTGTGCAGTGCCGTCTGGACCCTGCTGCTTGCTTGCTTTGTGGCGCACTATTCCTTCAAAGAAAAATACAGTATTCAATTCATGTTGAAATTATATTTTGTTATATTTTGTAGACAAATGAGATTTATTCCAAATAAAATAGTGATTAAAAGGTGTAAGCAATAATTATGATAGATTTACTAGAAAATGCGTTTCCTTACTAAAATCTCCTCAATTAATCCAAGCTCGTAGGGTAGAATGGTCCAAAAAACCAAAACTTCAAAAAATGAATGAGTTTTCTGTTACTAGTACATATCTCTCCTTGAATTTCATCACCCTCCCATTTTCTACCAGTTGGTTTCCTAATTCCTCCAACATAAGCCTGTTCGGTTCCGCCTAAATTAGCATAGAGATCGTGTCACGACAGAGAGAAGAGAAAGAGATAGAGGTTCTATGGATTGGTCGACACAGCCACCTCTAAAAAAAGTTTTGGACTGAGCGGTCAGACGAAGGATCTCAGAGGGAAAAAAGACGATAAAGGTAGTTCAGTTGCTAATTGATTTTTTTTATTAGATGCAAATAACTTTTGACTTCACTCTTTCAGTACAGGCTCAATGATATTGGGGCCTGAATCAAGATGGGGGCACTTTCAGTTTTTAATTAGTAGTCTGATCTGATATATATAGTTGTATTGTAACTCACGTACAGGGAAAACCTGTATCTCATTCAAAAATCTCAAGTACACGACAACATCCAAAGAAATTAATGATTTACCTTTTACATTTAAATGAACAAAATGAAATCAGCTAAGCTTTGCCTCACAAAAAATGAAATCAGCTCCAATTTTGCTTCAACCCACACCATGCGTCTCTAAAAATAATAACCGAAAAATTCATAGACAGATTAAGTGATGGGTCTAATATGATTTTCGTAAAACATCTATAAATAAGAAATTATACTTCTCTAAAAGTCTATATTTATTTTAATTTATGAGCCACTTCTCTAAACACCTATATATAGATTATCTGATTTTTTTTCTATTTCCTACTACACGTTTATTAATTCATTGTGACGCTTCAGTTTTCTATTTCATTACATGTTTTACCTTTTGTTTCATCTGATTAGTGGAAGAGAATATGCAGTTTGGTGGGGAGGCTATGAACAAAAAAGAAGCCAAATCGACCATAAAAAGTAGTTCCGATGAAGAAGGTAAAAGGGAAGAAAGCGGTTCATCTGGTGTGCACTAGGATCTTTTCAAGTACAACATCGCCGGGCTCGGATGTGGATTTGTATGATTCACCATTTGCTCACCTTTACAAAGAAGGTTTGCGTCAATTATCGCTTCATCCTATTAATGATGAGGCAGATGTGTATTTTCCAGATTCGCCTCCTGTTAAGCAGAAAGTATGTGCATTTCCCCTCCCCTCTTAATGAGTCTAGGGACTAAGTTATGATGACCGTCTAATATGTATCATTTGTGTTGTTAGATCTGAATTTCAACTTCTACGGCGGAAAAATAGAAAGCTAGAAATTTGTTCCCAAAATAGTATTTGAAGCCTTTACCTAAACTTTCATTCAACTTCCTTCTACTTTTAAATTGTTCGAATCATATCTGAAAATCATCTTAATTGAAATGAGACTCGTTTTTCTACTTTTGCTGCCTTTTCAGTTTTTAATTCTTGGGTTCCATATTGTGCATCTGATATTAAATTTTTGGCACGTATTTTTTCCTGTGAATCCATGAAGGTATCATTCATTTTTGTTCTCCATTTTTTTGCTGGAAAATTTGTAATTTAAATTCTTTTTGAAGTAATTACTTTTACCAATATGCTGCAGGAGTTAGAAGACTTGAAGGCGGATGAACAAATACACACGGAGAGTATTTTAATGTAAGTATCTCGCGAGACATCAAATTTCAAAGCTTCATTTCGACTTATTGTTTTTACTGATTGTTTTGTTTGTGGATTTTAAAACAGGGGAGAGAAGCGCAACTATACATGCTAGAATATCAAGGATTATGGAAGTGCGAGATGATGGAGAAATTAATTGATTCATCTTACTTTTTTTTTGGGTTGCTTGAAACTCTTTCTTGTTGTGAAAGAAGATAACACAGAACAAAATTTCAGGGCAAGAAGTATGGCATGAAGGAAAAAGACAAGCTCCTTTGGGCAGCTAAGGATAAAGATCTGGTGCAGTTTGAAGATTACGGTTCTAAAAATCGCATAAAAGGGGATTTTTTTTAGATACTTGAGGCACATGAATCCTCTCCATCTTATTTTTTGAGGAAAACTACGAGCGTTCGCTCGATGCGTTTTTCATTAAACATAATAAAAGAAATTACATATTGTTTGCTAGATGCGAACAATTTAAACCAAAAATACAAGAGATCTCCTATCAAGAGTACTACCTAACTACTAGAAAAGACTGAAAAGAGGTAGCAAGAATGAATGAAGGATGGCTCAGCAATGCTTCAGCCATTGGTCAAGAGAGTGAGTTAATTTCCATCACTAGAAGTCGATGGGGGCGTCTCTTGTTTGTGAAGATTCTTCGATTACGTTCACGCCATATCGACCAGCATGTAGCTGCCCATGAAATATGCCAACTAATTTGGTTCGTTCGGGAGAGAAGGCGAGTTGTCGAACGCCATTTTTGAAAGTAGTGTGTATCAGTGGCTAGTATGTTCCATTGTGCCATGATGTGCGACCATACACCAACTGCATAAGCACAGTCGGAAAATAGGTGAACCGCTGTCTCTGGTACGAGGCGACACATCTCGCACATAGGGTTGTGCGGCCAACCACGCTTTTGCAGTTTGTCGGCTGTAAGAATTTTCTCGTGAAGTGCTAACCAAAGAAACATTTTAACTTTGTTTGGCGCTTTAATTCTCCAGAGAGACCTTTGCCACCATAGTTTGATTCCGGGATTTATAAGATAGGAATACGTCGCTTGAGATGAATACGTATTTGATGGTCCCCATCGCCAAATTCTTCCCGTCGGACTTGCTACAGTGGCGGAGGTATAGATGGGCAAAAGCGTCAAGAAGGTCACGTATAAAGAAGGAGAAGTAGGATGGGTTTATTAAGGTTAGCTCCTCCGAGTTTTGGCATCCAAAGAGAGAAAGAGCCAGATCTTTCCATAGAGAGATCGTCGCGTCATCGAGTCTCCATAGCCATCGCATTAGTAGAGCGATGTTTTGTGTTTTAATATTTAGGATACCTAACCCTCCATTGTCTTTGGGTAGCGAAACTCGTTTCCAATTTATTAGACAATGACCTTCCGTACACTTTTGATCTCCCTTCCAAAAGAATGAACGAATAAGTTTTGTCATCTCTTTGATTAACCAACTAGGTAGGAGGAAGGCTTGCATCATGTATGTGGGCAAGGAAGAGAGTACCGATTTTATAAGAGTTGTTCTTCCCCCATAACTTAAAATTTTCCCTTTCCACGAAGCTAACCTAGATTGCATCTTTTTAAGAAGAGGGAGATACATCACTTCTGTCGGTTTTTTTAGAGGGAGATATATCCTTCCTAAAATATCATAAAGGCGTTACAAATTTTTTGTTTACATAGATGTGCATTGATATGTTAAAAGGCGTGGAGGGTAAAATGTTCCATCCGTTGATTCGCATGGTATATTAACTATACATATGTCCATGAATTCGGAATTCTTCTTCTACCCTTATTATATTTTGGTTCTAATTCAATTCAATCCGCAGGGATATAAGGATGACCTGCTGAAGTTGATTTCACTCTCTAAGAGAGCTCATAAAATCTGTAAGCTAGAGGTACTGTCATAAATCAAAGTATCGGCCTACGGTGCCTAATGATGATTAATTAGTCTTATTGAACTTGATTTTATACCTATGTTTCATTGCAGTTTATGCAGCTGAACCCTGAACGGCTTAAGACTCCCTGGAGTAGATATGTTTAGACTATAATGCTTTCCCAGAAGTGTTATTGAGAGGTTTTTTGCTGATAAAAGAAAGACTGACAAGGTATTATATCTAAATAAGATCATAATGCATCTTTTATGTAACATTATTTTTTTTTCAACTTTTCACTTCAGTTTGAGGTTTGTAATTCCCAGGAATGTGTCAAAGCAAAGGAAATGGTGTCGTCAATTCAGAGGTTCGAATCGCATCTCACTTCAATTAATTTTGAGAAGGTAACCTAAAATTCTCCCAACAATGCTAAAAGAATGCAACAATCATTCTGCTTGTTATCACTTGTTGTTGCTGAAGTTATTATTTGGCTTTACTATCCCGAATGGTGTTAACTCTCCATAATTTGCTCAATTAGGTTTTAGAGGAGAAAATGAGTATCGATAATCGATATAAAAAAGAAAGATACAAATAATTGCTGAGGATGCAGAGATCTTGCCAGAAGAATTTCGTAATTCAATAGATAAAGACCTCATAAAGCAATCACTGGAGGTAACTTTTACATTTTCGTTTTTCAATCAGCCAATTCTCTTGGCTGATTTGCTATTGTAATGAACATTTTTAATTTATTCTATATAAACTGATGGCACCCAGGTTTACACCTGGGACTTCTATGTCAAAAAAAAGAAAAATTGTTACTTGTTTGGATCTAATTTAGGTATTTGTTGTTATTATATTGATATACATTTTTATTTATTCTAATGCGTTGTAGGAAAGACTTTTCTTTGTCCAAAGGTATGAATGGCTCAACTAGTATGGGTCATGGTTGTTCGACCTTCTAGAGGAAAAGACGGGGAGGTATGCATGCGATTTGAATTATCAATTCACGAGCATTACATTTTAGTGTGTTTTGTTTTGTGGAGCAATTCATATGTCTATTTTATATATGTGAATGTGCAGGGTGATGGTGACACTATGACGGACACACTAATTTGATCATGTGGAGGGTGTTCGCTTTTTTGAATGCTCCTAGGAATATAAGGAAGAAGGATCGATCGACCAAAGTGTATGAGTGAGACTAAATCTATCCCAACTTTTCCTTATTTTTGTATGTTTTGGGCATTTCTAACGTTTTTTCTCATCGGTGACTTTGTAGGAGGAGAAAGAAATTCGTGATTTTATCGAAGCTGTAGAAGAAGAAGTTTTTCCGGATCTTCCAATGCAGCATGTCGTTCAAGAAATTTTGGTACTTATCTCCTTATTCGCTTCTTCTCTCATATTCATTTTTTCTTTCTATTGTAATTATCTTTTTTTTTTGTTTTATCTTAAATGGAGTTGTTAAATACTTGTTGATTTTTCAGGACTATTGTGACTGCCTTGAAAAACGGGAGGAGAAGAAAAACGAGATGAATTTTCCAGAGGTATCTATCTCTTCATTTTTTAAATTTTATGATTTTCTGAAATTCCTAATTTTTGTATTTTTCACACTAAAATTCTATTTTTTTCTGACAAAAATGTCGTGAAGAAATTTGTTCCTCCATATGGCAGCAAATTGACTCAATAGAAGAGGTATTATTATTGTAGTTTTTGTTATTGATTTTATTATTATTATTTTTTATTTTATTATTATTATTATTTTTTATTTTATTATTATTATTATTATTATTATTATTATTATTATTATTATTATTATTATTGTTTGGCTCATATCTTAGACAGCAATAAAAGTGTTTCGGTACATTCTTCGGTCACAGGTTTTCATACCTTAGCCCTACTTTATTGGTTGTCTACTTCTTTGGTCACATCCCATTGCCTATACAAGTGTTGTTGTTGTTGTTGTTGTTTATGTTGTTGTTGTTCTTGATTGTGGTGGTAGTATTGGAGGACTATGAGATATTTTGCTCACAAGATTTACAAGAAGGTCGTGTTGATAGAAAAGGTATGTTTAGTATTTTTTTTTTATTTTTTCCTTTTTGTTGTGAATTATTTTGGTCAAACTTGTCTCATGTTACTTTTGTTTTTTGTTTGTATTTTATAGATTGACTCGGGTGAGATTAAGGATATAGAGAAGAGCCTTAATCACATTTTGGAAGAAATGGACGCTCAAAATAGAAGGATTCTCCTTAAAAAACAAAATAATAGAAGGATTTGGTTGTTGAGTGTCTTGTTTTGTCTTTTTTTTTGTAAGGTCGGTGGTGAGTGTGAACTGTGAAGTGGGAACAGATGAGATCAGTGGTTTCAAATGGGAAGAGTATCGTATTCTATTTAATAAAAAAAAAAGTATCGTATTCTTAGTATCCATTGTTCCCCCTTTTGCAGCCAATTATGATTTAATTACGACAGTAACTTCTTCAGAAATGGATTCCCTTCCAGAGTACTTGACTCTGTTACTCAATTGTGAAATAGCTATTTCTGACCAAGATTGTTTTTCATCGTCACTGTTGGTATAGCTCTTCTTTCCATATTGCTATTGGCATAATGGATTGATTGAATCTACTACTCAAATGAGAATCATTCCTGTCCACTAAAAATCTATGAAACATATTCAAGCAGAATATAATTTTACCATATTAATACTGATACAAGTATAATACAAGTATTGGATCGATGATTGACAAAAACTGGTGTCCGAAGTGGTTATTTACCCCCAATTCCAACTAATTTAGCAAAATCAATCCACAATTGATCCAAATTCATCAAAGATGATCTTGTGATCCAAGTGTGACTGGGGACTTTCAAAAATATATTTTCCAAAGGGCTTTGGAGCGTAACCCTTCCCTTGTTAGTTGGTCCCGATTGATTAGTGGAAAACAATTGAATTTATTGACTGGTTCGAAATTAGAAAATAATAAAATATACAATATTGATGTTAAATGACATAACTCATAACAATTCTACATTATTTTTTAATAGGTATATAATATGGGTTGCATTCATATCCTGTTTCTTAATGTATTCCGTTCAACACACATGAAATAGGGTAGAATGAAGAAATAGAGGATCTATTTCAACTGAACAAGAATATAATATTTTGAAATAAAATCATGAAAAAGTGAAATTCTTCTATTTCAAGATAAAAATAGAATTGTTATATTCCATAAAATAACATATATTTTTATTTAATATCTATTCTTCTCTTTTGTGTTTAATGTGAATTATTTTGGTCAAACCTTTCCCATGTTGATTTTATTTTGTTTTTAATTTGAAGATTGATTGGGGTGAGACCGAAGATATAATAAAGATCCTGAATGACATCTTGATGAGCAAATGACTTTAGCCTAATTGATTAAAGTATTTACATGTATAATAAGAAATGATCATGAATTAAATTTCTGACAAACATAATTTATAGTACATATTTAACAAAATCTTTCAATCTAATTAATTGAACATAAAAAAAATGACATCTCGGTGAAGATGGAACTCTCAGAATAGATTGATTTATTGCTGCTTGTTCTTGGGAGGGGCCCTCTTTTGTATACTAAGAAATTGGAATATTTGAGTCTTCATTTACATAAAATTAATGTAGAAAATTTTGTGCTTAATTATATAATTTTTTAATTGGCAAGTACCAATGCGTCATACCAAGTAGAGAAATGCGGGAAATGGTATTCATGGTGTAATCATGTCGAGGAAAACAAGGAAAAGAGGACCCCTTAATCAACCATTAGAGAAACAAATTTGAACATTATTCTATTTTATATTCCATTGTGGGCTATTTACGTTCACCTGCCCACTCACCCTCCCTACACATCTACAAAAACTATAAAGTTCCCCTAATAGCTGCCCACCTTAATATTTAGGTTTTCTATGAACTTATAATTTGTAGGAAAGTATATTGTTTTCACTATAAGAAAATGTAGCGTCAGCTACATACATAGGTTTCACCATAAGAAAATTCAAATTGTTTTCATTTTCGTTTAGAAAAATGTATTCATCTATATGGAACATCAAATACAAACACATGATTGCAAATTGAGGGCATAAGTAAGTATATTTCATAGTTCGGTAGCTAGCTCGAAAGGTGAATTCATAGGAGGACTAGACATTTATATGCCCTAATTAATTTTAATAACGAATAATCCCCCATGCATTTGCGTGAATTTGATTAATTGAACCTTAAATGAATTTCATGACAATGACACTTACATTAACTCTCACCATCAAATCTATAATACATACCTTTCGTGTATTATTATCTAATATTAACACTTTACGAACGAACCCCACCAACAATTATTAAACATTTCCGTCATTCCACCTATATATACATACCTACAAACCCTAAACCCTCAAATCAAACCTAAATCCTCATATTCTCTTAATCATTATACAATAAAATGACAGACATACCACAAGTGATCTTTCAGAAAAACAGGAGACGGCGTTCTCGTGCATCTAGTGAATATTTAGGTGTAAGACGCAGGCCATGGGGCCGTTACGCAGCTGAAATACGAAACCCTTACACAAAGGAACGACATTGGTTGGGTACTTTTGACACCGCTGAAGAAGCTGCACTCGCATACGATCTTTCCGCTATATCTATAAGCGGCATAACACGAGCTAGAACGAACTTTTATTATCCTTTTTTAGCACCGGCTGCACCGCCTGTGCAGACTGGTCTGAGTCCACCGCCTCCACCACCGCCTTCTCCTGTGTTGATAGAGGAATCAAGTCAGGATTACTTGTCGGAGTTGAGTTGTGATCATGTTGATTGTGATGATGATTCGATGATGATTGCGACGATTTTGGAAAGTTTCCGTCAGTAGTGTGTGCTTCCTTCTTATGATTATTTTTACTAGAAGTCATGTTATGAATATGCTTCTTTTTCTCGGTTTGTTTATAAGAGAATGAATTAGGATGGAAACTGAGGTAAGTAAAATGTATGGTTGATGGGGACCATCTTTGGTTTAACAATTTTGGTTTAGTTCATATTAAGTCAATCCTTTGATACACGTAATTTCATATATATATATAGAGAGAGAGAGATGCTAAAAAATATACGTATGTTTGAACATACATTTTTTTAAAATACCCGTAAAGTGGTTATAAAAAATAAAAATTCAAATTTCAACAGTACGGATGTAATATATATGGTATAAATATATTGTGGATTAATATATCATTAACATCATGTATCATCAAACTATTATTCCGATATATATTTTGAATAGTGTTGCATATTTTTGATGATACATGATGGAAATGATATTTTATTCTGATTCATGTGAAAATTAATCCATAACATATTCATACCATATATATTACATCCGTACGGTTGAAAATTTTTATTTTTATTTTTTAATATGTATTTTGGGTGTGACTAAAAAACATATGTTGTGCATACATATATTTTTTAGCCACACCTTATATATATATATATATATATATATATATATATATATATATATATATATATATATATATATATATAGTTTCGCATCATGGCACAAGGCAAGATCTACTGGAGGTGAAAATTTTCTACTCACCGCTGATTATTCTTAATACAAAGATCTGGAGAGGAAAGACAATACATTACAATACATATATGTGAAAAAAAAATCACTACTTCTTAAAAAAAAAAAATCACTACATTTCTAGTAATATATATTATCTTGTCTAATCTTGGGAGGCCCCGGTTCCTTTAAAGGACAGTCCCGGCAACATCGATATGTATGAATGTCATCTAGTTCATATCAAATCAATCCTTGACATTATTAATAGTGAATGGCAGTATGGCACAAGTCACAACTATATAAGGTTCAATTTTTTTTTGTTTTTTATGTAACAATTTGGTTCTTATTTAATTTAATCCAATTTTTCATATGATTAAGGAACATCAAAGTACTGATAGATTGAAGGATTAAAAATTGAAATTACTCTAGGTTGGACCTTGTTGGGTTTATTATGCAAGACGTGACATGGGCTTTGAGATAAATTAATTTATCTGGTTAATTAGGCTAAAAATGATGTGACGCAACAAATTAATGAAACTAAGCATGAGCTTAAAAAGGCCTATGTACAATTCAAAAAAGAAAAAAGGCCCATAAAAGCAAATAAAAGCCTATTTGTAATTAGGTTGTTTACTCCTCCCATAAAATAAAATAACTTTTTTAGACTACGCAGTAACGCACCTAAATAATGTTTTTCTGTCCAAAAAATAAAAGAATATATATAATTTACAAATTTCTGAATTTTTGAAGATAAAAGACATTTTTTTCCTTCTATATTTAGTTGGATGAAAGAAAATACGGAAAAAATATAGGTAATGGTTGCAAGGCTGGCGGTACATGCATAAGCAAGATACAATAAGATTGCTAAAGTATTTTTAAATATTACATAACATTTGATTTCCATTATAATTACATACAATAATCGGATCAGATACACAACCTAGCTTGACAACCTATGGGAACACACCTACATATGCCAATTTCACACAAAAAAAAAAAAAAATTACAAACTTACCAAAAATATATAACATCACGAGAGTTCACACAACAAACGATCATTTTAATTTCAAAATTATTCTCCGAAAGAAGTCTAGATTAAACTAAAATCATTGCATCAATGGATCTTCCCACCGCTTCCTTCGCTAGGAGACGGCGCCTTAGGACCTCGGACTCGCACAACTCGCAGATTCATGGAGAAAACTTCATCCTACAGGTGGTAGTTGATATTTGGTTAAGACGTATACATTAATTCGAAAAAAAAAAAAAGAGAATATAAATTAATTATAAGAGAAATCTTTCCAGAGGGAGTTACATTGATTTTATTGTCATTTTTGTCTTGTGAATCAGCACCGCTCTTGCTCTCTTCCTGCATATACGCATATTTGATTTGATTAATCATTCAAATTACCACCAAAACGAAACACACAAAAAATTCACTTTTTATATAAACATAAATAATTTGAAATGGCAACACAAGTAGTTGGAATAAAAAAAATTTAATCATTAATAATTATAAATTTAAAGAAATTCAAGGAGCTTACACTAGAACTCTTTCCCTTCTCCTTCTTAGAATCAGTAGACATAGGTAGGCCTTTAATGAACACGCCACGGAAAGAGAGACAGTCTCTCATGTAAAATTGCATTAGAGAATAGGGAAGCGATCCAGCTTTCTTCAAACTCAGCGCCATTAATGGAGAAACAAGCAAACCAAACTAAAGCCAAAGTTCTCTTGTCTGAATCTCTCTTTTATCTCTTTCTAGATCTTTGTTGTTTATTCACTTTTAAAGTCCTGACCGCTTATTTATTGCATTCCTCTCGGGACAGTTAAGGCAAGGAGAATTACGAAATTGTCCATATCTTTAGTTAATATCTTTCCATAATTTATTTCCTTTCTAATAATGATGTATAGGAAATATTTCGACTATGAAAGTAAAAATTTAGGAAATATTTAGAAAATGGGAGAAATAATTTATTTTCATCTTTGCATTTTATTTTAGATTATTTCCATATTTTGTCTTTAATTTAAGCAATTGATTTTTGATAATTAGTTATAGCTATTATAATAATATTTAATTCAATAAATAATTTCTTTTATTAATTATTTTTTTCTCACACAATTTATCTTTACCATATTCTCCCAATTATACTAACAACTTTTTACATTAAAAAATTGAAAAAAATCAAATATTTTGTTTTTGTGTTGAAGTCAATAGTCAAGCACATATGTTCATATGTGGTATTTAGACCTATTCAAGAATCAAAATTTGGAATCTATTGTTTTTTCTTACTTCATTCACTATATTTGTTTGAATAATTAACTGTATAATGATTACACTATCAATTTCGCGAGCTAAAATTGTTTAAAATGCAAGTCGTTTTTTCTTAACAACAACAATAAAAAAAACTCTTTTGATTGATACCGGATACTTTTTCATTACAAAATAGTACAGTATTTATTTGAGAGGGCCTTTCATTCAAGAAAATCATATATGGTCAACGATCTGAACGCATGCATGCATTTTTTTTATGTACTTTCCAAATACATAATCTGTATTTGATTTGGCATCCTAGCAGAAGTTGACTAAAAAGAAAATTTTGCTGGGAAAGGGTAGATTGGTAATTGCAACTCATTATGAATTAATGAATAATATGCAGCAAAGTAATTATTCTACCTGCTCCTGAGACAGCACAACAAGCTGGCCTGGTTCAACCCAATCCAGTATTGATACTCCGCTCTAACTTTTACCCCCTATCCCTCTTTAACTTTCAAAATTAACATGTATACTAATTTGTTAAAGTTATTTACAAAATGTTACATATTCTCAAATTAAGAGAGAAAAATCACAAAATAACGAAATATATGTCTTGTAAAGAAACAGAAAAAAAGATAAAACTGAAGGAAGTGAGAGTAGAGTGGGTTAACAAAAAATAGTTACCTCATAAAAAATAAAAAATAAAACAGAAAAAATCTTTCGCCCAAAACAAATTTACTAAACAACCGTGAATTATTTTTAGGTCTGAGTCGTAATATACATATTCTAACAATATTTATTGACTCCAACATAGTTACTGGATTTGCCGCCCCATCTTATGTCCTGCGTTTTGATTTTTCAATCTCCAAATCTGATTAGTATGCGCATTAGTTTGCCGAAATTTGCGAATCGAATATTCTGGATCTAGGATTTCAATGAAATTAACTGAAACTTGTACTAGAGAGCCACCATAGATCTCAATTTTAGGGTTTTACTTAAAAAAAATTTGGAAATGGAGAGAAATAGGAAAGGAATGTCGAGGGAAAGAGAAAGAGCTCGTGTAGCCATACTTGTTGCCACTTGTCTCGTTTAGGAATAAAGGAAAGAGGTGCAAGATGAAGAAGAAAGAAAAAATGAATTATGTATGATCTCCATTTAAAATTTTAAGCTCATTTTCAGTTTCTCATCTAATTTATTGATTGTCAATCTAATGGTTTATATCAATTGAAGATTATATGTTTGCTATTTTTATAATGGAGTTGTTGAGTTAAGATATTTTTGTTAATTAATCTGGTGACATCTAATCAATTGATTATCAATATATTTATACATTATGACATAACATGTGTATCAATTAGCTCCAATTTTTTTTTTTAAATATACAATATATTATAATTTTTGTCATGAGAGAAATTTATATTGTTTATATGTTATATTTGCATATATATATATACAAACATATATTGGAAGTAAATATCTAAAGATAATAATTTTATATTATATTTATATACATATATATATACACATTTATACGTGCCTAACTATAATGAACCATATATCGAAATAATATATTTTTTAATGCCTCATGTGTATCTGTAGCGAAGAATATAAGTAACTGTAGGCGTCCAAACAACTATGGACTCCAAGCTCAATTACTCGTTGAGTTGTGTAGCTGCCCTTCTCAACCTAATAACTAATTCGCAAAACAGTACAAGGACTAGAAACTAAACGCACCTCTGCAAACGCACCTACTTCCATTAAAAACCCCTCGAACAAAGATTCTCACGGCATTGAATATCCCCTCCCCAGGATTATGACTTCCAATCTGAACTTAATAATACATATTATTATAATTAATCAGTCTTATCTAATCTTTTTATTTTTGTCCTAGGCTTATGTCTTATACCATGGACCAAATATTATTTCTTAAGTTGCACGTTCAACGTTCAAACCTGTAAAGTATAGACTGAGATTTCTAGTTTTCATATATCCATCAATGTATACCTTTTTTATGAATTTATCAATTAACACTTAAAAAGTTGGGCATTATTTGAAACTGATTGAGAGATTTATCTAAACGTATATCTATTATTTTGGGCATTATTGGCCTTGAAAAAAGTAGGCCTATAAGAATGGGCCCTTAAGATCTATATATTAAGCTACACATTACAATTTACGTACTGAATCCAGGTCAAATCAGCTACTAACTATTGTAATCACACATGTGTTTAACATATTCAGACCATTTTACGGTCATTCAACTCAAAAGAGTGACCACTAACGGCTTCTAACATCCTATTGTCTAAAATTAGCAATCAACAAAACTTTCTCCAATCCTTCAAATCAGTCTCTAATACCTGCCCGTGCCTAATTAAAATCGCAACCATGCGAACAAAGAAAACAATTTAGATTTACACAACCCATCGCGTCAAACGGCGGAGGGGAGGAAAAACTATCATCCCTCATTATCAATCCTCGCCTTTCTCCCTCCAAAAATGGGCAATCCAATCTACCCTTTTCCTTTCTCCAAAACCAAATCCAAGAAGTTCAACAAAGACTCCGTCGCACCAATGTCTAATCCTGATAACCAAGATAATCAGGATCAGACTCCAAAATTGTCTGCCTCAGATGAACATTCTAAGCAACCAATGTTGCGCAGTCCCGCCCCGTCTGTAATGCTGGTCGAGCCTGATCAGAAGAAGCCTACACGTTTAAGCAGGGCTTTACGTGCTATACGCGCGCTTTGTCGCACATTACCGATCTTTAATCCGAATTGTTCTCGCATTCCTTCCCCGTGCAAGCCTGCGGCGAATCGGCTTACGTCTTCTGCAGACTTTCACAACATGTCCCCTACTGTTCATCTCACCACTTCCTCCTCGGTTTCTGCTGATCGTATTACAGGTGTTCAAAGTTGAAAAATATAGAATATATTACAATTAATGAAGTAAGTCACTAATAATTGAAAGCAACTTTTCGTCAATACTGCATTTCAACAGGTACTCTTTTTGGATATCGAAAGGGCCGAGTCTCGTTTGCTTTCCAACAAACCCCACGTTGCCTCCCGTCTCTCGTCATCGAATTAGCGCTTCAAACTCACACCTTACTCCGTGAAATGGGGACCGGAATGGTCCGCATTGCGATGGAATGCGAGAAGCGTCCCGATCAGAAGAGCAGGGAGCATACAAAGTTACTTGACGAGCCTCTTTGGACAATGTTTTGTAACGGGAAGAAGGGTGGATATGGAGTGAGAAGGGAGGCAACTGAAGAAGACTTGATGGTGATGGAGACTCTCAGGCCGGTTTCGATGGGCGCAGGAGTTCTTCCAGGGAAATCAGACGTCGAGGGGCCGGATGGAGAGATGACTTACGTTCGAGCGTATTTCGAACATGTTGTGGGCTCGCGTGACTCAGAGACGTTGTATATGTTGAGTCCTGATGGACGGAACGGGCCTGAGCTCACCATCTTCTTCGTGAGAATTTGACAAATATTTGTTCGGTTTTAGGTTGCATTTCTGAATTGGTTAATATTTATTTGGCATGTTAGCTTTTTAGAAGGTCAAGATGTAAAAGGCTATGGAATAAAGGCTGTGGATGTATCGATCCCGATCTAAGTGTGGATTATGATGTGATGATTGTCGCGCATATGTATGTTTAGGGCAGGTTGGACTCATGGCTTATGTATCTACAATTATATGGAAAAAAAAAAATTATTTATTTCATTTTTATGTGTTCTTTCCCATGTTCACTCTGTCTTCAGTAATTTTGAATTTTAGTACAGAAAAAAAATCCTTGTATCTATTATACAAGGACATGAGAACCATGCTGTTTTTTCCAGCCTTCTCAAGTCAAAACAGAGAGTACAGAATATCCATGTGACCCTTGTTGGCATGCCATGAATATTTTAATACAGAAGATCTTCTTAGTTTGTTAACCAACCAATTAATGACCATAAGGTTTTAATAAAAAATGGTTTTTTTTCCATAAACCAGATTGGATTGATGAAATCTGATTCCTTATAACAAATTCCCTACAAAATTTGCGAAACGAGTCACTGTATGTGACAGAGTTGTTAAGAAGACATGACTCACTACACAATTTCTCTCAGAGAAATTAGATTAAGAAACTTTTCATCCACTCACTTATCCTGATTCCTTCACTCATGTGATTTGCAACTTTAGTTTGTGCTACTCAAAATTTCAAGTCACTACATAAAAGTTGAAAGAGAGAGAAGAATCAGATCTCCATTAACAACTCCATGGAGAAGCTAGCTCAGGAGCTCAAAGAAAGGATCAATGGCCTCTCTGGACTCACAAAAGGTTCTGGCCATAACAACCCTAAAGAAGAAGGTAAGTAAAAAAAATCATTAGAACCAATAAAAGGTCGATTAGGTGAATAATGAATGCTAATTAACTCTTGTGTTGACTTGATGTGATTTGATTAGTTGTAACTACGGAAGAGATTAATGAGTCAAAGATCACATCTGTTCAGGTACTTGATTCATGATTCATGATTGATATTGATTATTTATTTTTATTATTCCAGCGAGAATGATGTATATAATAATTTGTTTGATTAAATATCTTATGATTTTACTTTCTCAAAAAAAAGTCTAATGATTTTCTGATTGGATTAACAGAGTAGAGGAATTACTGTGAAATCAAGGGGTGGCCCTGTTGTTTCTAACCCTAATGGACCTCCTGGCCCTCAACACAACTGAATTTCTGTAATTCTGCGTTTATTAGTGAGTGAGTGAGTGAGAATGAGTTGTGTGAAACTTATGATGCTTTGTATAATCTATAATATTATGAATCGTTCTAAGCAAGAAATTACTGTATGATGAGCAAGGAATTATTGTATTAAGAATGAGAAAAAATTATATGATTACAAATAAAATGATGCAATTCGTATACCCTATTTTTGGCAAATAAGCAATTTTTATTGTCCGCAATTTTTTTTCCTCTCTTTTTTTGCATCACGCCCGTAGGCATATAAATAACAAACATTTGATATATTTATTTCCGCAATTTTATTTCTCTTTGCGATGCAAAATTAAGAAGAACCATGAAAGTTATTTATTAAGAAAAAGGACCAAAACCTGAAATTTCTCGTGGCTCCTTACGTCGAACAGTTTGTGAGCAACGTGGATGAACAGAAATGAACCAACCCACTTCATTACGCGCCACGTGGATTTAAAGGCCGAGGAACTTCCGCGTAGTTACCAAATGCTCCCAGTAAATCTCTGATTTTTCACAGCCGTCAGATCATGCTCGGACGGCTGGGATGATCGAAAGGAATTGCAGCGAAGGCCAGAGCGCCACGTAGCAGATTGGTAACGTGGAATCCTGGAAACCTTAAAATCACGACAAGACCAGGAATCTTGTACCCACTCACCTCCATATAGACTCGGTTTACATACACCCTTAACGGTAAGTGCAAGAATACAGTAGATCAGGCCGTAAAGAATGTCCATCCAGAGTTATATTCATCCGCTCACTGTCAAATGTTACTTCTCAAAAAGTATTCACTGACTGAAGATTCTAACAACCATTTAATTTCTCTTTCTTTCTCTCATCTCTTCTTCTCCATGGCGATTAGAGCAATTGTCTGTGAATTATCTCCTCAAAAGTCATCAGGCTCAATTGGAAGGAGGGATGCGCAGATCCCCAAGCCTAAATCGGTGAATTATCCTCAAGCGGAGGCGGAGAAGAAGATCATGCTGCAGCCGAGACTTTGCACGCTTAGATCTTACGCTCCTGAATCGCCTGATGGCGTGGTTAGAGCACAAACTCAAAGAGAATCTGATGATCCTTCGCCTTTCTTCGCCTCCCTGATTGATTACATAGAGAGCTCGAAGAAGAGTCAGGATTTCGAGCTTGTTTTTGGCCGTCTCGCCATGGTTAGTTAACAAATGTTACAAATTCCTCCTTTTTATCTCAGATCTGTTCGATTGATATGAAATTAATTGATTTTTCTTATTCTTTTTGTAGATTGTATTTGCTGCTACGGTTTCTAGTGAATTCGTGACTGGAGATTCATTGTTCAAGAAGCTCGACATGCAACAATTGGAAGAGGCGTTTGGATTGTGCTTCATTGTGGTAGCATCTGCTGCGAGTTTTGCGTGGTTTTCCAGCGCGAGAAACAGGATTGGTCAGATTTTCAGCTTGAGTTGCAATGCGTTTGTGGATTCTTTGATTGATAATATTGTTGAAGCTCTGTTTTATGAGAGCGAGCTTAAAGATTGGTCTGATGATAAGTAGAAGATAGAGTGAACTAGGAAATGTAAAAGATAATTTTGGTAGAATTTATGTATAGCTGAAAGATATAAGTTAATTAATTCGGGGCTTTAATATATAATTTAACAAGGATTACTGTTAATTAAATATCTTTTTTTTTTCTGAATTAAACATCTCTTTTTGTTACAAGATATGAAATATCTCTTTTTGTTACAAGGAAGGAAGTTACAAACTTTATATCTATAAACAAGTGAAAATACAAGAAGAATTAAGATGAGGTCTCTATAGCTTGAATACACTCCAAAACTGAGGAGTTTTTGGACATGGCTGACATGAGAGCTTCATGTGCTTGTTTGTTGTTCTTAATTAGTGATGCAGCAAATAATACCTGCATTATTTCAAAAATATATATTACTTCTCCTCTTAAGCTTTATTGATATGAAATAATTATATCAAATAAATAACTAACCGCCCATCTAGTAAGGTTTTGCTGCTGGTCTTGGCTCAACTGTGGCTTGCTCCTATTTATGAATCTCTATATGAACAAAATAAAAGGAAATTATCTTAAAAATGAATTTATGGTTTATTAATATTGAAATTATGTAATAAAAAAAATTTCAGTACTTGAAGGCTGAAAAGATCAGCTGATTGGCCAACAACTTTATCATAATTTAATCCTTCAGCAGCAAGTCCAGCCATTGACACAACAGCCAGCCTGATGATTTTTTTTATCATATTTTCGTAAAAATATTTACTCATAATATGATATGTGCATATTAAAATTTCAAAGAGGAAATGTAATAATGTAATATAAAGTACCTGTCTAATTCTTTACTATCAAGTTGACCGCTGTAAATTAATTTCTGTAACTGCTCATCTATCAAATTTACATGCTCTTTTCCAATATCCAATGAGTATCCCAATATTGGAAGACCAATTAAATATGCAACTATTTTTCACAAGAAAAATATTGATTAAATTTTCATAATGGAATATGCACCTATTAAGTAAATATAGATTAAAATGGAATATGTACCTAAGAAATGAGCAGCTTCATGTCTGGCAATTCTATCTTGATAATCAGGGAAAAATGATGAAAATGATCCAATTCCAGCCTGTAGAAGACTAGAGCAATATATATACAAATGATTAATACAGCATATAATTATTTTACTTCATTTATAATAAAGTAAATTTATGAAAAATATGAGTATTATTACCCAGGTGCAATACTTCCCACAGCTAAAACTATTAGTGAGATGCTTCCAAGTAAATACGGCACAAAAAAGCCCCAATCCTGTAAAACATTACTTAATTAGAAAATGTTTCATATTTTCTAGTTTATTTATGTAATTTACAATAAGTTAAAAATCATTTTTTTATATTAAAAGTATTACACCAGGAAGTTGGCCAGCAATGACGCCGAGAAATCCTGTAGTTCCAACTACTGTAAATAAAAATGCTGCCTGTAATTAACACAATAAATCAAATAAAGTTTCAAATACAGATAAGAGATAATTAATTAGGAAAGCAGAAGAAGTAGAAAAAAATGAGAAATACAATAAGTTTACATCATTTCTAACGCTTGGTATTGCAAGGTTCTCAGCATTCTTTATTCCAAGATTTGTCAGCTCCCTTAGAGATGTCTACAATGTAAACAAAATTAAGTATAAAAAACAGAGCAGATTTTTATGTTTTACATGTATATTTATACAAATGATCGATGATTTATATACATTTGTAACTGACCGTACGGCGCGAAACATAAGGCTGGGAACTCCATTTGTTAGCCCATCCAAGCTCTCTCAGTTGATTAAGAGACTCTTTCACACTATCACTGTCTTTCTGCATATCAATTAAGGAAATGTTAATCCCAAACTGACAAAACCCCTCAAAATTGCTATAGATAATACCAATACACATCAAGTATGCGATATAAAACCCTCAATCATTCTCACTTTTCAATGAAATATTAACAATTGGTAGGTAATCTCACAGAGATTAGAACTAATTTGCGACCTTATCAATGGCGGATTCTAAAGGTTTCAGATCGATCCCCGTCTCAGAAGCAGCAGAAGAAGAAGCTCCGACCCGCCAATTCCGCCCCAAATCGGATCTACAGGTTTTGGATCCGGATCCAATACAAGAACACAACGAAGCGCTTGTGATTGGTCTGGCAAGGGCGACGAGGCTCGCCATTGTTATCTCGCTTCACTTCTCAACCGTTGGAAAGAGTAAAAGAGATAACGAACGCCTTTCGTCGCGCCATTCCTTCCTCGCACCCATCGCTGCGCTACGTGTAAGAATCTCGTCCCTTCCTTTTCAATCCAACGGTCGGCGTTTCAGACCAAAAGTGCGTTTTACAAAAGCTGTGATTTGAAATCTCAGGTTCTTACAGACCCAGAATTTCATTTCCGGCTTTTTATTCAAACACTCGAGATTTGAAATCCCGGTTTTCAACCATCCAATCACATCCACAGTTTCAAGATTCTACGCGCGCTCTGGAAGCAATAAATACACGTGGCAGCTATCTTCTTCACAATAAAGTATAAATAAATCCTCCAAAAAATCCAGAATTATCCTCTCCAAATCAATCCTCAGCATCTTCACTTCACCTTCATCTCAATTTTACAAAACCTAATCAATGCATCTTCACCTTCCTTTCCCGCCTTCGATCTCAATCAATCCCCTCCCTCTACCTCCATCCCGCCTAATCCAACGGCGGAGGAGAAGCCCCAAACCTCCGCGTGCGTCCATCGCCGTCGGATCGGGCAAGGACGACGCCTTCACGAAATACTCCGGGTACTTGTTCAACAACGGGGCTTCATCCGAGGCGGAGTTTCTGGAGGAGTACGATTTGCGCGCGATTGGGAGGATCTACCGCCAGAAGCCCCTTTTGGTTCTCAGGAGGTTCGTTCAGATTAGTGTGACGTTCGGGAGGTGGTTTGCTGCAAGGTATTTGGATAGCCTTTCAGATCGGTCTGATGAGATGTTTAAGGTGAGGTTTTGGATGTTTGATTGATTTTGATTGAGCTTTTTTTGAAATTTGAAGATTTTATATGGAATCATGAGAATTATGTGTGATTTTCTTTTTGTTACAGATTAGGGCCGCTGAACTGAGGATGTTACTGCTAGAACTTGGCCCGGTATTTCATTTTTTTTGGAAAATTTTCCAATTGATTGATTGAACAAATTACATTGTAAATCAAGTTTTATTAAATTCATTTATGATAATAATTAAGAAACTTCTTCTTCATTTCTGTCCAGACATTTGTTAAGATTGCTCAAGCTGTGTCATCACGTCCAGTAAGCCGAAATCTCAAAGCCAATCATAGCTTTCAAACACCAAAAAAATCCAAATTACATCCATTTTTTCAATCCTCACAAATTTACATCGTTTTCAATTTTTAGGATGTAATTCCACCTGCATATTTAGATGAACTTTCACTATTGCAAGACCGTATAGCTCCATTTTCCACAGAGCTTGCTTTTAGTATAATAGAAAAAGAATTAGGAACTCCAGTCGATATTCTTTTTTCCGAAATTACCCCTGAGCCAATTGCGGCTGCCTCTCTTGGCCAGGTCAATATAATCCCCCTTTTTCAATTTATAAATTTTAAATTTCAAATTTTAGATAAAGTATTTTTAAAATGAAGTTTTGTTTTTTGTTAATTTGAAGGTGTATAAAGCTAGAATGCGTAAAAATGGAAAAATTGTAGCTGTAAAAGTACAAAGGCCAGGAGTTAAAGCAGCTATTTCATTGGATATTTATATTTTGAGATACCTTGCTGGAATTTTACGGCGAGCTGGTAAATTAAATACAGACCTTCAGGTAAAACCCTAAACCCTAATTCACTCTACAATTATTGTAATATTCTATTAAGATAAATAATAATAATATATTAATTGATGATTTTTTTCAGGCTTTGATTGATGAATGGGCATCAAGCTTGTTTAGGGTATTATTTCTGTTTTTGTTTCTTTGAAGGAGATTTGTGTTAAGTAATGAGAATAAATAGACTATTATTTTTATATTATTGTTAGATTTTCACATTGATAATTGAAATACAGGTAAATCAAATTTAATGCAGGAGATGGATTACAGAGCTGAAGCAAGGAATGGAATCAAGTTCAGGTATTCAAAAATAAAAAATTTAATTTTTTTCTTTTCAACATATGATTAATTTTGATTTGTTATTTTCCTTTTATTTTAAAATAAGATGAATTTTGTAGGGAATTATATGGAGGGTTTAAAGATATACTTGTGCCTGAAATGTATATAGATGAGTCTAGTAAGCGCGTTCTTATAATGGAATGGATTGAGGTATTATTTTTTTATTTTTGCCATTATATTATACATATATAAAACAAAAAAATGAAGTGTGTAATATATTAATTCAATTTTAATATTTCAGGGGCGGAGACTATCTGAAGTAAAAGATCTGTACTTAGTCGAGGTTTAAATAAACTCATTCTTTTCTTTTCTGGACTAAAATATTTTTTAATTGTACCTAAATCTTTTACAACTATTTTTTTTTTAGATTCTACAAATATTTATTATTATAATTATTTTTTTAGGTTGGTGTATATTGCTCGCTTTCTCAGCTTTTGGATTATGGGTTTTACCATGCAGACCCGCATCCAGGAAATCTGTTAAGATCGTCAGATGGAAAACTTGCTTATTTAGGTAATTAAAAATAAAATTAAATTAACATGTTAAAGTAGGAAATTTTATTTTAATATTTTATTTTAGATTTTGGAATGATGGGGGAGTTTAGGCAGGAATTGAGAGACGGGTTTGTTGAGGCTTGTCTTCATCTTGTGAATCGCGATTTTGATGGCTTGGCAAAAGACTTTGTTACGCTTGGGTAATTATTTTATTTATTTATTTTTTGAATAATGAAATATAGAAATATGAATTAGTTTGTTTGTTTGTTATATTGTTTAATATTTGTAGGCTTCTTCCTGCTACTGTGCAGAAGGATGAGGTTACCAAAGCATTGACAGGTAATTAATTCGCTTTTCATTTACTTATTTTTTTAATTATTTAATTCATTATTGTATTTTGTTTTAATTTTTTATCAGGTGTGTTTGAAAATGCTGTGAATAGAGGAGTGAGAAACATAAGCTTTGGGGATCTTTCAGGGAATCTTGGTCGCACCATGTATAATTAATTTGTTTTAATCTTAAATTCAAAAATTAACTTTAAAATTTAAAAAATATTAATTTTATCAAATATCTAAACTCTAATTAATTCCTTCTCATTTTATCCTTTGTTATTTAGGTACAAATTCAAGTTCCAAATACCCTCATACTTCTCACTCGTCATCAGAAGGTATATAAATATAAATATAACCACCCAAACATTACAAAACATATACAACATTTTTTTCTTAAAATTAATATTTTATGTAATTTTATATTATATCTTTTTGAACATTTTTTTTCTTGATTTTAGTCTTGCGGTTTTGGAGGGAATAGCGATAAGTTTCAATCCGAGTTACAAGGTTTTGAGCAGTTCATATCCTTGGATTGCAAGGAAAGTTCTGACTGATAGCTCTCCAAAACTCCAATCTTCTCTACAAACTCTTCTTTACAAGGTATTATTTATTTCATTTATTTATATATTTATTTATTTCTTTTTTTACATGGGATATTAACCCTCTAGTTAAATAAAATAAATAATTAAATAAATAAATAAATATAAGGTATGTTTTATCCTTTTTTCAGGATGGTGTGTTCCAGATAGACCGTCTAGAGTCCTTGTTAACTGAGGTTGTTTTCTCAATTAATTTCTCCATTTAACTCATAATATTCTAGGTTAATATAATAATAAAAACATTATAATTAAATATTTGCAATAATTACAGTCGCTTCGTGCAAGAACAGAAGAATCATTGACAAGAGGAACAGAAGAGGATAGTAAGAATAATTCAAGAACGGCTATCAAGCAAGCACTTTCTTTTACTTTGACAGAAAAGGTATTATTATTTTAAAGTCAAATTTAAATTTATTTTGTTTAAAGTGGAAAAAAACCTTCAACCTTTTTTTTTTCTTTTTTCCATAGGGTGCTTTTGTGAGAGAAATACTCTTGCAAGAAATAGCCAAGGTATATCCTACTCCATTCTTTTAATTACCGGCTATAATGAAA
This sequence comes from Juncus inflexus, assembly GCA_024447665.1. Taxonomy (NCBI): domain Eukaryota; kingdom Viridiplantae; phylum Streptophyta; class Magnoliopsida; order Poales; family Juncaceae; genus Juncus; species Juncus inflexus. The sequence continues at coordinate 10,243,303 of JAJHPC010000008.1, forward strand.
TAATTGTGGTCATATCAATCCATGGTACTATTTCATTTTTTAGTTTATTGTTATTACTAAAATGTTCTTTTATTAAGTTTAGGGAATAGATGCGCTTGGTGTAGCGACACTTGAAACTACTGCATCGAGATTCCCGCTCTTCATTTCACCAACAACATTAGGAAATGAGGATGTAAATAACTTGAGAAATTTACGCCGCCTTGTCTTGCTTTTTTCCAGAGTCCAGAATTCAAATCAAGTACGAATCTTACTTGCACATTTTCACATTTGTGTAGTATATTAAAAAAAATGTTATAAACATACAATGTGGTGTATATATATTATCATATTTTTCAGGAAACGGAGGTTGATAATTCACAAGAAAGCAAACATAGCAGTTCAGTGGAAATTTCTCTTGTTTTGAATCAAATGACATCAGTTCGAGATATCACACCTATTCTTTCAGTTATTCCTGAGGTAAAAAAGAAGAATCCAAATTCCACATATTCAAGGCATACTTGTGTAAATATAATTTGATTTATTTTTACTGTATTACAGTTACCACCAGAATCACAGGAGCAATTGCTTCGTTTACCAGTTGATCTAGCAGGAAGGCTTTTATCTCGAGCCTTTGCGAGAACAATTCGCAGTCTTTTTATTTGAATAATATCCAAATAATCCTTTTTGAAAATAAATTTGACCATGTAATCATATTTGTTCTCCTATTTATTACCTGATCATCCATTCTATATATTCATGATCAGGTCAATTAAATAATCACAAATCCGCACAAAAACTATAACATTCACTAAATCGTAACATTAAATGACTTTGGTCCATTAAGTGAAATGCTTATTTTGGATTCGTATTTGCAATGAACATAAAATAAATACACGGTACAACAGTATTATGACTTGAAATTCTAAATATCTTTTGCTTATTTCATATACACAAGTCTCTCAACACATAGTCTGTCACAAATGAAGAAATGATGATAGAACCATAAGATACAATGTGGTATACTGTATTACACTGTGTTTTCAGCCCTGGAGATACTGCGAGTTATTTCTAACCACAGGTTTCTCAGAAAGAAAATCCTCTATTTTCAATAGCGCCTGAAATTAAGGTATAGTATATTAATCATTAAATTGAATTTCAAAGAAGAATTAGATAGTAATTAATAAGAATTTAGTATATATAATATAATTATACCTCGATTGCTATGGCAGTGGGAGTTAGAATAGAAACATCATCATGACCCTGCTTTGCTGCTATATCTGCATTAATAATTTAACAACCAAATACATTATTTTGTAAACCAAACATAGATATAATTCTAGTCAATGTAAAAAGATAAGAAAAAATATTATAAAAGAAATTGAAAATAAAACATACGTTCAAGTGAAACTCTGACATCAGCAGTTGGATAAGCATCCGACCTTTGTTCGAATAATGCCGTCAGTTTTGCAAACGCCTGTCAAACAGCAACAATTCCACATTACTTAAATAATATTTCAATAACTTAATAATTAATTATTAAATAATGCAAATATAAATACTTTAGTATAAGCATCGCCAGCTTCTTCATCCAAAAGAGGGCGAGAAGCGGTTCCAACTGCAGCAATACGTCTTGCAAGCGCATCTAATGGCACATCTAACCACACACTTATTCCTTGTTTCATATACTTCCTAATAATAATAAACAAAATATGCTTGTGTTATTAAAACCCTAATTTAGAGAAATATTAACGTTTATATTTTTATTTTACCAATTAATTGGGCGAATAACAGCACCGCCACCTGTTGCGACAACCAACCGACGCATTGTAGATAAGTCTTTTAGTACCTCACTCTTTTTAAAAAATAATAATAAATTAATATTTAAAATTAAATAATATTATAATAATTATAATATTTTACTATTTGTTAATACCTCATTATCTCTGAAAAAGGCTTCACTGTGTAGTTTAAAAATCTGAGCGACAGATGATATGCCGACAGACTGCTCAACTAATTTATCACTGTACAAACAAAAAATAAAATAAAAACAATTAACAAGCAATAAAAATTAGGAAAAAAAAACTCTCAAATGCTGATTAATTAATAAAAGTACCTTTTAATAAGAAACAAATACAAACCTGTCAAAGAAAGAATAACCCAGCACTTCAGATAGGATTTTTCCTACAGTTGTTTTGCCAGATCCCATCATTCCTGTAAAATATTAACATAATTATTATATAATTAGTTTACACAATAATACGATTATTATGATTTTATTGCAATTAATATACTAACCAACAAGATATATACACCTTCCACCTAAGTATGGAAGAACATCTTCAGATTTTCTCTACAATTCATACAAATATTAAATCAGATAAATCCACAAAATTAGATATTTAAATTTCATAGCAGAAATTGAAAGAAGTATAGAAATAAAATCACTAAGGACTCGAGAGTATTTTCTAACCTTTATTATGAGGGCTTCATCATGAGAATTGTGGATCTCAGTGCCTGATCAATATAAATATCATACAATTAATTAAAAAAATAATTAATCAAAGATTAGTAAGAAGCTACCTAAACTGGACTAAATCAACCACATAAACAATCCACACCAAATCAAGAAAAAGGTCAAAAAGATCTGAAAACCAGGGAAAATAGAAAACATATTTATACACACGGAAAAAAATGAATACCAAGATTTTTGCCCCTGAAAAAATACTGAAAAAATTATCCAGTCCAGCAAGCAACAACACACAAAAGAGATGAAGCATTCCCAATTTGATTTTCAGAAAAAAAAATAAGGGATTTGTAGTCTTTAAATTTGAAGGACAACCTTAAAATTCAAAAATTATTTGAGTGAATTTATTTCAGTTCTGTCAATATCAGACAAAGCTTTGTGGTCCTACAGAATCCATAATTACTGAGAATGAACATATTTATAGTAAACTTCCTTTTCCAGAAAATTTGCATAAAGGACCTTGAATTTAATTTATTTTGACAAACTGCCGATTTTTCAGTTTCAACTGTCCACTTTTGGATTTTACAACCAAAATAAACCCCCAAAAAGAACAAATATGAGATCAGAAACTTCATCTTCAGCCATAGATCGTGTTACGTCAAAATATGGCTTAAGTAATCAAAAGAGCAAGGATCTAAATGCAAAATCACTAAAAATTGCTCCAAAATAGCGAAAAAAAATGTACCTGCTGATTTCGTATTCAAACACGAGATCTTCGGCTGGAGATCTCTCGACTGAATCCGAACCCCATTTCTCGACAAATTCACATTCAAACCCTTCTTATTTCCCAAACTCACATTAGAAACCCTCACAACTCCGAACGATCTCCTCCCGCGTTTCTCCGCGCTAATCCACGAACCCGATTGTACGCTCAAACCAGCCATCGCCTCCATAATTAAACGAAAATCAACAAAAAAAAAAGATACCCAAAATTAGAGAATCGCTCTGCTGGGAGCCAGTTCTGAGGTCGGGGGCATGCGGCGCACGAGAGCCGGTGGCCGGAGAAGAGAGAGAAAAGGAGAGGAAGAAGAAGGAGAGTATTTATATCTCATGGCGGGCGAGAACGCGGCCGAGTAGTTGCGTTTGTTTTAATTATTCGGGATTTATTGAATTACGAGTTTGCCCCTGGGTTGGTGCCGACTTGATACGGGATTGGGCGGGGGATGTGTGCGAGGAAGGAGGGCGTTTTGGGAAGAAGGGGTTGGTGGCTCGTGTGACTGTAATCAGCGCAGAGCCAACTAACTCTGTGAGTCTGATTCCTCAAGAATTTCCACTTTTAGAATCCCCTCAATTTTGGATACTACTATTTTGAGAGAACAGTGAATTTTTTGTGTCAATCACTGTTTGACGCAATTGGTATAGACGTTATCCCCTCTTTCTTTGATGACATGAGTTCGACATACGAGTGACATAAATATGTATGAGTTGGATGCTTACGGGCTAATAATCGAAAAAGATGAAAAAAAAACAGTGAATTTTTTGTTATATTTTTTTTTTAGATTGGAATGTTTTGTTATTAGTGTATTATTGTATTTGTTTCTTAAAACATAAAAACTAATAATGACTGGGAAACAATTAGATACTGAAATATTAATAAAATTATCTTAATTTTATTATCTAAAATCTATATAAAAAATATTTAATATTAAATATAATATTTAATTTATTTCGGAAGACTAATATATTAGGAGTTCCAAGTATGAACCAAAATTATGTAAAGGAATTGGTATTTTGTTTCTTGTGATCATATGAAATATTTGTTTGTTGAAAAAAAATATAAAAATAGTTTAATATGTTAAGAAAAGACGGAATTTGAGTTGTTTGTGTTATCCGCAAATAAAAACTTGATACACATCAACTTTAACTAGAAGTGATATTTTCACTAAATTTGATACACATGAGCTATGATGAAGAAAATTCATATTCTATTAATCCAAAAATCATTCTCTCTAAATTGGCCTCCATTATCTAAATTCACGAGGCTTTTCTCTATAATTCGATCAATGTATTTTTCTTCTTTCTCGGAAAATACTCTCAGCTATTCAATAATTTTCATTCTTATTGACATTAAATCTATGTCATTGGCAGGGGCGGACTTAGGTGATGGCAAAGCGATATCATTTCCCCCCTATTAAATAGATAAATGTTAAGAATCATCTATTTGTACCAAGCTATTTGTCAAGGGAAAAAAATATTTGGCCCCTCCTATAAAATTATTTCATATTTTGGCCTCCGCTATTCTTTCATGCTGGGTTCGCCCCTAGTCATTAATTGGCATCTATCAAGAAGCAAAAATTGAATTCAATGCCTCTTTTTTCCTCGTATGTATCAATTTTTCCGATCAAGTTTCGGGAGAACGGTGTTCTTTACTTTAAAATAAGTAACAATCAACAAAAGTCGCTTATTTCTAAGCAGTGTGCAATCGTATTTTAGACATAATTTATAAAATATAATATGCTAATACTAACTATTTTAGACCTAAATAAATATCATGCATTAATATAGATAGATTGTTTTCATCCACTATACTATTACTAATATATAATTTAACCCATTGATATTATGTAAATACAAATATATTTGGATCTAAGTTGTTGAGTCATACAAGTTATATCTGTCTAATAAAACAAAATATTATTTAAAGTATAAGTTGCCCGATATCCACAATAAAAATAGTGTAATAAAATAAAAAATAAATAAAAACTATTTTGTCATAATTCGAACTCATATCTTTAACTTACGGAAGAATTAAGACATTAAAATTACACAAAATAATTCATATACCATCTCTTTTAATCAAAATATATAATGTTACTCTTTTCATCAAATATTGGAAACCTCTACAAGTGGAAATTCTAGAGGGATGTGAGAAGCTGAGGTGTCGACACGTCGGACATCAGGTTTGGTGGCGAGATTCGAAGCTAGGAGTGATGTCACGTATTACCCTTTTATTTCTCACGGGAAAAATGAAAGAATTAAATAGTTGCTTTCAGATTTATCGCATGTACGCCGTACAAGTCAAGATCACAAATTTCTCATCCTCTGTGATTTATCTCTGTAGTTTATCTGGCTGGTTATATTTATCACATATAAATATTTGTAGTTAGTTCGCTACACATCTATAGGTGTAGAAGCACTACAGAGGATTTGAATTCTCAATGGGCAATGTCCTTTTTCGCTGTTTCCTCTCCATTGTGTTAAAACTGGACAGAGCAATTTCACTTTGGACCTGTACATGAAATTCTTATTGTGAAATTTCAATTTTACCCCTATAAAAAATGAAAATATTATAAAGTAAATAGGATACAGGTAAATTATAATGTTTTTCTTCTTCTTTTTTGACAAAAATCCCGTAGGTAAAAGGCAGGAAGCGTGTATATATGGTGATGTAATCTTGTTTAGCCTGATTTAGTATTTCTAATTTATGTTTGTCTGTTTTTACAATTCAAGCAATTCTGGGTGGATCTCCAACTTTCTAATTAAGACACGACAAGTTTATTATTTTTGTTTTACAACTTGTCTTGCATCCATGACAGAGACAATTCCTTGGTCCATGACAGTTGCAATGGTCTTTCAATCAGTCACTAATTACAATTACAGACTAAAAAGTATAATAATACCACATCTCTTTTTTTAAACGATTGTTGTACAAAATATATGAAATATACTCATCTCACGATTGATCGTCGTCGCCTAAACAACAAGAAGGTCATTAACAAGTGGATTAAGTTGAAAGACAGACATTTGTTAGGTGCATGTATATATAATCATATAGTTAATTTAACGCCACATGGAATTTATTAACAAAATTAATTGAACTCGGTGGAGATCATGTTCTCATTGGTCCAGATCCAGACTCCAGCTGGTATATAGTAATAATTAGTTAAAGATAGCAATTTAAATACAAGGAAAAAAAAATTAGGTGCAAGCTGCAAGAAAATATGATAATAGTACAAAGTTTTCTTTTGCTTGAATAATAGTACAAACTTTTCAAGTTTATGCAAGAGTGGTGGAAATTAAATCAGAAAATCCAGAATGACGAGAACTACAATGCATTTTATAAAACCATTTATATATTAAAATAATTATGTTAGTCCTTTATTTATTTATATATACATTATCCAATTAAAATATAGCAAAAAATGAAATGAAAAAAACAACAACACAAGTGAATCTGGTGCTGTCAGATGAATAAGTCGCACAGAACAGATCTGGGGCCTGAAAATCATTTGTTGACATGAGTGTTAGGTATCTCCACGTAAGCCCACTTAATCCAAGCTTATCCATTAATCTCCTTCTGCTGCCTCGCGGGATCATTTTAGTGAACTCCCACTAATGTGGTGTGTGGTCTTTTTAGGAACCACTTGACATATATTTTGTTTGATTGATCCGACTAGTTACGACTGAAGAGTCGAGTCTTCTATTGCAGAATTTTGTTCACAATGCACTAACAGAGAAGATCAGAGCAATGTGGTCCATATAGAAACCACTTGACATGGAATTTATTCACTAGCTGCCTTGTCTTGATGGTTGTCATCATGACGCGCCAGGGGTTTTGGAACATAAAAGAAATTTTCAAAATGTTATTATTATTTGTGTTTTTTTTTTATTGAATACTTGCTTGAGGTTATTATAATTTGTGTTAGGTGAGAGGATTTTTGATCCACAAAAACATTGCCCCATTGGCAAACAAGTCATATAATTTAAGTGTCATAATAGTATAAATAAATATTTACACAAGTAACTTGATGTTGATGGTTGCCATGTCATTTCATAAAACAAGGTTTTGGAAAGTCGATGAAAATGTTGTTTGTGTTAGGTGGGAGGTTGTTGATCGACAAACAAATTGCCCCTTTGGATTAGATTGATATTACTTAGGACAAATGATTTTAGAGGTCCGTTAAAATAATGTGGAAGGAAATCGTCAAGTCAAGTCTGATTATTGATCGGTATGTTTATAATGCTGACCAAATATCAATAGAGAAGTGATTATAAACGACTACAAAAGCAAACAGCTGAAAATATTTGGAGGGGATAAAATATAGAGATTTAATGGCGGGCCTTCAATTTGATTAGCCATCAGGTCTTGAGAAGAGATATTTATTTTCAAAAGGCTTCAATTTTTCGGCTGAATTTCAATAGACATCAGGCCTTGAACAGATATATTTTTGGGCCCTTTATTGCAGGAGAGTCATTGCCTCATTGGGTGAGTTGTAAGCCATTAAGTTGACATTCTTTACCTTCTCTCCTTTTGAGCGAAACCAGGTGAAAATTCAATTGACAAAGTTTATGATGCAATTTATGTGGTCCTCTGTTTATGTTTCAATTAATTTTTCAATTTGGAGATTTAATTGCAATTGATTTCTGACAAAAAAACAAAAAACAAAGATGAGATATTTTCAATTGATTTCCAATTTCGGGATACAAATTACAATTGACCCTCTTCGATTCATTAAAAAAAATAAGAAACTAAAAAACAATGAACCCTCCAAGAAATTTAAACTGTCAAAAGCTACATTGGCAGCTTATTCCCTCATAAAACCTTGACCAATTAAAAGGGAGAAATCCTTTTTTTTTCCTCCCCCAAATTACCACCCTTCAATCCATCTCAAATCAAATCAAATCAAATTTACACCCTCAATGTTAAAGAATGCTTCAAATTACCAACATGAAGAATATGAGCCCCCAATGCCACCTTTCTATTTCCCTCCTCATCAGCCACACTCAAGTCCTTGCACACATCAAGTTTGAAACTCACATCTCCAAACCCTTTGGGCCCCAAAACCACCTTTTCAAACCCTAACAAATGTTTCTTCGGCGCATTATGCACCGAAGGAGGCGTGGTGAACAAAAACACAGTATGCGCCCCTTGCATTTTTCCATTATTTTGCACGCGTAATTGAACCTGGAACTGGAATCCCACGTCCTGACAGTGGGACCCACCTGCATCGATAGACTTGCATTGTTCTGAGTAGCACGTGTGGCCTTCTTCAAGAGGGACCGAAATCAACTTTGGGGCTTGGACGAGGCGGTGAGAAAACTCGGAGTAGCTGAGTCCGTCTCCGAACGAGTAGATTGGATCTCCCGTGTAGAATCGGTAAGTGCGGCCTGGGTAACTGGTTGATGGATCAGGCCGCATTCTCATGTCGGTCATGGACACGGTATCAGCGAATGATTCAGGGTACCATGTTACGGGCAATCGGCCACCTATATATGGTAACATAACAAGATTAATTAAATTGCGAATATATTGAAATGTTTTTATCTGTAATGACCACACACTTACTTGGATTGCAGTATCCAAAAATAACATCAGCAAGGGCTCCACCACCTTTTTCGCCAGGATAACCGATCCAAAGAATGGACGGAATTAAAGGATTATCCTTCGCAAATGAAATATCAAACGGACCACCAGACATGATAACAAGAATAACTGGTCCCTTTGCTGCCTTAGCCACACCATTTATTAGATCGGTCTGTTGACCAGGAAGCAATAGGCTGGTTCGATCCAAACTTTCTCTCTCAATCGTTTGATCTGCCCCAACTACCAAAACAGTTACGTCTGCTTGTGATGCAGCTGTTTTCGCGTTGTCTAATTGTAGACTATTTCCACTACATCCTACGTTTGAGCATCCTGCTGCGTAGACTGTTGCCACGTTGGCACCTAAACCTTGTAGAGGAGTTAAGTAACTACATGGAGTACCTTCAAATATTACATTATCATTAATGACATGTATAACAATTATCTTTTATTTTATTTCATTACTATTTTTTATATATAGTACCTTCATAGTTGCCAATCATAGTATGTGTTACATTAGCATTAGGCCCAATTACAGCCATAGACTTAATCGACTTAGAATGCAATGGCAAAACATTATTATCATTCTTAAGAAGCACAATTCCTTGTCGGGCTGCCTCGCGTGCCAGCTCCTGATTGGCAGTTGTACAAACATCCTTTGGACCGAGTCCACCGTAGTTATGCTTCCTTGGATCTCCGTCAAAGAACCCCAATCGCATTTGAACTATGAAATTGTTGGTTATTGCATTGTTTACATCGGATTCGGCTAATTTTCCGCCTTGAATTGCAGCTAGTGCGTGCTGTCCTAAAAAGCTCCCGCAGTCCAGATCCAATCCTGTTTATATAATTATTTTTTGAAGTTTTCAAATTAGGCTTTTATTTTAATTTTTTTTGTGAAATGATTCATTTTTATGAAATTGAAAGTTTGGGATACTTAATTACCTGATTTGATTGTGATAGCAGCCGCATCTTCTGGTGTTTTTGTGTAATGTTGGTTATTGTAGAGCACATCGACCGAATCACAGTCAGACACAATATAGCTGAAAATGCAAATATTATTCAGTTCATTAACACGAAATATATTATAAATTAGTACAATTTTGCAACAATTATGTTTTTTCTCCTTTTTTTCTTCTTTCTTTTGTGCTTTTGCATTACAACCTTGGGATATATATGGTAGGGTCTTATCCGTACTACCAGATGTGTTTTAATTTTTTATCATGATAACACTAAGATTTCTTTTATTGGGAGAAACATCTATGACTTTTTATGTTAGGTTGGCACTTTACAGCTGCACTAAACAAACCCTAGTACCAAATGATTTGTTTCTTCTTTCAACCCAAATAATTGCATAGCAACTTATTTTCTAAGCATTTAATGTTTTGTGCCAAAGTAACCAACAACCCAAATATATGGTTACACTCAGTACTCACTAGTGACACTTAAGACTTCAACAAAAATAATTGAAGATCATACTTATAAAACTGATTAAAAATTCATAAAAAAAATATATTTTAGTTATGATTTATGAATAATAAATTTGAAAATGTACCCATTGAGTTTCCAGTCGCCTCGGATAGTTCCGGCGAGTAAATCCTTGTCGGCGCAAGTAGGCACACCGTTGACCTGGTTGTACGAGCACATCACACTTGCTACATTTCCGTCAATGACGCAACTCTTGAAAGGTGGCTGAAATGTGTCGTCCAAGTCCTGCTTACTCACCTACAAACCCACACCATGTTGTTTTGCTATTAATTCATCATTTAATTTACATCCAAATCCAAACTTCTCAACTATCAAATGTACTAACGCATTTGAAAAAGTTTTGTGTATCAGTTTGTCTGTGGCATGCTTATACTAAATGTATAGATGTTAATGCTATCTGATAGCATAATACTCTAAATTTATAGTTACATACATTGCTTGCTGAAAATTGGGCCCTCTCAATCTTTATTAAGATTTGAAATTGATTTTTCTTAACCGACGAATAATCTAAGGTTCAGGAATCCAGATTTTTCCAGAAATAAAAAGTTCATCCATTAGGATAGGCCATTTCACTAACTATATGTTTTAGTTAAAACACTAAGTTTAGTGACTTGTTATAGAAAATGGGTGCAACTTGGAGTAAAATGTTTTTCCCTAAAACAGAATGAAAGCCTACATTATATCAACTCTCCGTATACAGGTTGTTACAAGAAATTGAACAATGTTCAATCTGAGAGGATGCATTAAATGGCAAAAAATGTGTCCACCCATCAAATCTAATCCCATGCGACAGCCCATGTACCAGATCAAATCGGATAAAACAGATCACATAATTTGTTGCTAATTTTTTAATCAAGAAATGGAATATAGTTAGCAACAGCTGGTGCACTTTTGCTTTAATTAATTGCATAATTCCATTGCGCGAATTCTGAGGAGATTTTTAATGAATGTGATTATGTCGTCAACACATGGTCCCTTTAATAATGATGGTATACTGGTCATCATATAATACGAGATTTTGTTGTATTAGAATATTTTATCTTGCAACATGGGTATGTTTTATTGTCTAATAATACTATATTATTGGCCTAATGAATTTGAGGGGGAATTTAGTAACTTTTTTAAAGAAAGAGTGAGGTGAAAAAGAGTTAAAAAGCACTGTTAAAAAATTTGGCAGAAATTCCGTAAGGGCGGTAACAGAGAGAAGAAATTAGTTAATTACTAAACTCTGTGCTCAATGCAAATTATCATGAAAATTAGATTGTATTATAATAGTAGGGTATAATAATAAAATCTATCAATATGATCTCACAGTATAAGTCACAGCATGATATTTCTATTTTCATCACATTTTTCCAATCATATATGTGAATGATGTGCTTGTGTGGACTTTTTGAAGATATAATAGGATTGGGCCTAAATTATTAGAGCGCCCACTTAGGTTTATTAAAAAAATTGTTTGAATGAAATATTAACATTTTTTAAAAGAGAAGATTTATTGCATGTTACTTGTATAATACTACTTCAAATAAACACACAAACTACTATGCGAACAAAGTTTATGAAAAAAACTCACAATCGCGTTGAAAGTGTAACGCTGAACCCCTTTCCAATTATCAACATCATAAGCAGTGTAATGCTTGCAGCATGCCGCGACTTTCAATCTGTCTGGATCGCTGGTGTCTTGCAATCCTTTCACATAACCAGTTGCGTATTTACTCGCGAGAAGTGGGTCTTCCCCAGGTGTCTCCTGCCCTCTCCCCCATCTGGGGTCTCGAAATATGTTAATATTCGGGCTCCAAAACGTTAGTCCGGCGAGACCGACATTGTACATCGCTCGAGCTTCATTTGACACAACCTAATATAAAAATGACAGATTAATTAATTTTGATATATATAATGATAATTAACATGTGTGTTTTACTTTTTTATTCAGAAGAATGATTATTAGGAGGGTGTGGTGACTAAAAACGTACAAAAAGTAACATGGAATCAAAACTTTATTTGATTGGAAAGATAAAATATTTGGGGTTTTTTTTGAGGGACCATCTTTTTGTTTTTGTATCTACAATCAATTACTTGGAACAAACAATGACATGACATCTTAACTGATTGCATCATGGACCCAAGCCAGATCAGAAAAAAAAAAAAATCCGATCCACACTTGACTAGACATGAACCAACCATGATACTAGACATAAATGGCAAGATATACACATGACATTAACTTGAGTGCATTGATAATAAATAAGAGCCTCTTTTACTTTACGTGACATTCATGAACAACAAGCTGTAATTTAATAAATGCGCTCCTGTAGTCTATTATTCAAAAAAATAAATGCGCTCCTGTAATTTGACTTAAATGTAAATTAATGAACGTAATTAATAAATTTGACTCGTGTAAGGACAGTGGAATTTAAGGAATGCAAGTAAATGTTTAGGAGAATAACCAATGGGGTAAGAAAGAACCTTCTATCCGTAGTTAATGTCTCTATCAGTTCATTCAAACAGAATTTCAAGAGTAACTTGTTTAACATGGCAGACTAACTAATTGATTAATTTAATCGTTAACAACTTATTAAATAAATTGGTTTAGTTACACTGTTAGACTATAACATGGGGCCTAAATTGTCAGCAATAGTAAATTTCTGATTGAGAATTTCACGGGAATTCAGAAATTTAGAGAGTCGTTTTCAGAAAAATTCTTAGAATTTGTCAATATCTAATTGAATATATACGAGAGTATATATTAAATTTTTTTTATTTTATCCATATTTTTTTTGCAGTTTTGTTTATCAATCTATTACATTGTTCTTTTGGAAGTTTTTTATGGAATTTGTCTACATGAGGTACTAAATTCAAACATTTTTACCAAAAGAACCAAGTATTCTCTAACTTATATATACACAAAATATTTCTTTTTTGTTTTGATGAATGTACATAAAATATTTCTTATGTCGCATTCCAAAAAAAAACTAAACCGTCATTTCAACATAAAAAAGCTACTACACTCCCTAAACTCACTAAATCACTATTTTCTTCAACCAACAAAATCAAACCAACAAACAAACCTGTCCAATGGCTTGAAACAGAGTAGAATTAAACGAAGCGGCGGTAAGAATGGGCATCGGAAAGCTGGTCGCACCCGGCACGAGAGTCGAGAAGTGGGTCCCAGGCCCGACGTACGAAACGCCGTGCAACGCCTCTGACCACCACTCGTAGCTCGGAATTCCAAGCCGAGACACAGCCGTCGCCTTGTTGACCAAGAAACCGATCTTCTCTTGCAATGTGAGCCTCTTCACCAGATCGGCCGTCCGATCCGCTAAGCTCATTGAGACGTTACAGAACCCGAAACCCGCTAAGTTAGGATTGGAGGCCGTGTCACAGGCGAAAACTGGAGTTTGAGCTGAGATGAAGCTCGAGTGGAGGAAACAGAGGAGGGAGAGGAGTAAAAAATGGCATTTTGATGCCATTTTTTAGATATTTTGGAGCTTTTTTTTGTTGGGTTTTTTTGGTTTTGAGTGAGAGAAGGTTGACGTATATAAAGAGGAGTGAGTGAAGAGCCCGTGACAAAGAAGAAGTGCGAGAGGAGAGGTGCTTTTGGCTGGAAAACCCGTGAGGGAATTTGTAGATGTTTATTAAGTGAATGAATCATATAATTTATAGTTAAATATTGATTATATTCGTTTCTTTGTGTGAAATAATCGAGTTTTTTTTGTTTGTTTGAAGAATTAAATGCTGCTATGTGAAACGGAGGGTATGTATATAAGTGCGCGCCTGTTTTTTTTTTTTCCTTTTATTATCTTTTGAGTGAAGGGAAAATGAAAGAATTTGTTCTTTGTTTGTACTGTACTTTTCTCCTGTAGGTTGAAAGTTGAAAGTTGAAACTGCCTATTTTTGGGTCAGCTTATCCATTCAAAAGCCTTTTCTTTTTTTATTGTTTAATGCATTTTGTTTCTTTTTCTTTCTATATAAATGTATTTTATTACTTATATTGATACATCAAACATCTGAATTATACATGTATATACACTTTTTTTGTACATATATACAGTCAAATATATGAGGCGATGCCCGACAGTTTTATCTGTAGACTGTATAATCATTCACAAACATACAAAAATTATTAGTTAAACGAAACCAAATACTATTATTCACCCGTGATTTTTCAGTACTGAAAATATAAAACAGGAGTCATAGACCGTAACGGAGAGACTGTAGCAAGTCTGGTTCAATGTACATGGACCAAGCTCTGACTCGTAATTGGACTTTTTGTACAGACCCACTTTGGCCCACTGGTGCGTGATTAACTGGTCACTTCATTCCATTCCCGCCAAAATCATACTTTCATTTTATTTAACATTTTATTTATTAACATTGCATTAATACTAATTACTTTTTTTTTCTTTTTATATAGAAATAAACAATATATATGATTCATTTCTTGTAAACTATAAGTATGTAGTAATGTAAATATGTAAAACAGTGAAAACAATATATACATAAGCTAAAAATAGTACCTACAAAAATCCGCCAAGTTTTATGCTCAAACCCATCATTCTTTCATATTTCCCTATTTCATTTTATTTAACATTTTTTATTGCCATTGCATTAATACTAATTATTTTTGGAAATGGAGAAAGAATCTTCTTAAGATTAAGAGTATGATAAGCTGTCACAAATTATTGTATAGCTATATTTTGCCTCGTGACAAAAAGTCGTTGTTAAATTGTATGGATTAGGGAATGAAGATACCAAGTATGATTATACAGGTTGCCTAACCATATCTACATATTCTTAGCCATGTGGCTTCCCTTCCTACTCACTACTCACTTAGCTGGTAATGGATGGGTCACCTTACTCAAACCCCCATCACACATGATTTATGTTTTTATTAATTTAGGCTTTCATTTCATTGGCAATAAAGTTTATTATATTACATCATAAGTTAACACCACCAAACTCACCATCTGATACCAATATGAAATAACTAGATCTCACCTGATAATTTTGACAGCACCTCCTACCCAAATAACTGAATTAAGAAAACATACACAGATTTACGATGAACTCAGGCAGTGAATAAAAACTAAAAAGTCTTGTGCAAGTTGAGCAATTTCAACTCCCATTCAATCTTCTCGGAATTTAAGTGATATAAAAAATGTTGCTTTCATTTAGGAAGCAGAAAATGTTGAGATTGAGAATATGACTGTTCTTTCCTAAACAGTGACAGATTTTAACAGGAATTAGGGACGGCACACCTCTCACCCTCTAGATTTTGTAGTAATATACAATTTATTTTTTCATAATGTTAGAAATAATATGTACATGATTTCTCCTAAATTTTTTATCCATTTTCATTACACCCCGTCCCCAAATTGATATGGATTAAGATATGTCACGCTCCAAAGGTCTTTTGCTCAAGTAAATATGTCATGAACTACTTTGTCAAATTCAGGAAATTTGATTTACTGATTAAAAATTAAACAAGAGTTTTTTGCAATCAAGCATGCTTAAGAAATGTAATACATCACTAAATCCATATATGAATCCTCAGTGTTGTTTGAGAGGCGTGACTTTGAACGGAAGAAAAATGAGGAGTCTATAATTATGATTATGATATAATTACAAAGGTTGCACAAAAACAAATGAATCACCGACAAAATATAAAAAAGGGACAGCTAAATGTCTTCTTCTCAATGCCTACACACATGACAATTGGCTTAATGATTCTTGTACAAACCCTTTCTTTCAGTTTATTCCAAAAGTTTTAGCAATCTTTTTGTACTTGAATTTTTCCAATTATTTGTTTATTATTTCTTTTTTTTTCTTTTCCTTTTCTGAAAGTCAAGAGAGTCATGTCATTTACAAATTACAACAAATTCATGTTGCCAGAGTTTCAAACTTAAATTTATCCTAAAAGATATTTGTGCACCTTTTGTTCCAAATCTAGAAATTGGTAGTTGAAATTCATAGTTGGTGCTAGTTCTTTTCCCCTCTTTAAGATATAATTATTTGCATTGCATGCAACTTTACACATACCTTTCGTCAAGGGCACTTAACTACATGGATGGTTCAATCAAAATATAATATTATCATTTATTAATGGATGATGGGAAATTAAAGATAAATCGGCTTTAATTAAAAGAACAAATCTTAATTTTCTTGTTGAATTTACATGATATACAAAAATCATAGGGCCCAAAATATGTATCAGGGAGATTTAACTGTGTCAGCTTGGAAGCATATCAGAAAGGAAATAACCAAAAATATGTTTGAATATTTAATCGGCTCGAATTTACATGATATACAATGTTTGGTATATTTTTTTCTGAACTTTACTAGTCATAAATAAACAGCAATTAAAATGACAAGGCCCAAAATGTACTATATCTCCTATATAAACAAAAAGCCCACATATTAAACAGACGGCCCAAGACCACACTCACGTTCTTCACCTTCTCCAAACAAAAACTGTAGAGAAGAAATTCAATAGAGCGCATTCACTCAGGCGGCTCAACTACAACTCCGCCAGAAAATCTACAAGTTCAAGAGTTAGTCCCGCCTCTTTTTTTCAATTTAAACAATATGGTTTGTTTATCTTGTAATAATAGTCTGAAATTGAAAAGGAAAACTCAGATTTTAATATAAATTGGACGGTTTGTTTTTATCGTAATTGTCTGAAATTTTGAGATGTTTTTTTTGTGAATAAAAGATGGGAGATGCGATGCTGGGCTTGCCTGGCCAATGGGCGAAGAATTATCATGAGAAAGCTGATCATTACACGACTAAAATTGGGGGAGTAGCTGTGAGTAATTTGGAGTTAATTTTTGTTGTGAAGTTTGAATTCTTGTTTGGAAATTTGATGATTTTTGAGTGAATTTGTTGTTTTTGTTTTATAGGATTGGCCAGAACTGGATAGTGTAGTCAGTGAGGAATTGGTTCAGTGTTGTTTATGTGGAGCCAAACTTTTCCTTGTTTCACAGGCTAGTTTAATTTGTTTCAATTTTTTTATTTTTAAATTTAACTATTGACTTTTTTGAGGAAAATTATTGACTATTTCTATTTGTGTATGAATAATTTTAGATTTATGCACCTTTAAAAAACATAGAAGAAAGAGTGATATACCTATTTGCTTGCACCAAACCGGAATGTGGAAATAACCCTAAAAGGTACCTTCTTTCTATTTATATTCATCACTCATATTTACAAAATTTGATTTAATTATAATATTTTCTTCATTTATTTGTACAGTTGGAGGGTTCTTAGAGTTCAGAAATCTCAACAAGATGTTGAAAATTTTACAACCGAGCCCTCTGAAGATGTAAAATTAGAAAAAGATGCAAAATTGACCACGAATTTTTTTGAAGAATCTGATGAAGAAACAGATAGTGATATAGATTTAGACGAATTGGCTCAAGAGCTTGAAAAAGTTTCAATCTTAGCTTCTAATTCAAAAAAAGAAAAAGGACCTAAACACGATAAAAAATCCTCGAAAGGACCAATTATCAAACAAATTATAATTGATCCAAACACACCTGGTAAATAAATTATAAATCCATACTTTTCCTATTACCATTTTTCTACTTTATTTTTTTCATAATAATTTCTGATTTTTTGTGCAGTGTTGCCTTGTTTCTATATTTATTGTGAAAAGGAAACAAAGGAGAAGAAAGGAAAGAATGGCTCGAATTCTGATAATTTCGTCTCCATTTCAAACAAAGAAATGGAGAGGTCCAGTGCTTCCGAAACTGAAGAAGAAAAATGGGAAGAAGAGGCTTATGAATATGACAAGGCATTAAATGCCGATCGAACCTACTTAAAATTCAAAAAATATTTGGACTCAAATCCAGAGCAATGTTTTAGGTAATTTAAAATCAAACAATATTATTACATTTCTTTATTTTGGACAACAATATTATTTATTTTATTATTTGTTTAGGTATTTTTATGGGGGAAATCCGATATTACCGACATTTAATGTGGCAAAACCAAGTGCGTGCAAGATTTGCGGTTCGGTGAGAAATTACGAGTTGCAATTAATGCCGCCTTTGTTATATTTTATTAATGAAGGAATTGGAGATGGTTTGTTAAATATTTCTCTAGATGGATGGACTTGGTTCACCATAATTATTTACACCTGCCCTAAGGTTTGCTGATTTTATATGTTAGATGATTTACGATCTTTTTTTTTTAATTGAATAGATTGTTAACTTGGTTTTTGTTATGTGTAGAATTGTTCGGCTTTGAATGATGGATGTTTGTGGAGTGTTGTTGAAGAGGAAGCTGTCATTATACAAGATGATTAAGGTTTTATTTATTTATTTATTTATTTGTAGGGTAGTTATAATGCAAAACGTTTTTGTGTAACTTATTTAATAAATGTTTGAGCTTGTATTGTAAACATGTATATTTTAATTCTTATTTAAGTAGCCATAAATTGAATTACTTCCTCATATTACTTTTTTTTAATTGCTTGGATTCTACCTTAACAGATAAACCTTCATATTGGAACTTCAAACCAAATTAAAATTCTTTGAAGGCTGGATTACTATGATCATGGCTCAATAATTTCATAAAAGGTCGAAATTTTGAATTTCTATTTTTTTAGTGAGGGCATGAAGCCATGAACTATCTTCTAAGCACCACTAGTTAGTAAATGCATGTTCGGCCGATCAACTTATTACCCTAATTTGAATTCCTGATTTTTATTCATAAAAAAAAAAGATCACAAGTTGCAAAGGGAATCTTTATGGTAAGAGGAATTGGATAATCTTTTTCTCCATATAGATTTAGAATAAAAATAGCACGATAAATAAGCCCCACGTACACGTAGTATGTATATTCTTATTGTAACAGTCATAATTACTGACAACCTAATTATCGCACATTTATATTATTATTGCTTGATTTACACCAATTTCAGTATTGCTGTTAAACCATGAGGACCACTTTTTTTCTACTTTTTTCACTCGTGATTTATTATTTTATACATAAAAATTGTTTAGTTGGGCCAGCAATGAGGCACAAATCTGATAATTCCGCACTCTCTCTTGTATTTTTAATTCATTTTGGTAAAGTATTATTTAAGTTTAAATTTTCAAAAGTGTAAGCATGATGCTAGCACGATATTCATGCATCCACACTAAGAATCCTCATTTGTTCCCTATCAGGCTAACTTAACATGGCCTTGACAGGCCAACACTCCGGAAGTTCATCACATACAAAACAAAACAAAAAATGATTCCTAGGTAAACTTGAAAGCTATCAGCAAAACAAGAACAGTAACACAACCAATCAATCTATTCTGAGAGTTCCATTTTCCCCAAGATGTCATTCAGGCTCTCCTCTATATCTTCAAGCTCACCCCAATCAATCTACAAATTAAAAGCAAAATAAAAGTAACATGAGAAAGGTTTGACCAAAATAATTCATATTAAACACAAAGGAGAAGAATAAATAAAAATATAAGCATACCCTTTCTGTTAACCTGGCGTTCTTGTAAAACCTCATGATCCAGGTGTCTTATATTACTCCAATACTAACAATAACGATACCAATTCTTAAAAAAAAAAAACAATAACAATAACAATAGCAATGACAATGACAATGATAATGATAATGACAATAACAATAATAATACCTCCTCTAACAAGTGAAGTTGCCGCCATATGGAGACATAAAACTCTTCATGATATTTCTGCCAACAAAAATTTAGGATTTTACTTTCAAAAAGACAAAAATTGGGAATTTCAACAACTCATAAAATATAAAAAAGGAAGACATAGATACCTTTCGAAAATCCTCACCCTTCTTCCATATTTCAAGGTAGTCACAATAGTCCTGAAAATCGACAGGTACAACTCCATTTAAGATAAAACCCCCAAAAAAATGATAATTACAATAGAAAGAAAAAATAATGAAATCGATGCGGAAATTGATTTTGGGACAAGAAATGAATAAAGAAATGAGTACCAAAATTCCTCGAATGACATACTGCATGGGAAGATCCGAAAAAGCTTCTTTTTCTACAGCTTCAATAAAATCACTAATTTCTTTCTCGTCCTACAAAGTCAGCCAATGAGAAAACGTTAGAATTACCCAAAATATATAAAAATAAGGAAAACTCAAGATAAATTTGTTCTCACCCATATACTTTGGTCGATCAATCCTTTGGCTTTCTTATATTGGTTGGAACATTCAAAAAAGCGAGCACCTCCGGGCGATTGAATTAGCGAGTCCATCCCAGTTTCATCCTCACCCTGCACATTCACAAATATTAAATAGACATTACGAATTGTTCCGCAAAACAAAACCCACAAAATATAACGATCATGAACTGGTAATTCAAATCATATACCTTTTCGTCTTTTTCCTATATAAGGTCGAGAAACCATGACCCGTACCATCAGAGCTGCGTATTCATCTTGGCAAAAAAAAGTCTTTCCTAGAATGTATTATAAATAAAAGTATATATTAAAATAAAAATGACAAATTATTAAGTTAGCCTTAAACAAATAACTAAATTAGTTGCCTCGAGTAATTGCTTTATGAGATCCTTGTCTAATGAGTTATACTTTTCTGGCACGACCTCTGCGTTTGTAACAAGTTTCCCAGTCTCCTTTTCTAGCTTAACGTCTTCCTTTTTGAGATCTACATTCATTTCCTCCAAAATCTAATTGAGCAAAATATAGAGAAGTGTCACCTTTTGGGATAGTGTTAACAGAAACAACACGAAGCAACAACAATGCAGAGATAAAAATGATAACAATAATGAAAACTAAAAATGGTAATATTATCAAATGGCAGAGCTTGAAATTAATTTTCTAAAAATATTAGGGGGGAAGATGCAATACATATAAATGTATATACTCAAAAATTTCTTAGAATAAAATGCACTAAAATTCTATTAATATATAATAGTTTGTCAAAAATTTTGGAGGGCTCATTCTGCCCCTCCGTCCCTATATAGTCCCACCGCTGATTAAACATTGTTACGCTCTTTTTGGCTTGTTGGGATTTCTTTTAGGCTACCTTCATAAAGTCAATTGATGTGATATGTGACCTTTTCATTTGCTTCGACATAAGTCTGGGGATTGAAAAATTCAAAGTTTAGTGAAATTTTCAAAGAAAAATAATGTCACACAAAAGATACATTACGGTCTGATTTAGATGTAATACCTTGTCAGTTATTTTCTCATCAAAAAACCTCTGCACAACTCTTCTGGCCAAGCAATCTCTCACCATGAATTGGTTTGGGTTCAATTTCATACACTGCAAAAAAAAAACAATAGTATAAATGTGTAATACGACTATTAATTAACATCACTACGCCACATAGGCCAATTTAATATTTCATATATATTATGTCAGTACGATTAGTTCACTGATTTTATGAGATCTCTCCGGCAATGAAATCAGCTTCCGCAAGTCATTCATACATCCCTGCATATTGAATTGAATTGGGATCAAAATATAATATTGGTAGCAGAAGAAAAAAAAGAACAAAATTCATGGGCATATATACAGTGAATATACTTTGCGAATCAACGGGTGGAACTTGTCACCCTCCACATCTTTTAACATTCGACCGCACATCTACATAAACAAAAGAAGTAGGGACTTTATGCTAGTTTAGAAAAAATATTTTCTTCAAGAAATAAAATGCTCTGGATCTGTGTACCTGAACTATATCAGAAAACTTCAACAAAAAGAACTTTTGATCATCATCATCTTCAAACCATACTTTGCTCACCAATTTTTTCTCGATGAGATAATCCTTGGCCGCGACCAGCAATGCCTTGCTTTCCTCAATGCTGTAATACTTGCCCTAAAAAAGAAAAGAGTTAAAAGAATAAAAAAGAAGAAGAAAGAGTTAAAAGAATAAAAAAGAAGAAGAAGAAGAGGATTAAATAGCAACCTCTATGAATGGAACAAAAGCAATTAATTCCTTCATCATCATGTACTTCCATAATGTTGTGTATTCTAAATCGTAAAGTAGCCTTTTTCTCCACTGTTTTAAAAATCCACAAACAAAACAATCATTATTAACAATAAGTCGAGATGAAGCTATACAATTTTGATCATCTCATAGATACTTACACCCCAAAGCTTTGTATTTTGTCCATCTGCCTTCATTTTAACTTTCAAGTCTTTTAACTCCTGCACATATTGGTAAAAATACTTGCTTTCAGAAATGTTGTTTAAATTAGATTTTTATTTTATCAAAAGATTGGAGAACAAGAATCTATGATACCTTTAAAGATTCACAATGAAAAATTCGTGCGTGCAATTTCATATCTAATGTTATACCTGGTATCCAAGAAGAATGAGTTTCATGGTCATACCATTTTGGGACCAATCTTCCAGATTTTATTACCAAAGCAATTTTACACTCACAAAAATTGAAACTCAGATTTGATAACATAAATGGTGTTTAATTTAAGTTGAATAAACAATTAATTTTCCAGTGAATGGTTATACTAGTTGATATATGAGACACTATTGAAAATCTGTCTTATTTTGTTAATTTGGTTTACTATTTGAAATATTAAGAGGGGTACCTCCACTGGAGGTGAATATGAATAATCTAAAGCCTCCTCATCAATAGCAGGAATTGACTCATCCAAACCACCTTTGTCATTTGTTTCCACCGTGCCAACTGATTTGCCATAACTCTCTTTCTTCATCGCATCGTTTTCCTCTAATTTCACAAAACAGAAGGAAAAACATGTTAAAACACAAACAACAACAATCAGGGACGGAAGAGCCAGAAGAGAAATATAGGTGGGAGGGCTAGTTTTGTATCACAAATGTGCATTTGCTCTGGTGGTTAGCTTCCCCCATGTTTTATTTTGAATTTTCAAGAGAAAAACAAAAAAGGCGGCATTTCGAACCCTGGTCTTCTAGGGAGATAAGAGCGCAATCAAGGTCGGAACAACCAACAAATCACAAAGGCTTTAGTGATATAGTATGAATTTTTATCTTAAAATAGTTATAAGCAGCGACAAAATCATATACTCATTACAGTATATATCGATTTCCGATTCGTTGAGGGAGCAAGGCTAGAGAGGAAATCAACAAAAAAGCATGTAACAACTAGTACGTTTGTCTTTAAGATCCAACGTCTGAATGCTCAATCCAACACTTTTTTCACCGGCTGTCGACGAATCCATCGAACGTTGATCTCTTTCTCTTCTGCCACGGCACGATCTCTTTGATAATTTTATGCGGAACCAACTGGCTTATCTTGGAGGAATTAGGAAACCGACTGGTAGAGAATGGAGGGTGATGATATTCAAGGAGAGACGCGTACTAATAACACAAAACTCATCTATTTTTTGAAGTTTTGGTCTTTCTGGACCATTCCACCCTTCAAAGTTGGATTAATTGAGGAGATTTGAGTCAGGAAACATATTTTATATTAGTCAGAAACGTTATAATTTTCCTTTCTATTAAATCTGTCATAATTATTACTTACTCCTTTTACTCAATATTTTTTTGGAATAAATCTCACTTGTCTACAAAATATAACAAAGTATTATATCAACAATCAACATGAATATTGTAAGTGTAAAAAACAAATTTGCCCTCATTATTGAATATTGAGGAGATGTCGAATGTTTCTTTTGGTAAGCTAATATTGGAGCCCGCCATGTTTTCCGCAACTATCTGGTAGCGAAGAAGGATTGCATGCACCGTTTTCACAATAGATGATAATAATTGTGGCAAAAAGGAGTATTGGTGCAACATGAACATGTACTAATTAAATGCACGAATTAATTCCTTCGAACGTCCTGCAATAATAATCGTCTTTTTAACTTATGTTAAGGATTTAGGGTTTGGAGTTTTTATACCGCAACTCTCTTTTTAGACTCACTATTGCTCATGAATAAGTTTTTTACATTTTTTTTATATGTTCAATCTATTAGGTAGAAAGATTTTACTAAATATGTGTTATATATATAAACTATATTACGTTTATCAAGAATTGAACACATAATCTCTTGCTACACATACAAAATAATTTCTTTACACTTAACAATTTGGTAGTATATACTTACTTATAATGTTTTTATTAGTCAATATTAATGATTGTGCGCAGCATAATTAGTATTTTATTACCTTAAAATTAACACACAATTGACAAAACAAGTTAAAATAAGATGATCATGATGCTGTATAATTATGTCGTCCAAATAAACTCAATAAAACAAAATTAAAGTCTACCATTGTTCTTTCCCCATATCAGAATCTACTATTTTTCCACTACAACCTTCTCGAAAACCCTTAAACCCTAGGCTAAAGCAGGTTCGGATCCTGATGAGGCATAAAACCCGAAATAATACAGCTTCATGATATCATTTTATTTTAACTTGTTTCATCAATTATGTGTGTTAATTTTCAAGTAATAAAATACTAACTAAGCAAACCTTACACCATTATTACTTAGACCTGCTCGAGGGTTTGCTGCCAGTCAGATAATTTGTAGCTCTTTTGTTGAATTTGTTTTATTTTAAAGTTGTTTTGTCTAGAATTGTTCTGTTTTAAATGAGGTTTTTTTTTTGGAGTGTTGTTGAAGAGGAAGATGTTCTTATTCAGGATGATTAAGGTTTTGTTTATTTATTTAATTATAGTCTACTTATAATGCAACTCTTGGTTGTGTTAACTTTTTATTTATTTTATAAATGTTTGAGTTTGTATTGTAACATGTATTTTAGTAAAATCCTTTGAAGGCATGATTATTATGATCATGTTCTAATAATTTCCACTAAAGTCAATATTTTGAAAATATATATTCATTTTTTTATTGAGGGCCAATGATATCTGAACTATCTTTTGAGCACCACTAGCTAGTGAGTAAATGCATGTTCAGCCAATCACCTCAAAACGCTGATTTGAATTCCCGAATTTTTAGTCATAAAAAGAGTTCAAGTAGCAATGAGAATCTCTTAATTGGTAAGAGGAATTAGATACTCTTTTCTCCACATAGATTTAGAATAAAATTAACTCCATAAAAAGTCCCACACCTAGTACATATTCTTAGCTAGGATTTGATAACAATCCTATAATTACTGGCAGCGTAATTATCACACAAACATATTCAATACATCACTTTTGTTTGTATTATACCATTTTCAATATATAAGTTATCAAATATATGAAATCTAGACTTAAAAAAATGATCCTAGCAGAGAAATAAAAAAGATACAAGTTCTCCATTATTTTGTTATATAAGTTGTTTAATTGGGCCAGCAGTGAGGCCCAAATCAGATAATTCTCCATTTTCACTGGGACTTTTAGCTCATTTGGTTTAGTGTCTCTTTTTATAATTCTTGAAGTCCTCATTTTTTCAAGTGTAAGCATGCTAGCACGATTGCAAGGAATCAAAATTTGAAGCCAATAGATGTGGAAACTGGAATCTTCTTAGTCAAAAAGAACAATGAACCTTACAGATGATGTTTTATATAAATATTAGTCTGAATAATTGTCTCAATACCATAAATCAGATTCAACTAGAAATAAAATCTTTAAGGCAAGATTTATTATTCCCAAATTTGAGTCAAGTCATTTGAAAATAAAGCTATTACAAAGTTTCATTTTTTTGAATTTAAAGTGACCTCATATGAAACAAACTTATGTGGAGCTTAAGGACCCAAACAAATTTTTAAAATAACTTCTACTAATGACTTGCATTGTTGCACAGAAAAACTAACAATGAATAAATAAATTCAATCAGCCCTTTATTCGATTCCCTGCCTCCCAAATGACAACATGTTCACAACCTACTTGATTAGGCGCAGTGTTTATATTAAAATTTGATGAAGAAATGATTTTTAGGTTAGTTAATCATTGATTAGGGATGATGAGGTCATCAGTTGAATCTTAATTAGATGATTACAATGGTATGACTTTATTATATAGTTGGTGTAGGTTTACATGATTATGTACTTTCTTCTTTGTTTGTTGCCGTCTGTTTAGTTAACTATTTCGTCATAACAAGCTTGCATAGTGTACAAATATGATAATTATATATATATATATATATATATATTATTTTACTATTTTTTATTAAAGATGTATGATATTTTATTTATTTGGATACTATTGTTAGATATTATAAAATTACTAGGATAATGCTCGTGTTTCGCTGCGAATATTTAAATTTGTTATTCATTTGAATTTATGTATAAATCTCAATTATGAAAAATCTAAATAATAGTTTGAAATAAATTTCGAGTACATAAATAATATATAATAATTATGTTATATAAGTTGGTTATATTTAAAATCATTTTGAATTACATCATAAGATATTTTATCCATATATTAATCATTCAAAAATATTTTCTATATCACATCTAATTTTATAATGACGGATAACTCTATACAAATAAATTTACATATAAGAAATAAAATAACATAAATAATAAATTCATGAAAAAACAAAAAACAATAATTCAAAAAATAATTTGGATTATTAATTTACAATCTTAATTTATGTTTGCATTAAAATTTCTAAGATTTAAATATCATTTTTTTTATCTCTTTAGTTTTCTTGTGTCATTATCTATTAACATATTATATTAGAAAAAAATCAAGTATTAATCGGACGATGAAAGATATCGGAAAAACTAAAAATACACGATAATTTATTTCATAGATTTTAGTTGAAACTCCATAAGACTTAATTATATATGATTAAATTTAAAAAATATAAAAACAATAATTACATTTAGCATGATTTGTAAAAAAAATATGACATTATATATATGAAAAACATATGTTTACTATACATAAGAAAATGTAAAATGGCTCATTTTCTAGAAAGAAAAATTTGTCACCACTATGTTTCTTATTTATATTTTGTTAATTGTTAAAGTGATACATATTATCCATAATACATTAAATAATATAATATAGTTTTTAATACTCTAGAGTTTTATTTGATATGATAGTTTTCACGTAATTGAAGATATAACACGAAACATTAATCTAACTAACCATGTGATATTGTGGTAATAATTTAATTGAAAAGCTAATATTTGAAAGAAAAAAAAATTGATCCAACGACCAAGATAAAATTGATGATAGGTCTCTTGAGTATACTCAAAGAAAGATAAGAAAATAAGATATAAGGTATAACTTAATGAGCATATCATTTTTGTACATTCTTTTATATAGTTTTTATTCACATATTTTAGCAATAAAAAAATTAGAACCATAATAATATGGAACTCAAAATAAAGAGAAAATTTCAACAATTTATATTTGATGATTTTAACATTAGAAATAAAATATTTCATTAAGAATTATAATTTTTTAAAGAAGAAAAGAAAAATTATTTAAATTTTAATGAGTGGACTCTTCATTAACTATTGATATTAATAATTGAACATAACTTTGAACTATGATTCTTTGAAACCATCTGATTAAGATCTGATGGTCAGAAACAAATTTACAATGATTCTCACTAAATTGGAGATGAAACACAAGACACTAATTAAATCAATCATATGAATATGTTTTAATAACCACACACATTTTGTCATAAAATATCAATAAATTTGAAAAAAATAATGGTTAAGATTTAACAAAAAAATTAATTAAACGGTCGAAATAAAAGTAATGATGTGACATTTTGAAAAGGCTCGAAAATAGATGAAAAATAAAGAGTTGTGATTAACATATAAGCATTATGACACGATCTCCAATAAGTTAAGAATTTCTGAAATTAACGCAATAGATTAGTTGATATACGTATCCATCAAGCATGCATCATACCAAGGATCAAGATCTTACCATCTATTTGAAATTTCGTATCAACTAATTATACTATAATTACTACAAAACTAAACTTATAAGGTATACATATATACACTACTAGTGACAGAATTTAGGATGCACCTATATAGCCACACAACTCATGTCACAACCAATCCAATGCTATGATTGTCCACAACTTGTCAGGTAGCCTATTTCTTCTTTATTCAAAGAAAATTTCTGAAAAAACCCTTTATTTTTATGTTTTTAAATATTAAACTTTTCTTTAATATAAACATTAAACAACAAGTACATAAAACATAATGCAAGTACATGTATAATATAAAAATAAAAAGGGTCTACTGAAAAATAATCCCATTAACTAATGTGTTACTTTTTCAACGGCCCTTGAAAACCGCTCATTTCGTTTGTCCTTTTGTGTGCGTCCCTCCCTCGTCGCGTAGCGACACGGAAACGCTGCCGTCAATTCGCTGCATAGCATTACGGAACAATTTTGTGTAGCGAGTCATTTTATTATCATATTATGATTTGTTATATATAGTTAGACTATTTTTATGCATTACAAAGCGTCCTATAATTTAATGTTTGAATTGCCGTGATCTGAATCAAGTGAAACTATTGGTCCATCGCAATCTATAGATACTGATCAAACTATTTATTTCACTGACATATGGGCCCCACATTTTGTAAAGGTCAAAATAACATAGAAGTTGTAAATAGATTTAGGAAGAAAAAACGGTGTGCAGATGTCATTATGAATTTGATTTGTTTATATAATTATGCATTTGTGTATAAATTTGCTTGATGTGCCGTTTATATAATTTTGATTGATATAACTTTTTAATAGTGTAGTCAACATGAGGTTTCTCTTAATTTTTCTTGGGAGTTTACTGGATCATTAATTTGACTTGAATATAGTATTAAATTAAATACATCAGGTTGCTGAGCCACATTTCTCTTTTAATATCTAACAATTATGATAATCCAGAGAGTTCTTTCCATTTTTTATTTATTGAAAAGACAAAAGTAACTAAAAATGATAATATATATATTTTTTTAGGCGTTACTAAAAATGATAATATTAACTAATCAAGAGGAAAATTCTTCTATATCTTGAAAGAATCCAAAGAAATTGCATATACGTCTACAAAATAGGAATTATCATAGAAAATAATAAAAATAATATTTTATCTGCATGCAATATAAGAAGTATAACCCCAAATTCTATATTTACTGAAAAAGATCTCCAAACTACTATTATTTTATTATAAGTGAGAAAATCAATAGTTTAGACATTATTTAGAAAATATTAGGGGGAAGGAATATTGCTAATATTGCTAAGTTCTTATTGGGGGTACATATTAAAGTCCACATCCAATCTATATTTTAGTTTCACTTCACTACATAAACCTCCCAATTAAAAAATAAAAACTCCACATCTAAATCTAAACAAAGTCCACAAATTACTCAATGCAATATTTAAGTTTTAACTCAGGTACGGTATGGTGCGACAATTAATTAAACGGTTTCGGCAGCCCGCCTCGAGTCGCGCGGCACGAAGCAGGATAAGAGGCCAACCGCCACGCGCCACGTGGCGATCGCGTGCCTGTAGTTAGGACGCAGCGCGCTGGGTGCGGTAACACTGTACCACGTAAGGGAACAACTGACGCCGTTTATTTGGTTAAGAGATTAGATAAGTCGGCTTGGCTTATGGCTAAACGGCTTCAAGATGGAGCTGGCTGTTAAAGCTGACGACAAGTAGTACGTGCGAAGACAATGAATGGAAGTTGGAAAAAAAGGAAAAGGATTTTTAAGTGGAAAACCGGAAACGGAAAAGGATGAAAATATTTACTGTCTGTTAAATTAGTTATTGTACTGTTCTTTTTTTGTTCTGTTTTCACTTTTAAGTGCCGTGAACGTGATCATTAAATTGACAATTCTTGCATTTTTTTACTCACATAATGTCTTAGAAAATATAGGGTCTGATGTAAGAAAAAAGATTGAACGTTTGAACTTTCAAGGAAGAGCTCAATATAATTGATGGCAGTTTTGTTGGTTGTGTCATATGTGCTCAGTGCTCAAAGTAGAAATCTTTTTGAGACATGTATGCATGCATGTGTGAGTGAGTGCCTACATAACAACAAGATACTGTTCTGCGATTTTGAAATTTCTTAATTTGATAACTAATAATATTATGGTTCCCATGTGGGTGTTAGTAGATCTAAATTGTAGTTATGAAAGGAATTTAATATAGCCAAGCTTGGGTGGTTGGATAAATCTTGCAATTTGCTACTTCGTATTTGATTCATGAAAAACAAAAAAAAAATGTAAATTTTATGACTTGTATTGTACAGTGTTCTTAGTTTGAAAAAGATTAACGACGTTTTCGTAACGTAATTGAAACTTGTCACTGTCCCTCCTTCTCAGCATAATGTCACTAAGAAGTATGACGTTTCTGTCTGGCGACTAAACAAATTATATTTTCTAATTATTTCAATTACATAGAAACTCAATTTCTTTTATTTTAAATATTCAACAGTGAAAACAAAAATTTGGTTTGTAAAAGAAAATCAGTTTCATGTTCACAACAAAATAGTTCATGTTGATAGATTAATTTACAAAATATAACATATTAAGTAGTGTTATTTTCAATAAAAAAATATTTAGCATCGAGAAGAAGAAACTATAACAAAAAAAAACAAGTGGTCCACACACACAAAGTGGTTAAGAACTGGACATGAAAGGGTTTTAATAGATAGGCCCCTCAACATTTGGCTCGTAGCATTTACACCCATGCTTTGTGTCCTAGCTGACTCCTAATCGTAATCCAATCATCATATACATTCATATCACAATCCTTGTCCACCAAAAGTGGTGCTTCTGCCCATCATTACACACCATGATTTCATCTTAATAACACGCACTTAACACGCCATCTTTTGTGGTTCCTTTTAATTTTTATGAGAACTTGATTCTAACGAATGGAAGCAATTCTTTATTGTTTCAATTTCAGGATTAACTCTGCCTTTGATTTCTGAAATTTTTATAATTATCTCACAATATTATCATAAATCAATTTACCGTTTCTTCAAACGGAAAAAAGCTTAATTGTACCATCCATGAAAGGCCAAATATTTGTACGTAGGATATATTTGATCTTCAAATCAAAATTTAATCATAGCACCAATGTTGTGGCGACACGTCGAGGTGGAATCTAGTCCTGTAATGATTGGTGGAGTAACGTCTGCTCAAAACGGTAGGTGAGTGGAGAGCTTATAATACAAGAATCTTACATATTTTACGGAATTAAGCATGCTTGATTCTTGGATGTATTATAACAATCATATTGGAAGAAAAACAAACTTATGATGTATTACTTTTGTCATTTTATGTTAACAAAATGTTATCTTTTGGCATTTGTACAGTACATTAGATAATGATATATACTTGCACTAAAATATGGAACAAATAATATATCATGAACTGTATATTAACATTCATATTGCAAAATTACCTATAGACACAAAAAATCATTCAAACGCACAAACCTAATTCTCTACAAATATATAACGCAAGTTATCACTCAAACCAGTTGGTTAACTACACTCATATGTTGTTCAAATTCCATCAACACACAAATAGAAAACATATAAAACTCACAAATTCTCCCCAAACACTAAAAAAAAACCCAATACACAACACAACATAGTCAAATGACTCAACAAGTTGTCAAGTGCTGACCAACCTGGCCATGGCCCCGGTGCAATGGACCAGGTAACACAAACTACCCGCCAAAACAACCTCTCAAGTCATTATCATGCGCTTTTCATCCGGGCCCTCCCGCCACCAATGCACCACAGCCGCCACATCCTCGGCTCGCCGCGTCGACCCGGCTCGAGCCGCGCCGTTCCATTCCCTAGCCGTCTTTCCTTCCAGCCATTCTCTCTCCGTTATCTCAACCAAAACGGCTTATTTTAAATACGCCCGTTTCATATCATCAGCAGATGGTTTACATGCTGGTTATGTATGTGAGTATGTGAGCCGAGTCTTGGATCTTTTTTGCTGAGAAAGTCTTCCTTTTCGAAGAGTTTTAAGTAGACATGGTTCGGACCGTACGTGATGAATTTAAGTGACTGTTATGTGGGTCCTACGCTAGGATAATGTAAGACCGGGTGTAGGAGAGAGTTTCGAACCCTAATAAGCAGATTTTTATTTTTTTAATGGAACGCGAAAGGGTTGGAAGGGGAAACGAAATTCCTTTTCGCATAATAAATAAAGCGTTCTTCTCTTTTCTCTCGCTCTTTTTCCTCTCTTCTTCTTCTTCTTCTTCTTCGTCGTTTATCCGCGGCTCAACTCAATCCGTTTGCGTCTTTGATTCTCTTCGAGCAGGGTATTATTGTGATTTTGTATGGATGCTGTGCAATCTTCTTATGCAGTTCGGGTACTTGTTTTTTTTTTTTGTGTGAGTGATTTTGTTTATTTGGATTTTTTTTTTCTTGTTGGAGTTTTAATTGGGGTTTATTGGAGTTTTAAATGGTTGTTTAGTAAGTTATGAGCGGTTTAAATGGTTGTTTATTCAGTTGAGATTGATTTTTGTCATTTTTGGATTAGACCTTTTATCACTGGTAAATTCTTTCTGTGCTTGTAGATCTCATCACTCTGAATTTTTTGTGCTGATTTGTTGCTCATTCATACTGTTTTATTTTTAGATTTGTTTTGATGCTTGGATTAAAGCTATTCATTTTTTCTTTTAGTTTTTTTTTAATTACTATCTTATTCCTTTCCACGAGCTGATTTCCCTCTGAAATATTTAGTTCCTAATTTTTCTTTAATTGAAATTGGTTTTTTTCTGATGGGATTTTTTAATTTAAATTCTTATTGGCCATTAGTTTTTATTATCCAGGTCAATCTCTATTATTTTTTTCTTTGCTTGAATTTTCAATGCGAATTTCGTATCTTCTTTTTCCATTCAATTATTTGGAAAAATCTGGGATTCCTAAGTGTACATATTAGAATTAGAAATTTATTTTTTTCCCACTTTTGTAAGTTTGTTCTTCTAATTCTCTATTGTAAATTCTGCTTCCTGATTCAATAAATCTCAATTACTTTTTTTCTGTTTCGTCCTCAAAATCTCCTAGTACTATTCTTTATTCAAGTAATTAAAAAATTAAATCAGGGTATTCTGTTTTATTTCGACGAATATTCAATGCTTCATTAATCCGATCTAATTTCTTAAGCTTATTTCACCAACATAACTCTTACCAATTCTTTTGCTAATTACTTGCAGATTGAAGATTAAATACAACAATTAGGGCTTTAAACAACAAAATTAAACCTCTAAACCGTGGCAAACTCCTCATGGATAGAGCCGATACTTCAGGCTTTGTCAGTGGTGGATCTTTCGGTCTAATCTTCGATTTGTACTTCCATTTCACCTATACTAGCTTTATAGAAGCTAAATTTATGCTTTTTTAATTTCACCTCAACTCATCCCAACTTCCCTTTGATTTTCGAATTCTCAAAAAGTAAATTAAATAATAATAAATTTCTCAATAAAATGGATCTCAACATGACGAACGTACTAAGCATCGGCTCAATCTACTCGCAAGAAACCAACAACTTCAACTCCTCTCAAGAGGACAGCTGTCGCCTAGTCCTCGGTTTGGGCCCCACACCAAACCTCTATTCATCTTCAACCCACTTATCAAACTCCAACAAATCCGGCGAGTCAACCCTCCTCTTCGGCCAACGCTTCCCCTTAATGGACCCAAACATCCTCAAACTCGGCCTCCCCAAACCCGTTTCCGCCCCGCCCCAAAACCCTAATCCTCACAACCAAAACCCTAACACTCACTACCCAATCGTTGACGAGGGCTCGACCTCCGCCAAACGAAATTCCGGCGGCTACATGCCTTCTCTTCTCTTCGCCCCTCGAAATTTCCCAACTCCCCAATCTCAATCCCCTTTTCCTTCTCAATCCCAATCCGACCTCCTAAACCTCCAACTCAGCCCCGACCCCGAACCTTCCTCCACCTCCGAACTTATCTTCACCACCACAACCCACACAACAACAACAACAACAACAACCGAAAGCGGGCCCCACAGCAACCGCCACCCTAAAAAATGCCGCTTCAAAGGCTGCTCCAAAGGCGCGCGCGGGGCCTCCGGCCTCTGCATAGCGCACGGAGGTGGCCAACGCTGCCAAAAACCCAACTGCAACAAGGGCGCCGAGTCCCGCACGGCCTACTGCAAATCGCACGGGGGCGGCCGCCGCTGCGACCAACTCGGCTGCACCAAATCCGCCGAGGGCAAAACGGACTTCTGCATCGCGCACGGAGGCGGGAGAAGATGTGGAGTCGAGGGGTGCGAGAAGGCCGCGAGAGGAAGGAGCGGGCGGTGTATTAGACATGGAGGAGGGAAGCGGTGCAGGGTTGACGGGTGCCAGCGGAGCGCTGAGGGGCAGATGGGGCTGTGTATTTCGCATGGGGGCGGACGGAGGTGTCAGTTCCCGGAGTGCGGTAAAGGGGCTCAAGGTACGCGAGAGTCTTGATTTGAGGATTTGTTTTATTTTGGTTGGTGTTGTGACTGTATTATTATTATATTAACACTTTTTGTAAAATTAGTATTTTTATAAAGAAGTTTTTCCTTTTTTTTTTTTTTTTTTTTTTTTTGCAAATTTCCAGAAATACAACAGATTCTAGATATACTTTATAAAAATACAGAACATTGATAAAACACACCTAATAACCAACCAACCAACCAACCAACATGTAACATTTTTTTAAACCAACAGGCAGCACGATGTACTGCAAAGCGCATGGGGGCGGAAAGCGCTGCGTCTTCGAGGGGTGCACGAAGGGCGCGGAGGGCAGCACGCCGCTCTGCAAGGCGCACGGCGGCGGCAAACGCTGCCTCTTCGAGGGCGGCGGGCTCTGCCCCAAGTCCGTCCACGGAGGCACCAACTTCTGCGTGGCCCACGGCGGCGGCAAACGCTGCGCCTCCGACCAGTGCACCAAGTCCGCCCGTGGTACTCTTCAATTTTACGATACATCTGAATATCTTTTTGTTATACAAAGTTATTTTTACAAACACTCTTTGTACTCTCTCTATCTCTATCTCTATACTTCACTCTCTCTCCATCTTACGCCACTTATATATTTATCGTTCTTCTATTTTGTTTCCACTAATATGTATTAATGAAAATATTACATCTCCCCCTTATAATCGCTTCCGTTGTTCTTAAAAATTCAACAGGCAGAACCGACTTTTGCGTCCGACACGGCGGCGGGAAGAGATGTGTATCAGAAGGGTGTTGTAAGAGCGCGCAGGGGAGCACGGATTATTGCAAGGCGCACGGGGGAGGGAAACGGTGTGTCTTCGAGGGGTGCGAGAAGTTCGCGAGGGGACGGAGCGGGATGTGCGCGGCGCACGGGAGCTTGGTTGAGAGGGAGAGCAACGGGAAGAGCTTGATTGCGCCGGGCTTGTTTAGAGGGATTGTGGGCAAGGGGAATGAGAGCGAGAGTTGTTATTCGGGGATGAGTACGGTTTCCGAGGAGACGGGTGGCGCGAGGGTATTGATTCCGGCGCAAGTGCTTGTGCCGCTTTCGATGAAATCGTATGTTGGTGGTAGTGGTAATTATGGGAATAATGGGAATGGTTATGGGGGTAATAATGTGGGAGGGGGGTATGTGGTGCCGGAAGGGAGGGTGCACGGAGGAGGGTTGATGTCGTTCTTAGGAGGGAGTTTGAGGAATGACGGTGGAAATGTTTGAATTTCGGAATTTGATTGGAATTTGTATATGTTTATGTGGGAGTTTGTATTGTATTGTTGGGTTAATGGGTAGGTTAGGTTAGTTTGGTTTTGGAGGGATTGGGAGATGATGTGAAAAGTGGACTTGTTTGATGTTTGTATTTTGGTTGTTATTGAAGCTTGGGAGCTCGTGAAAGGGCTTTCGAGCATGGATTGGTGTGATTTGTGAATATGGTTTTAGTTGTTTGTTTAAACATTTTTGTTTGTGTACTTTTTAGTGAAATAAATGAAAATTAATTACTTGTGCTTTTTACTTCGCCTAAAAACTTTTTTTAGGAGTTTCATCATGATCCTTGTTACAGAACAATCATATGAGATCCCAACTCGACCAGCTGAGTTGTACAAAGGGGAGTTTTTTTTCTTTCTCTTCACCAGTTTTATGTTGCTTCTATTAAAATAAACAAAAACATATGTAACATATAATTAATGCTCCTTATTACAAACGTACATGGCTTGTACAAGAAACCTGGAACAGAAATATCCATATTTTTTGCTATAAAAGCGCCACTTATTACCCTCAAATACCAGAGTAGCTAGAATACACTAAATACACGACCATCTCAATTCTAGCTACAATGAAGATATCATCTTTATCGCTCGCTCTCTTTCTGGGTTGTTTGATCGCCTTGTCCTACTCCTTAGACTCGGTATCAGCAGATTTCGAGGGGAGATTCCGGCCTGATTGGGTCCCCAAATATTTAGTTTTTATGAAGTATCCGAAAGGCGTGAATCACGAGAAATTCGATATTAAAGTTCTTGCTGAAGCCGTTGGGAGGTATGCGTTTATTTTATAGCTCAAGATGTGGAACTTACATGAATAATACATATTACATTGCCAAAAAAATATGCATATTTTTTAATCATATAGTATATAATATATTAGAACCTCATCAATAATGCATATTATATTACCAAAATTCTTGTGAGATACCAAGGCTCATCCAAATCCAGTCTCCATAAAAATCTGTCCATAGATTACTATAAAATGAAATAAAATTTGTCAAATATATGAATGGAACTTCATTTACTTATGTTTCATTTTTTTTTTGCAATTTAATAATAAATTCTTCTTGTTGTTGCTCTTTACAGTATAGACTCCGCAAAAGTTGCGCTACTTTATCACTTTAATGCATGGACCGGCATGTCAGAGCCCGGATTCGTGGCTAGACTCACATATAGGGAGTTTAAAATTATTAAAAGTAAGTGTATTTTAACCCAAAATTAATAACATTTCTTGCAGTATTCTAGCCAAAAACTAAAAAGATACAAAAATATTCAAATTTTGTCTTAAAATTATATTTTTTTTTTGCAGAGAATCCACACGTCACTTTTGTAACTGATTTTTTTATGTGGGAACGACAAGTTTATTCAGATGACGGGCTCCATGCTTCTCTTTTCAGCTTAACGAACAATCCCGTCACTCGCTTTTATGACCGATTTGCAAAGAATCTCGCAGATTTTTTGACCAAGATCGGGTATTTTGGGGTTTATGAGCCACCTCCAAGACCGAGGGTTTAAGATATCTCATGTCACTCAAAAACTCTTGTGAATCATAATTAATAAAATTTTACTTTGTAATATCTGATGTTCATTATATGATGTCCTTGATATATCTTTTTTGTTTTCCCTCTTGTCCCCGAGATATCTTCAAAAAATAAAAAATAAATAAAAAATTACATATCTTTTATTTATCCAAAATTATGTGCACATATGGGCCTGGCCCAATACTACAACCTCTCTGACTCGAAAAACCAGGAATTCAGTTCCAAATTTTTACAAAGCTCGGAATTGAAATTATACGCGAAACGAAGCAAAACCCCAAATTAAAACCCTTTCATCTCCCCCTCCGATTTCATCGCCACTTTGGCTTCTTGCCTTCTTTCACTAGGCGATACAATCTGAGCTGAGTGAAGATCACCTTTCGAAATCTAAGCATTTTAGTTTTGCGCTAAAACTGTAGATCTGTCCGAACTTTTTGTCCAAGGTATGATCTTCCCCCCCTCTTGTTTTTGTACGAGTTTTTTTTTGGCGAAATCCGAGCTATATAACTGTTTTTTTTAGCAATGTCGCATTTTTTTTTGCTTCATATTAGACTTAATTTTTGTGTTTCTCCTCTTTCTCTAAACCTACTGTTTGAAAATGATAGTAAAAGTCCGAAAAAGGTAAAAACTGTAGTCCAGTGAAATTAGAAATAATATAGCTGTCTAGTTCTTTTCTCCTAAGTTTTTTCAGTTAGATCCATCAAATTAGTGGTTATTTAAGCTCGATTTCAAAGAAACCTTGTTTCTGCTTCTTTCTTCACTCTACTATGCTTATAAACAAAAAAAAGCTCTTTCCTTTTGCATGCAGTGAATAATGTCAGACAAAGCGTCAACCTCACAGATGGAGATCGACTCGGAAGACCTCACCCCACCTCCGCCTCCAAACACCGCGAAGCTCGAGAAGCTCTGCAAAGACGCGGCTCGAGCCTTCTTCAAAGAATACGGCCTGATCAGTCACCAAATCAGCTCGTACAACGATTTTGTCGAACACGGGATTCAAGATCTGTTCGATTCGTTAGGTGAAGTGAACGTCGAGCCGGGTTACGACCCGTCTAAAAAAGGCGAATCGGGATGGAAATACGCGACGGTTTCATTTGGGAAAGTCAAGGTGGAAAAGCCGACTTTTTGGACGATGATTGAGGGCGAGCCGAAACTGCTTCAGCTGAAACCTAAACACGCGAGACTGCAAAATATGACGTATGCTACACCTATTAATGTCCAGACTAGAATTCAGGTTTGGATTTTTTTTTTTTTTTTTTGCATGTTTAGCTTACTTGTGCTGTGCATGATTTTTTTAGTACTGTTTGATGTAAGAAAATATAATTATAAAAGAGCCCCTACATTGTGCTGAAATTGCATAAACATTAGAACTCCTAAATTATTTAAATTGCAAAAGCCCTTCTGTTCTTAAAGAATTAAAAAAAACCAGTCCCAACAGTTGCTTTACCATCAACACAGCTAACTAACTCACTAAAATCCATTTTAACTAATATTTTTAATAAAACCTTTTTTCTCTAAATATTTTCATCAGGTGTATACGCATGAGAGGAGTGATAAAGCCAAGACGGGGTCCACATCGTCATCCACATCAGGAAAAGAAGCATTATTCACGAACAAGAAAGTTTTACATGATGAGACGACAGATGTCACGATCGGAATGCTTCCAGTAATGGTCGGCTCCGTTCTGTGCTGGAAAGACGATCCGCGTGACAAAGGTGACTGCCTTTTCGACTCTGGCGGTTATTTCCTCATCAAAGGCATGGAAAAGGTACTTCTATTTCCCTTTTATTTTAGTAATTTCTTTTTTTATTTCTCTGATTTTTGATAATATTGTTTTATTATTTGTAGATATTCCACGCGCAAGAGCAGAGGTGTTTATCAAGAATCTGGCTGACGGACAAGCCTTCATGGTCCGTGTCATATATAACCGAGTTCAAAAGAGGTCGAGTTTACGCGAAACTCGCTGAAAAAGGAGACGGATTAAACGGGGGCAAATACGTCTCTCTTTTCTTCCTCTACGCAACATTTCCCATCTGGATCATGTTCTTCGCTCTTGGCATGAAATCTGATAAGGAGATTTTAGACATGATTGGAATTGAGGATGTGGAAAAGTGCGGATCGGGTTTGGTGAATGTGATATTGGAGACGATTAAGGAGGCGGGAGAGCAGTGTGAGGGGTTTAGGAAGATTGAGAAGGCGAGAGAGTTTGTGGATGGGTTGGTTAAAAACTCAAAGTTTCCGCCGAGCGAGAGCTTTGATGAGTTTGTGGATAAGTTTTTGTTTAATGGGATTAAGGGGCAGAGAGAGAAGGCCATGTATTTGGGGTATATGGTGAAGTGTTTGTTGCTTGGATTTTCTGGAAAGAGGAAGTGTGACAATAAGGACGATTTCAGGTATGGAAAAAAAGTTATTGAGAAACCCTAGTTCGTACAGAGTATGTGTATTTAGGTTTTGTAATATTTTCTTTTCTTGTTTTGCTAATTCATCTGATTTTGTGGTACCACAAGACCGAATTAAAGTCTTGTGTATCTACGGTTTCATGTTTACGGTTTCTAACATTTGCCTCCCTGGTTCAATTTATGTGTCTGAGTTTGGCTTTTGGGGTACCCTAAAACCTAATTAATTGATAATCTGAATATGTGGGGTTTTCTAGTTTAGGGTTTCAACTTTCAACATTCAAATACTTTCATATCTGCTTCGATTTATATCATCTGATTTCAGGCTCCCAAGAACTAACAAATACAAAAATCTGCATATTCAGGGTTTCTTGTCCATAATTTCAAACATTCCTCCTCTAATCCGATAACTCCATCTGATTTTTCAGAAACAAGAGACTTGACCGAGCCGGCGAGCTAATCTCGAGAGAGCTCCGCGCCCACATATGGCACGGCGAGAAACGCATGGTGAAAGCCATGCAGAGAGATTTATGCGGGGACCGCGAATTACTAACCGACGATTTTGAGCGGTACTGGGACAAGACCATCGTGACCAACGGACTCAACCGAGCTTTTGCGACCGGCGCGTGGTGTCATCCGTATAAACGGACCGAGAGGTGCGCGGGAATCGTGGCCACGCTCAGAAGGACGAATCCGTTGCAGATGATGGCCGATTTGAGGAAGACTAGACAGCAGGTCGCTTACGCTGGCAAGGCTGGCGACGCCAGATATCCGTAAGTTTGGATTTTTCTTAGGGTTTGTAATGTTATGTGAGTGTTTTATTGATGGTGTGAGTGAATTTTGTGTAGGAATCCGTCGTATTGGGGGAAGTTGTGTTTTTTGTCGACTCCAGATGGGGAGAATTGCGGCCTGGTTAAGAATTTGGCGGTTACGGCAATTGTTAGCTCGAAGATTTCTGGACCGATTGAGGATAAGTTGGTCCAGTGCGGGTTGGTGAAATTGGATGATGTTTCTCTTACGGATTTGAATAAGTATGACAAGGTTTTTTTGAATATTGAGTGGGTCGGGGTTTGTTCGAATGCAGAAGAGTTTGTGTCCAAATTCAGATTAATGCGCCGAGCGAAAGTGATAAATCCACAGGTCAGCATTGTTCTATTTTTTCTCACATTTAACATCTAGCTTGAATGTTACATACTGTATGTTGATATTTATCATTTCTTATATTCAATAATCAGGTTGAGATAAAGAGGGACAGGGGACAGAGAGAAGTGAGAATATTCTCCGACGCGGGAAGAATCCTCAGACCACTTCTCATAGTGGAAAACCTAAACAGAATGCAGGAGCAACCGAAAGGAGGCAAAGCAGGCGGCGCAATTACATTCCAGTCCCTGATGGATCAGGAAATCGCCGAGTTCATCGGGGTAGAAGAAGAAGAGGACATCCAGTCCGCCTGGGGAATCAAACAACTCCAGATTCAAGAATCTGGGAAACCAATTCCCAAATTCACCCACTGTGAGTTCGACCTGTCTTTCCTTCTCGGTCTGAGCTGCGGTTTGATCCCGTTCGCCAACCATAACTTCGCGAGAAGGGTTCTGTACCAGGCCGAAAAGCACTCTCAACAGGCCATCGGTTACTCCACCACAAACCCTAATATCCGAGTCGACACTTTATCCCACCAGCTCTTTTACCCTCAAAAACCTCTGTTCAAGACCTTCACGGCCGACTGTCTCGGCCGGACCGACTCCTCCGGCAAAAAGGGCCATTTCGTAAAACCTGAATTTTACAATGGTCAGAACGCGATTGTGGCGGTGAATGTGCATCAGGGGTACAATCAGGAGGACTCGATCGTTATGAACAGAGCGTCCTTAGAGCGAGGAATGTTCCGCACAGAGCACTTGAGGAGTTACAAGGCGGAGGTTGAGAATCCGGAGTTGACCAAGCGGATGAGGATGAAGGATAAGGTTGACTTTGGGAAAACCGAGAGTAAGAGGGGAAAAGTGGATAGTTTAGATGATGATGGTTTGCCGTATGTGGGGGCCACTTTGCAGAGTGGCGATATCGTAATTGGTAAAGTCTCGGAAAATGGAGAGGATCATAGTGTGAAGCTGAGGCACACCGAGACGGGAAAGGTCCAGAAGGTGGTGATGTCAGCGAATGATGAAGGGAAGAACTTTGCTGTTGTCACTCTCAGACAGGTATTATTATTTTCTTTATTTCCTTTTCTTCTAAAGTTGGATTCATTTCTTAGTTTAATTAAAATTTTTTTTTTTCAGGTGAGGTCGCCATGCCTTGGAGATAAGTTCTCAAGCATGCACGGCCAGAAGGGTGTTGTTGGCTTCTTAGAATCGCAGGAGAATTTTGCGTTCACACGTGAAGGAATCGTACCCGATATAGTCATAAATCCGCACGCATTTCCGACTCGTCAGACACCTGGCCAGCTTCTAGAAGCTGCTCTTGGCAAGGGGATCTGCCTCAAAGAAGAGTCCACTAGATACGCCACTCCTTTCTCCACCGCCTCTCCTGATGACATCATGCATCAACTCCACAGGTCAGCAATGATGTCACGCCACCCTAAGTCCTAAACACTATATATAATTTCATAACATTCATCACAATACATTTGCATTGTTATGTTAGTGCTGGATATACGCGATGGGGAAGCGAGAAAATGATAAACGGGCGGACCGGCGAGATGATAAAATCCTTAATCTTCATTGGGCCGACTTACTACCAGCGTCTCATCCACATGGCAGAAGATAAGGTCAAGTTCCGTAACACGGGCCCGGTCCACCCTCTGACGCGCCAGCCTGTCGCCGACAGAAAACGATTCGGCGGAGTCAAGTTCGGCGAGATGGAGCGAGACTGTTTACTGGCTCACGGAGCCGCTTCAAATCTGCACGAGAGGTTGTTTACTCTGAGTGACTTTTCGCAGATTCATATTTGCGGGAATTGTAAGAGAGCGGCTAATGTGGTGATGAGGCCGCTTCCTGGCGGGACCAAGTTAAGAGGACCGTTTTGTGGGTTTTGTGAGTCGGGTGAGAGTATTGTGAGGGTGAATGTGCCGTATGGGGCCAAGTTGTTGTATCAGGAGTTGTTTAGTATGGGGATTAGTTTGAAATTTGAGACTGAGATGTGTTAGATGGGGATTGAGGGGTTGTGTGAATTGAGTAGTGGAGTATGTGTGGTGTTTTGTGAATGGTATGATGGTTGGCTAATGTTTAGGACTGTTGGTTTAGTTGTGGGTGATTGTGTATGTACGTCTGGTGGGTAAAGTTAGTATGTTACTTTTGTGTTTTGTGACTTGATGATGTAGTGGAATGTATGTGGCGTATTATGAATCCTATGATGGTTTGCTAATGTTTAGGACTGGTGGCTCTAGTTCTGGGTGGATGTGTATGTATGGTGGGTATGTTGATGTGTTACTTTTGTGTTTTGAACTTGGCTGAACCACAACCAGTAATTATGATGTTTTGAACTTTGCTGATCCAATTCCAGTAATTATGATGCTATGCTTTGTATTGTAGCTTATGTAAAGCTTTAGGTCTGTTTTAGCTTCTTTAGAAATCTTACTTGAGAAGGGTACATTTCATTTTGTAGTGATTATCTTGAAACTGCAATAATTCGAGAAGCCGAAAGCGAATCGTATTGGGTGCGCATTGCAAGTGAAGCATTCATTGAACCTAGACATGCTCAAAATCTAGACATGAATGGGGCAGGGATATCAACTTTTGCATGTGTCGTGCTATGCAATCCTTTTATCTTCATTCATGATATAGGCGTCTCAGGATGCAAAACTGGCCCACTTGACAAAATGTTTCATATAGCCTAGAAAACATAAAGTTAGAACTGGCCGCCTTCAAGGAATTACTATGCTATTACGATTTACGAGGTTCTTTTTCAAAGATGTAGCATCTATATGAGTTTGACAGATGCCAAAAGACAGAACCTCGTATATTAATGAAGTTAGAGCCAGCCCGGCTCGTACTTGGTTCGTTCCTTCGGACTTTAATCTTGTCTAGGAACATGGCTAGGTGCATTTTCACTTATCTGTTTGGCATCATTTCATGTTATGAGAAGATAAGAATGTGTTTCTCCCTTGTGCCTATAAATACAACTATTGAAGTTTGTCTTCAAACAAGTCAAAATGGCAAGAAATATCAGGTTCAATGAGAGAGGAAACAAGTTGGTTGTCATCTGGAGTTTTCCTCAAGCACTTCAGTAGGGCTCAAAATACCTCGAATGAGTTGTACTGAAGTGTTTGGGGAAACTTTCGATCATACCCAATATTTTCTAGCGTAGCGAGGATTCATAGGAACATCAAGTTGATTCTTATCCAGAGTTCCCTTCAAGCACTTCACATTGGCCTAAAATGCACCATGCATTGGCTGTGGTGAAGTGTTTGGAGGAACTGTGGATGACACTCAACATCTTCTGATATAGTAAGAATTTGGAGAAAATATCTTTATTTTTTTTTTTAAGTAGGGTATGTGAATTGCATACCACTCAATATCTTTATTTTTGAATAACTAGAAGGATACTATGTGTTGTTTGTCTAAAGTTCCTAATTTAGCCTTAGATGTACTACTCATGGCTACACTGAACTGATTGAGGAACTGTGAAACCAAAATAAACACAATTCAGAGGATCAATAACTATGTTAGTAATTGCATTCCCTTTAGCCACTTCAACTCAGCCTAATTTTGCACCGTTCATTGGCTCTAGAGTTCCTTCAAGCACTTCACGTTGACCTAAAACATGTACCATAATGAAGTGTTTGGGCAAACTATATGCATGAAACCAGCACGAGACAATGTGGGCTTAAAGAAACAATCGGTAGCTTATTCTTTAGGATTTTCTTCAATCACTTCACATCGGCCTAAAATGCAGTATTATGCATCGGCTTTAGCAAAAGTAATTGAGAAATTCCGAATGACACT
Organism: Juncus inflexus; assembly: GCA_024447665.1. Taxonomy (NCBI): domain Eukaryota; kingdom Viridiplantae; phylum Streptophyta; class Magnoliopsida; order Poales; family Juncaceae; genus Juncus; species Juncus inflexus. The sequence goes on from JAJHPC010000008.1 coordinate 10,288,060, forward strand.
TGACATGTTTTGGCGTAGTATAGGCTCAATGTATATTTGAGTTACTTCTAAAGTTCTCATTATGCACTTCAATGTTGCCCTAATATGCACTATGCAATATTGGTGGCAGCAAAATATTTAACAAACTTCGAATGACACCAAGCTCATTGCTAAAAAAGTGAGTTGTTTTATCAGAAACACATAATGAGTTTGAGGCAAAGAAAGAGAATAACAAAAGAAAGTCAAAACCATAATAGAACCATATTACTAAGCAATTTCGAAAGAAGAATGCCGTGAAGAAAACACACGTTTCCACTTCTGAACAACAACAAATCCGCCGGTTCGAACTTGTAGCAACAACCCATTATGCAATTTTGTGTTCGATTGCTTCAATTGTTTTGTGGGCTCGAGAGTTCCCCCAAACGCTTCAATATTGCAATTTATCGAAGTGATTTGCAGGGAACTCTAGAAGACACATAACTCTGATCTTTTTCTGACAGAATTTAGGGTTCAAACACATGAAATAATGCTTCATTTAATTGGGTCTTCGTGTGCTGACCTTCCATAAATGCAAAGTTGTTACTGTTTGCAGCTTTGCAAACCCCCTTTTTTGTTACATGATCTTTGTAAAGTCAAAAAAATACATACAATGAATCTAGACACATCGCATGAGACATATGGTGAGCACGGATCCTCTCCATTTCTGTATTAATGGAGATATCTCTTCTCGTTTGTTGTTGGGCCTGACCTGACTTGAACTTACCCATTTAACTTCTAATTAATTTCTTTTTCCATTTTGGCCCATTTAGGTTCTAATGCTTAACAATATAGCATAATTATTTATTGAATTAATTTGTTTTTGCATTTGTGCATCCATATATAAAATTTAATATGTCGATCTTGGCGACATAGGTTAAATTCAGATAAGACAGATCATTTCATGGAAACAAAAAGATGAAGATTAATTTTGAAGGTTCAAAAAGTTAGAAGAAACTTGAAAAGGTAATTTGATCGGAGAATTGAAAAAAAAAAATTCTTGTATGATTGTACATAAAACTGCAAGTAAAAGCCACTGAAACTTCTCCTGGAATGACTCTGTATTCAGATCTTTTTTGTTGAACTTTGAGAAAGTGTTATAGGCAATTCAGATCCATTTTGTCGAACAATTGAAGTAATTGAATGGAACCATTCTCTCCATCTAGGTCTCCAAATTTCATAATGTGATTCGATCGTATGACAGAGATTCGAGATAATAATTACCACCAAAATCAAAGACTACACAATTAGTCAGCAACTTGAAAAGATCAATGACCTCATTATCCCTATGCAAAATGTGCATGATAATTCCTTTCTCAACGAGCAATTCAACATCATTTTGTGTCGTGATGAATTGAGATCAAAATACAATATATGCAGTGAAATAATTCCCAAATTGAGAATGTGTATACTCAAATGCAAGTAAGTTCTGAAACAAACTGCAAGTATCCTGATCAATATTCAGACAAGGTACTTCCAATGTGCCATTGATAAAACAAATGTCAAGGAGAGAGTGGGGATTTTCACAAAGAAATTCTCTTTTCTTCAACTCTATTTTTGCATCACGGTATTGTGTTGCTCTTCGCCACTGACTTGCCATTAGGGTTATACTATCATGGTCAAGAGATACGTTTTGATTATATTTATTGAAAATTTTACGACCAAAGTTAACAAGATCATGAAGTGTCGGGGTTCTCGAATGTTTTTACAGCATTCCACCTTCACTTGGCTAGGTTTGAAGTACATGTCACACAAAGAAACAAATTAAAATTTTCGTTTAGTTTATCTGTTTCTTGAATTGCTTTCGGCTAGCGACCAAGTGCATCTTCCATGGATTGCAAAGCATTTTTCGCAAGTAATGAAAATGGACATCTTCCTTCTGTTAAAATTTCATATATCTTTGTTACGACAAAGAAAGGAATTTGATTCTCCATGAGTAGCAAATCACGCACAAGATACTTGGTATGGAGTTGTTCAATTTCATAAAAATTATCTTGAGATCCCTCATTTTGATTGCTACATTTATAGCTCTCATCAACATCAGTGTCTGATTTATATTCCTTGTTCTCAAAGTATGGAACAACTCCATCAATTCCATTAAGGGCCATTAATACAAAACTGTTGGAAACTATTCTAAAATTAACCAAATAAATAATTAATATAAATCATAAAATAATGATTAAGAATGAGATAATCCTGGATCTCACCACGTAAAAGTAAAAACAATATCTACAAACTAAAATTACAAGTAAAAACTACTAGATAAAAATATATACTAGTGCTAGCGCTCTCTGCTACGCTCTCAAAAAAATATATTTATGCCACCACCTCCTGCCTCAAGCGCTACCTGGGAATATTGACAGAGCGTCAGGAAAGTCAGATAATAAAATACTATCTGCTACTACTACAGCTACTAGCCTACTGGAATGATAAATACTACACATCTACGAAACACTGCCACCACTCATAAGAACTACCACTTGCTACGAAAATTACTACTTTTAATATTATAAATGGTACTATTGGAAATATACATATAAGTATATTTAAAAACTACGATAAGGTTGGCAACCACACGGGACCCACTCATAGACTGCAATCTCGAATCTACTTGAGATAAGTCAGTCTGCTGCACTCTCAACCACACGAGAGTGGTGTCTCCAACTTTGCCACAGTGGAAACACGCCCCCTCTAACCACCCGAGGAGACCGTACTGTCCATACATGTGTCTTCCTCATGTACTTGTATAAAAATAATATTTTTCTACCACTACCAGTTATACCACAAGATTTACCACTGACTACATATTCTACTGAAATAACTACATTTATATAATATTGAAAAATAAATATATAAATAAATAAGTAAATAAATAAATAAATAAATAAATACATAATAATAAGATCTTTTAATTACTACCATTAAAACAGTCTCGGAATAAATATTCTAACGACTACAAGAACACTGAAAATGGATACTGAATGGAGAAGTTATGGATATTTTACTGAATCCAATTCTACTGATCAGACACGTCAGTCTAAAACTGACATAATTCTACTGATAGCAACTACAACTACCTATTGAATAGAAATATTCAAATACTCAGCCATGTATTTTATCTTGGCCTAAAAGCATATTAATCCAACTATTAATTAATTGGATCATTACAAGTAGAAGGCTCAATCCATTTTAATTTAATTAAACATGGCCTAACTCCATAATTAAATCCAACTCATTAATTATTCTCATCCCAATAAGTATTAAAATTCAGCATATTAAATTTGGCCCATACATTTTCTTAGTTAAATAATAATTCATTTAAATATTAAAATCCAGCCCAATAACTCTCGGCCCAAATAGATTTTAATTAAAAATACTTAATGGATATTAAACCCGAACCCTAAAATCCGACCCGTTTAGACTTGAACCCGACCCAATAACTTAAGCTGCTCTTTTCTCTCTCTTTTCCTTCCGCCTCCTCCTTCCTCTCACATTTCTTCTTCTTCTCCAAACCGAGCTTCACTCAACATCCTCTCTCCCCATGAAAATGAGCCAATAGATGGCCAGAACGCCACTAATCAGACGCCCAAACCACTCTCGGTTCATATCTCAACTCATAAAATTCATTCCCCTTCTCTCTACTTAATTTTTATTCATCCCCAAAAGCTAGGGTTTATACTATTCCGAGTAATACTCAATTTTAATGGCAATACACATAAGTTCCTAACTCACATTGAAGGTAAATATGAGCAATTACCTCTAAAAGCTCAAGCTTTACTATTTGGGCGACCTCTTCTTGTAAACCAACTTCGGCAAAGTCGCCTTCCGACCCGAGCTCCGATCAACTCGCCCTTTCTCGACTCTACTCCTCTCTACAGACATAACTCTTCCCTCTCTCTCTAACCTTCTCTCTTCCTATTGAGAGGAAAGGAAAATATGATATTTGAGTTTATCTTATGTTTGATTTTTGAGAGATATTTATATCCAAATAATATAAAGAATATGACACCGTTTATATTTCACTGGCCAATCAAAAATGAAATGGATATTGGGTAGAAATGTTACATAGTGTGAAAAGGGTCCATTCATTAGCATTCATTTATTCATTTTCATCTTATTTCATTCATTCGTCCATTTTTTTCCTTTTTATTTTATATTATGACATATGTAGCCGTGCGATCGAGTCGCGACTGCCCTAAAGACAGATTGACGTCCTCTAGTGCAGGATTCGCTATCTATCCGCCTCCAAGATTCTGCACCACGAGGAAGTCCCGTATCCACTCCGGTAGCATAGTCGCAGAGCGGGCCTTCATTTCAAAAAGAAATGAAGCCGTGCATCATGATCTCTCAAACCAAGTTAATATTGTGTAATTGGAAGAAAATATTTTAGAGGAGGAAGAAGAAGAAGAAGTGTTTTATTGTATTTGTTGTATATATATATATTCTAATTTAGAAAGGAGGGAAATTTCTTTTATAATAGGGAAGAGGAGAAGACTTGGTCAAACATATTAATACCACTCTAAACTCCCCATTTAATGACCATTAAAAAATATCAATAAAATACAACAATAAGTTTAAAAATTTACTTATATTATTTACATAATAAATAATATACAACATTCTCCCTCAATTTTAAAACTTAATATTTAAATATTACTTCCGAATACTTGGTATCTACTATGCATAAGTATGAGTTGACGTAGCATTGAACTCATACGTAGTGACGATCATATACGATCGAGATTTACATGGTAAACATATATTTTTGAACCATAAATCTTTTACCGATTTTCTATAATCACACACATAGTAGGAAAAAAATTTAGGTGCTTTAGCGGGTGTGCGCTATTTATGGCCATGCGCTAACCTTGATTATCATGAGAATACTTAAGGATTTCACCCGTATCCTTAGTCGCGACCCACGCCGATTCTCACTTAGGTAATTCCTCAAAGAGTATACGGTGTGGAAATATACTCCGCGAAATTACTTTTATATTAAGTAATTTGTTAATCTATTAAATTCATTATTTGAATTTTTATTTTCTCGGAATTATTGAGAACAAAAGTTCAGCCTAACCATCACCTTAAAACACTTCACCATAGGGATGAGTACTGACAAATCAATGTCTAAATTAGTGCTTCAAAATGTCACATCAGCAGTTTCGTTTAACCTTTGAACCATTTGTCCCGTCTAGCAGACGACAATGGTAGGGGACCCATTGCTGGTGACATCTATATGGGCTAAACGCTTCATCCCCCTCGATGAACTAGATCACAAAAGATCTTTTATTATCGGATATATTATTTTTCCGATTTAATATGATATCGTATTTTATTTTATTTTTCGCGGTTTTGTAATAATTAATAATGTGCCAAATTATTTTAGCTAGCATTTATATTTTATTGATTGATCAGATCAATAATATTCTTTGCAACAAGAATTCACCAAAATTGATGATAATAATTTAGGCACAATAGGAATATCCAAAGTAAATTCCTTAGCCAATTTCAGGCATATAAATTTCATATTAAAATAATAAAATATTGACCAATATTTTATTTATCAATATTTATTGATAAGATATCTTAACATCATAAATATATAAAGTTTGTTCAATATTTAGGATATCATATATATCCATATTGTATAAAAATAATTGATTAAATTCAAATTCATATGAAGAGATAATTTTATCAAACTTCATAGATTATATATTTAACCACAAAATATTTTAGTGGAATCCAAATTTATATGAAGAGATAATTTAATCAAACTTCATAAGTTATATATATTTATTTTTCTTAAATAAGCAGAACATAATTTAAAAATTAGCAAATATCATGCTATTTATTTTTTATTTTTTTTATTAAAAAAAATAAATTCATATTGTTTAATATAAATTATTATATTGGTCAATTTTAAAAGTTATATATAGAATAAAATTAATTAATCTAATTATAGATATAGAAGGCAAAAAATAATTTATTTTTAAAAAATAAATTATGGCTAAAATATTATAAGCCAATCATGTGCTATAGCAATTAATATTTCATAAATAGTAATTTAACAAGATCTTGTATGGCCAATTTAAATGGCAACAAATTGAATAATATATTACTTTTGAATTGGAAATAAGATTATTTGTATTAATTAAATAGAATATAATTAAGATTTTTTTTTACTCAAAATAATTGAGGAAAAATTATTTGCCTTCTTTATTTTGTATCCAAAATAATTGGGAAATATAGTTGGTAATACCAACTTTATTATAATACATATATGCCAAAATAGGCAAAACTGAATATTAATAGTCAAAGTAATGACTAATATATATATATATATATTTTTAATTTGCCTCATAATTTTTATTTATGTATATAATTTAATTTGATTATAAAGTTGTAGGCTCCATACGAATTTTAATAGGTCGAGAAAAGAGCATTTGGCACAAAACGTGAACGTAAGCTCTATTAATCTCTAATTAAAAGAGATAAATAAACAATCCAAATATTGGACAAGACCTTTATGGTTATTTCATTTAAATTAGCAACTTGTGTCACTACTATATGATCAAAATCAAATTTGGTTTAACATTTAATGACATTACATGCATTTCATTTAATGAGAAATATGGGCTTCACTGTCCATTATAAAATATTTGAGCCTAATTAAAAATAGGCTTATATGAACTTTAATTCCTTTCGTAAGTTGAAAGCATCAAATAAATTTTTTAAGCCAATTGGTTATGACCTTTTAACATATCAAAACAGATATTTAGTTAATAATTATTATTATCATTTTTTAACACAAAATTTTGTGCTATATATGTATGTTTTAATAAAATGCATTTCAACATTAGTGGTTACTACAAATATTCTAAAATTAGAATATTATCTAAGTGCAATATCAGGATCACCAAATTAGTGAACTCCTTCATATATACATGTCAAAATTAATTGACTTCAACTGATATGAAGAGATAATTGTTTCGTACTTCATATAATCTTTGTTTATTCATTCAAAATCGAAAATTTGGCTATGTCAATATTACATATATACCCAAAACAAGTAAAATTGAATAGTGATCAACATTTTTAATGCTTTAGCATTTTTATTTTTGAATAATATGAGATAGTTAACTCATAACATAAAGTATGTTTGTCTCAAGTAACAACTATTCGTGAAGATAATAATTTATGAGAACATAGCCTTGTTAAAGTTCCACACTTTTATACCGTTTACCAAATAATATTGGTGGGCTATGTTATCATTAAAGAACAATGATAAATAATCATTGGCAGTAACATTTGGAAACTAACACAAAACTTCAATATTGTGTAACTTGTGTAATTGTGTTATTGTATAAGAGAGAATATGTCTTGACAGGAAATTAATTAGGCGATCAAATAGCCAATTGTCACAATAATTAAAGCAATAAAACAGCCAATTGTTACATGAAATTAATTAAGGCAATCAAATAGCCAATTGTCAGAGGACATAAATTGCATTTGCAATATAAACAGAGAAAAACAGCAGCAAGACAGAAACTGGATTTAGGGTTTGATTTTTGATTTAAAAATAGGGATGGATTTAAAGGAAATTTATGATATGTAACAATTATTAATCACTTAGGGTATAATTTTTCAGATTTAGATGATGGATTTGAGCGATCTAAACTAAGATTCACTCAAGAAATTAATTCAAACACTAGTTTAATTCAAAACAACCATTTTAAACAAAACTTGAATTCAATCAATACATATTTATTTCCTTCTTAGTCCCTATATTTTATAATATTTAGTTTTAAAACTAAAATATTGGACTTTTAAGATTTTAATAAGTGGAGAAAATGAGCTATTGCACAAAATGTGAACATTTAGCTCTAAGAATCAAACCACCAATCAAACAGGAATAGATTAATTTGTATTAACTATTAAGATAAATACAAAAGATTAGGATATATTTTATCCTTTTTTTTTATTCTGTTATTTTGTTCAAACATAAAATTATGTATGAAATTAAGGTAAACCTCAAGAATAATGGTCAAATGAGTCTTAATATGACCAACATTTAACCCTTTTTTTTGTGTGGGTAAATTGACACTCACAATGAGAAAGTCAGTGTTGCTCGAAAAATCAAAATTGACAGTCACAATTAGTGTGTACGGATGGTTGGTAAAACCCTCATTAATTTCGTGATATTTTGTATAATTCAAGAGAATCAAACTCATGTGATAAAAATTGTCATATGTAACTGTTTTGAATTATGGTAATAATGCTAATGAGGGCTACATTGCCATTTAAAAGACAATTAAATTAAAATCATAATTAATGAAATTAAAACTTGGCCGTTACTTGGCTTTGCAATAAGATTCTATTGGGCAATTAAATGTTAAGTTGCCTTGGGACGCCAAACAGAATAGAATGTGAATGATATATATATATATATATATATATATATATATATATATACTTGATTACGAAATTTGTGGAGGCTAAATAACATATGTTGACTCCATAAACATAACAGTTAATTAAAGGATATTAAGGTACTAAGTTTGACTTTGCAACTTTACGATCTTACAGAAATTGTAAATCAAATTAAGTATGACCTTGATTCAATTATCACTCAAGATTAGAAGGCTTATGAACCATACAGAAAACTAAGGGTCAATATAAAATCTCCTATTATGATCAGATCCATGAATAAAGAAAATGGCATCCAAGTATTTTATGAAATTTTTGTTTGTGATCAATTCGTCAATCTGTCTAGATTGTTGGAAACTATTCTAAAATTAACTAAATAAATAATTAATATAAATCATAAAATAATGATTAGGAATGAGACAAGCCTGGATGTAGCCGTGCGATCGAGTCACGACTGCCCTAAAGACAGATTAACGTCCTCTAGTGCAGGATTCGCTGTCTATCCACTCCGGTAGCACAGTTACAAAGAAATGAAGCATGCACCATGATCTCTCAAACTAAGTTAATATTGTGTAATTGGTAGAAAGTATTTTAGAGGATGAAGAAGAACAAGAAGTGTTTTATTGTACTTGCTGTATATATAAATATTCTAATTTAGAAAGGAGGGAAACTCCTTTTATAATAGAGAAGAGGAGAAGACTTGGTCAAACATATTAATATCATTCTAAACTCCCCATTTAATGGTCATTAAAAAAATATCAATAAAATACAAAAGTAAATTTTAAATTTTACTTATATTATTTATATAATAAACAATATACAACAAAAACATCCATCAAGCAATAGCATTTCTACAAAACTTTTCCTGTCCATTGTAATTTCATTGGCATAATAACTTCTTGCTTGTTTCTTTTTTTTTTATGGAAACAAGGGTTTCAAAATCGAAACCCCTGATCATATTAATCATAACTCATTTACGAGCGCTAGTTTATCTTCCCATTTACACAACAAAGACAGCTAACACATAATAACACCATCTTACAGCACTATTACTTCAATTAAAGAAAAATACACAACCCTAAAAGTAAACAATAATAACTATGCCGGTATCAAATCATTACATCGCAGCCAAGAGTTTACGTCAGTTTTAATTTTCCAATAGCACTCGTCAATATTAGGTTTTTTTCCTTGGAACAGAATTCCGTTCCGGCTCAATCAAATATTCCAGCAGGCCCATCCTCGCCATACATACCAGATCTTTAGTCTCTCTTTATCAAGTCCCGGCGGTTTTATGGACCATTCCTCCATTGACGATCTCGGTTGATGGCCCTCGTAATTGATGTGAAGAAATAATTTTTCCCACACCCCCCTACGAAATCACATCTAAAGAATAAGTAATTTATCATTTTTTGAGCCGTCGCCAAACAACATAGACAGTAACCAGAACTGGTGCCACCTCTTCTTGCTTGTTTCTCTAGTCCCTTAATTTCTTCTATGTAATCTTGGATCTTCCTTTCATGATTTAACTCCAGAATATAATTTAGATAGTCCCATTTTATCATCTCTGCAGCATGTAAATCAGAAACCCCATGATGATATGGTCCAATGGAGAGATTGCGCGGTTCGTAGGCTTTCTTATCTTTATCACGGATGCGCGGCTCAACTTTGTGAATTAGGGCAGATAATTTTGTTTCTTTTCGTATATTTCATCTTCTTGCCTGTGATAATTTTGTTTTTTTGTCCAATAAATATTAGGGTCATCTATATCAACAATATGTGCGGCAATAAACTTGTCCCTTAACATCATTGACTCTGAAAAAATAATTGCAAAATTAAGTTAGCTAGATGCTCTTTCGGAAAAGGAAGATACAAAAATGATAATGGAAACATATTAATATCACAGTATATATGGAACTTGATCTAATTAATCATGCATTCTAAAATCTAGTCAATAAAGAAACAGGTTGAAAAAAAGAGGAGAATTGCAACCTGCAAGAGACGAAAGAAAAATCCCTGGCAATTTATCACTTCTTAGCTTAAATCAATTGCCTCGCAATTTTTTCGTTATGTCTTTTCTTGGATATACTCTCAGAAAATTGACATAAGATTAGTTACAACAACACATCCCAATTTTCCCTTTTCTCACTTAACCGTCAAATATTCATCTTGTACAACTAAAAATATGCTATTAAAATAATATTTCAGCTACTATGCTATAATTAACCCATCACAAAATTCCGATTCACAAAAATCAAGTAAGGCAGTTTATCGGAACGTTGATCTTATGTTCCAAGGTCTATAGAGGAGTGTTTTTGTTCATGATGTAATTACAAAATGGGGGCAAGACATACTTTAATATACTTGTTAATGAAATAATATTATTTTTCTATTTAGAAATGTTTACTTTCATATTAATACAAAGTACGTACAAAAATAGACGTTTCAGGCAAAACATCTATGTGCTCCTTATTTGTTAACTCTCATTCAACTCTCATAGAGTAGATAGCATCTCAAACATCTTTAAACTCGGCTGAAATTTGGTGCCTCGAATGGAATAGGCGGAAGGCGGGGTGGAAAGAAGAAAGGACGCTTACCCGCAACCAATAACTTATCTTCTTCGTTTTCCACTTCAGCAAATCCACTTTTCTTTTCTCCTGATTTATAAAAGATTAATCGCTATCAAATAAAAAATAAAAGATGGTACTGATAAGAATGACAAAGTTTTAGTTACCGACTACTGAAGCACTAGTTCTTCCCATTGTTAAGGCCACAACGAAGAGGATGCTTAACATGACAAGCTGCACCTTGGAAGCCATTATTTCAGATTTAGTCTCAAGTGTTGGTTGTTATATATATTGAGGAGTTTTGAACAATCTCTTTTCAGGTCTATACAAGAATAAATCTCATAGGATAGCTGTCCTGATGAATCAAATATCTCTTACGCGGTCTGAATCTGTCACAGTCCCACTCAATTTCAAAGCTGAATAGGTTTTGATGACTCTAATATATGTAATATTTGAAAATGCTAATAAAAATACATTGTTTACAATATATGTAATATTTGATAAGAAAAAAACAAGATGGTACATATTTAAAGAATATACCAAAATAATAAAATAATTATATAGAACTTATTTAGAAATGAATAATCTGAAGGCCTGTGGGCTGTTCAAAGGTCTGTGGGCCTAGTGTCTCTCTCTCGCCGCTCCATCCAAAGCTTCCTCATTTCGCCGCCCTTCACTTGTTCTGCTTCCAAAAGAAACAAAAAATGGCCTATCCTTCCTCACTCTCTCTTTTTCACTCGAATTGAATCCACCCCACACCTCAATCAGATTATTAGAAATCAACATCACCTTCTTCAGTTCTACTCCTAAACCCTCTGGCCTCTTTCTTCATCTTATCCCTCTTTCAATTACTTCTCTATAGACTATAGCCATTTCCTTGCCTCCTCTACTCTATCCCTACATAAACAGGTAGTATCTGATTTAATATCTGTCTCCTAATGGAGAACAAACAGGGCCTAGCTTAGATACAACTAAATGGTGGATTCAGATGAAGCAGATGATTCTTCGCCATATCTCCAACTCCCAGCCGACATAGACTGGGAGAACCTCGACAAAACTCGCTTCTTCTTGCTCGGCGCCGCGTTATTCTCAGCCGTCAATGCCTCACTCTACCCAGCCATCGTACTCAAAACCCGTCTCCAAGTAGCCGACCCACCTGTCCCTTCTGCCACGTCAGCAGCCCTCTCAATCCTCCGTAGCGAGGGCCCTCTCGCCTTCTACAGGGGCTTCTGTACCTCTCTGGCTGGTACCGTACCGGCTCGTGCGCTTTACATGACCGCGCTGGAGTTGACTAAATCCTCTGTTGGTTCCGCGGCAACCAGGCTTGGTTTGTCTGATTCAGCCGTGTCGGCCTTAGCTGGCGGTGCAGCTGGGTTGACGGCTTCAATAGCGGCCCAACTCGTGTGGACCCCAATTGATGTGGTCAGCCAGAGATTAATGGTACAAACAAATCGAAACGGTAATTCAAATTCGCAATATTACACTGGAGGTTTAGTCGCTTTCAGAAAAATTATAAATACGGAGGGAATACGGGGTTTATACTGTGGTTTTGGCATGTCGATTCTAACGTACGCACCCTCCAATGCCGTATGGTGGGCTAGCTATTCCCTTTCTCAAAAGGCGATTTGGGGAGGAATTGGATCCTACCTTTGTCGGTACCGGTACGGTTTGGTGGAATCACAAGATACTAATAGTAACGGTACGGGTTTACTAAAGCCAGATCATAAAACGGTGGTGGCAGTGCAGGCATTGAGTGCCGCAATGGCAGGTGGCGCTTCCTCATTGGTCACAATGCCATTGGATACGATTAAAACAAGGATGCAAGTCATGCACGGGTCTACCACGGACTCGGTGTATGATACAGTGAAGAGTTTGGTGAAGGAAGGAGGGTGGGGAGCGTGCTACCGTGGACTTGGTCCACGGTGGGCCTCCATGTCTGTCTCTACTGCGATTATGATCACGACTTATGAGTGTCTCAAACGGCTATCTGTCAAGCCGTAAGGGATAGATGGTTAGTTTTAGTTTGGAAACAAATTTTTATCTCCTTTTTTTTCTTTTATGTATATAGAAGATTAGTTCTAGAGTTAAGTTTATTCGTTGTGTCAGTGATCATGTTAATTATGATAAATGAGGTGCTAGTTCACTTGATTAACTAAATTTCGGATTTAATTAGTTCGGTTTGTGAATAAATTGAATCGAATCTCCACCCATACTTTCACAGGTGCTTATTTTGTTTGTCTGTATTAATTCAGCTTGAAATTACTGATGACACACTAAGATGAGCATATGTCCAAAACATTAGAAAATTTTGAAATGAAAACATGATCAGATAACAATTATCCAGCGAACTTTTAGTATAACTTAATTTCTCAATAGAAAATAGTTATTATCCAGCGAACTTTTAGTATAACTTAATTTCTCAATAGAAAATAGTTAATCTATCATGTAACAAATGTAAAAAAAAATCCAATTTCACTTGATCCTCAACAGAATAATTTTGAATAAATTCACTAATCACAAATTATTTCGGCAGCAAATTCAATACCACATCCACATTACAATCTACTTGAAGAAACAATTCTTTGGAGATGTAAAACTTCTATTCCACAATTCGCACAAATGTCTCCACAAACAAAAACTCCATATTTAAATTTAAAAGACCTGATCTCCTCTTGTTGTGTCTCCACGTGTCCCTCCTCTAAATGTTGGTTCCTCTCAGGCCTTTCCTCTTCAACTCGTACGTCCACAATCCCCGCATGATCTCCATCTTCTACCACAGTCGTTGCCTCCCTCTCTTCTTCGGGTTCCACAAAAGCCTTGCCCTGTGAAAAATAAGAAACGGATTCATCATTGATATCAAACTTAAGACTTTTTATTACATGGTAGATCTTAGGACTAGAAAAAGAAAGAGAATCTCACGGCAGTGACACAAGAATGCCCCTTCATCCACCACCTGCGTCTGTAATATGCTACTCCAGCAGCATTGGGTGCAACAGAAAGGAAGAAAAACACATCTTTTTTCGCCAATTTTGGGGTGCGTATCTATTTTTTGATCTTGTTCTGACTTGACAGATTTCTCAAGCCCCCTCGGCCATTATATAGGGGTCGATAGCCTATTTTTGGGTTGACAAAGATAGAGAGAGATAGGTAATCTTTAGAACCAGTACAGCTGGGCATGATATTTAACTGGTTCGAGTTGCTTCGGTCTTTCCTTTTTTTAGATTGTCTCGTTAATATGAAATATACCAACATACCGCACTAATTGAACATTTACATAATCATATAACTAATCTATTTTTTTCCCTATATTTTGAGTCCAGTTAAATGAGTGTGTAAAAACCTTTCTCGTGCACGTAAAATTTGGCTGTCAAGTTATTGGCATGCACCTCCCTCAAAAAAAAAAGTTATTGGCATGCACGTGTAATTTTCTGTTATGGTATCAAAACCAACTTAGGTATACACTTTATTATATATATACAGTAAGAAGAATCATAATTAAAATCATGTTGACCAAGTAAACATAATTATTTTGTTCTTATTTGTTTAACATTTTATCTTAAATTATTGTTTGATGTACATTTAATACACATGCCCAATTATCTAACTTTTGTAGTCATTCATGAGAAAATAACGAGGAGTGTACAAAATTACTGGTAGGAGTATAAGCATTCGCATTCGGATTTCACTGCATATCCGTTTAACTGCTGGTAGGGTGTAAGCATTCACATTCGGATTTCATAGCGCTTTTATTGTATTCGTATTAATATTTTTTTCCCGGATACGTATAGACCCGGATATCATATCCATTCGGATATTAAAAGGATATGGATACAGTTTCATATAAGTATCACATATATGGATACAAATTACAACTTGTTTAGCCGCATATTTATTACATAAAATAAATTACTATATAACTCATTCATACCAATAGGGATGGAGCTTGACGGTATTATTTAGGGGGGCCAAAAATAATTTTCCTCATTGATTAACACTTAATAAAAATTTTGAGGGGGCCAAATATATAAAAATAGATGTATTCAAAAAATTTATTCAGTAAAACAATACTAATATATACTACGCTTTCAAAATTTTGGAAATTTTGAGGGGGCCAAATGCATAGAAATACATATATTCAAAAAATTTATTCAGTAAAATAATACTAATATATACTATGCTTTCAAAATTTTGGGGAGGCTATGGCTCGTCCCAGTCTCTATTAAGTTCCGTCCCTGCATATCAATATCAATAATCTAGCAGATATGAAGTATCAAATATTTATAAACAAAAATATCTTTCCAGTCCATCAAATTATCACCAAGATATAGTAATAATACAAATACAGAGGAGTGACAACAGATGACTTGATTGTATTAGAGAATAATGAAATAAAACTAAACATATTACGCAGGACTGGATAGAGGAAAAATAGTTTTAAATGAATGCGGTTCCTTAAAAAAGTGAATTCTACTTGTCCACATAAAAAACGGATATATTCCAATGTCATTTACTTGTACATATATTTTCAAACATATTTTCGACTATTGGTGTTCTGTTGTCACCAATTTCGACTAAATCTTATTTATAGTAAAAATAATGCAACATACTTATTGTGTGTGAAAGAAAACCTATTTACATGAACATTGATGTACAGTGTATGTACTTTTATTTAACATAAAAATTAGGAAAAATATATATATCCTCCGTTTACCAGCCCCCCCAATCCACAATATACTACTAATAAATGGGGCCCACATATATTCAAAAATAAGTGTGACTCGTTTATCAGTGATATACGGTGGATGGGGGGGGAGGGGCTGCTGGGAATGTGTATATAAACCCTAAAAATTACATTAAGGCATGTATTGTTATATTCTAATGTCACTGTTCTGACACAAAGATAACTCTCACCAACCACCATCTGTCACCGAGATATGTTACCGGCTGGAGAGGCCAAAATGGGAAAAAACAATAGCATGTCATTCTTTGCCATTACTAGCTACCGATAAGGGTTTATTGTTGTTTTGATTTTGTCAAATTTCTCAAGCACATTATATAGGTGTAATAGCATATTTTAAGCAGACGGGATAGAGTTTATTTTTAGCACCACCGTAGCTGGCGATGATATTTTAGCCGTTGTTTGTTTCTTTTCTTAAATCATCTCATTCACATAAGATGGATTCCAATGAACCAATAATAAGGTAAATCCCCTAAAAAGAATTGGTATAACAAAATAGTTCTATTGGTTATGATTTTCTCTAATATTTCATCGCGAAGTCATAATGCAGACCTTCCAAACTACTATTATAAATTTTCATAATAAACTTCTGATCTGCATATATGTGGCCGTAATAAATCTATATATAGTAAAAATGATACATCATACGTCTTGCATGTGTGAAAAAAATAGTAATTACCTGAAAATTCATGCAAAACATATGTAATTCCAGTTAACATAAAAATTACATGAAGAGATGCATTGTCACAATCAAATTCCAGTTAACACAAAGGAATCTCATGACGGTGACAAAGACACGTCTCTGCATGTGGTTTTTATGTTAAAACTTAAATTACATGCATTTTTCATGCAATTCAGTGTTTCTTCACACATGCAAGAAGTATGTTGTATTACCTTTACCATAGATAAAATTGTCAATGTCAGTATGTCACGTATATGCAGATCAAAATTTGAAGTATGAAAATTTATAGTGACAACTTGAGTGTATTTACAAATTTCACGATGAAATATTAGAGAAAATAAAAAATAATATAACCACATCTTCTTACCCACCACACGCCGCCTGAAATAAGCTACCCCGACAACGGTGGCAGCAGCCGAAAGAATCACTATCATGCATTTCTGCATTATTTCAAGTACTTGATTTGATTGAGCTTGTTGTTTTAATTTAATCTGAAGAATCAAGGCTAAGGCGCATTGCATTTTAAGGGTTGCGATGTGCCATATTTAGGTGGAGAGAGATGGAGGAGGGACTAATTTAGCAAAGTCCAAACCTCTCAACGGCTATTATTCCAAGAAATGTGGTCATCATAGCTAAACCTCTCATTCACCATCCAACGGATAATTCAGTTATGCACTAACTATTGTCATATGTTTAACATTACTTATATATTCAATTATTCCGTCATATGTTTAACATTTCTTAAATTATTAACTTATGTATTTAACATATATCACTCACATATTTCTTATTACCATATTTAAGAAATAACGGGTGCATAAGGTAACTACCAGACTTATGAAATCTAGAGAAAAAATTCAGGACGATTAACCAAACAATTTCAACACATTGTACTTCATCTATAAAACTTATGCAATCCCTGTCTGATCTTCATTTAATCTCATATCAACTAAATCCATCATCACAAAATTATCCCGCAATATATTCCACACATATCACATTACAACAGACCAACAGAAACAAAAAACCTTTTATTCATTCCACAATCCACACAAATTTTACACTCCACATTCAAATCCAAAATACAAAAACAGTCTCTCCCCTACAAACCCACAATCAATCAACCACCACTCAACTCAAACATGACCAACATTAGCAGTCTTCTTAAAATCAATCTTATCCACCTTAACCTCTCCATCGATCAGCTCATACACATAAACCACCACTCTCAGACTATCAATGTCCATCAGCACGAAACTAGGGTTCACGTCGTAAGTGATGCTGCTGTAAGCGCCGGTCGCAGAGCCGGGGTTAATTACGACTCCGCCCTCGTGCTTGTACGCCTTGAACTGGTGCGTGTGACCCGTTACGAGAATGTCTACGTCCAGCTGGCGCTGTAGCATCGCTAGCGAGTCCAAGTCACCCCATGGAACCACCTGGTTATGTAAATATGTTGTTTTAAAAATAAGGGAAAGTGAATGTATACACGTATGTGAGAAATACTATGGAATATCGTATATACGCCTATGAAACATTAAAAATTTATATCAACATGTATGCTCATTATCTCCATATTTTGATTCAGAAATCCTAAATTACTCTTGCTATTTATCTTTTATTTATACATGAATAATCAAATAAGTAAAGATAATGGGCAATTTTCTACGTTTTGGAAGGGTGTAAGTGATATTTTGAGGTTTATAGGGTTACACGTGAAATTCCTCCTTAAAAATTAATGTAAGGGAAAAGAATTAGAAAAAAAAAAGAAATGGAAAAATGGAATACCTGATGGCCGTGACATAAGCCGAGTTTGAACTGGCCAATAGTGAGAGTCTTGGTTTCAGGATAACGATAATCCTCATCATATTCCCCTCTTGTTATGTGCAGATCTGGACAGAGACTCTTCAGATAATCATGAACCTCCTGTACAAAATCATAATAATATGAGTTTGGTTAAATTTTGTGTAATTAAATAAATTAATCAAGAATGTAAGTGTGAAATTGAAAATTTAATTGTCTTTTTCACTTCAAATGTGTCAGTCTCAAGTTAAAGCTTCAATTTTTAGATTTAAAATAGGTTGCAAGCTTAGATAATTAATTGAGGATCATATTAAGAGAGAATTTTTTCACAAAACTAAATACAGTGGTTAGACAAAGAAATACAAAAATAATATAAATAATTAAACATATTGGTTTCGGTAGCTGAAAATTAAAGAATTATACGCCAGTATTGACAAGTTCATCAATTTGAGATTTATTTTAATTATTTTCTCAGAAAAAAACGAGCATACGATTAATTCAGCAAGAACTAATGAAAAATAAAGTACACAAAAAGATCAATTCACTAATCACACTACTATCACCAAAAGAAAAACAGGATCTAGTACAAAAGAATACCTTGATACAAAGATTTCCAGTGCAGATGATATGCTGGATCTTGCCAGGCACAAGCATGGATTTGAACTTGGCCGGCAGATCAGGCGCCCTGTGCGGTATGTGCAGATCACCAAGCGCTAAAACCAACACCATCTTCTCTTTCCCCTTCTCTTCCTCTTCTCTTCCTCACTCAGATTGATTATCAATCCAATTAACAGTTCATTAAGACCTAAACAGCGGCAAGAAGTCAGATCAGATTAAGGATTAATTCATCCTGAACTTAACTAAATATTGAAACAATCAATGAATCAGTAAATTACTCACCGAATCAGTGTAATCAGCTTGCTATAGAGAAATGGAGTCGCGACTGCTTGAGAAGCTAATTTGGAGATCCTCCTCCTGCTCTGCGAGTCAATGGAAATTGAAAAAACTGCTGCGATAAATTCTCCAAAGCCCCCTTAATTATTCCATCGATTCAGTCGAGCTGCTGTATTGTGAAAAATGCAAGAAGGCCTTAGAAAGACCTAGTCTGGGCTCAAATAATTCATTTTTAGTGGGCTGATACAGAATTAAAAACGGAAGAGAGAAATATAGGCCTAATTTACGTGAATTATGGGCCGTATTATATGTAAAATGGACTTCGTCAGCTTGACAAACAAACTAATTGATAACACTGTAATCCAAAATACCATTGACCTGTACACGTTGAATCCCATCTCATCAGCTTTATCTCTACACACTGCTCGTATTATTCTACGTAGAGACTGTTGATTAGGCTCGTAAATCACCAACGCATGCATGCAATGCAAGAACAGAGACCAGGTGAAACTTTCTAAAATTATCCATTGCACCAACGGCCTTCAACGGTGCAAAAACTCTGTCAAACAAATCCTGACCACAATTCCGTCAACCCTAACCACCTGAATTCACAAAGCCTCCCCTTTATAAACCCACCTCCAACCCTCTCATCTTCATCTCAGTTATTACACCAGAGTTCAAAGAGTAATAGCTACAAATATAGCACAACCTTGTTTCTTTTCCTCTCTAAACAATGGCGAAGAAGGTAATATTCGGTGCACTAGCATTCATAGTGGTCGTAGTAGCGGTGGTAGCCATTGTAGCCACTGTCACTCATAACAAAGGTTCGGGGTCACCAAACGGTTCTGATCTCTCCAGCTCAACAAAGTCTCTGTCCGCATTCTGTTCCTCCACCCTTTACCCTGACACCTGCCAGCGATCCCTTTCGACCGTTGTCAATGGGTCTTCTAGCCCGACTGACGTGATCAAGGCTGCTATTAGGCTATCCCTCAATGAGCTCAAAACCTCCCTCCAACAGTCGGCTGACATTGGCAAGGGCGTGAATGACTCCCGTACAGCTTTTGCAGTTTCCGATTGCAAGGAGTTGCTTCAGGATGCGCATGACGACTTGCAGGCGATTGTTGGCCTAGGAAATGACATAGTCAAGAGTCAGGACAACCTAAGATCATGGATAACCGCCGTAATGACCTTCATGGACAATTGCGCCGACGGATTTGACGATCCCAAGTTGAAGACCGCCATGCAAAACGTGTTGCGTAATGCAACTGAGTTGAGCAGTAACGCGCTTGCTATCATTACCAACTTTGGTAGCATGTTGGAGGAGGCGAACAAGTTGTTCAACCTCACCAACATCCCGCAACGGCGACTCATGCAGGCTGAGTCTGAATTTTATGTAAATGCCGAAGGTTTTCCAGTCTGGCTCTCAGCTGGTGACAGAAAGCTCTTGGCTACTCCCGCTGCCAGGTTGAAGCCTAATGTGGTTGTTGCGAAGGATGGAAGTGGGCAGTTTAAGACCATTCAAGCTGCTATTAACGCGGCACCGCAGAAAAACAGGGGGAGGTATGTGATCTATGTCAAGGCTGGAGTTTACGATGAGATTGTCCTCATTCCCAAGGAAAAGAACAACATTTACATGTATGGTGATGGGGCGAAGAAAACCAGGGTCACTGGCAAGAGGAGTTTCGGCACTGGCTACAACACCCAAAACACTGCAACCTTCTGTAAGCTGATCTCTGATCTCTCTATCATGTTTCAACGAACTAAAGATATCATTGTATTGAAGATTATCTAACTAAGCAAAAAAAAATTCTATAATTTGCAGCTGTTGTCTCCGACGGCTTCATTTGCAAGAACATGGGTTTCTCCAACACGGCCGGACCAGAGAATCACCAAGCCGTGGCTCTTCGTGTCATATCGGAGTTCAGTGCCTTCTACAGCTGCCGCATGGATGGTTACCAAGACACTCTCTACTTGCAGAATCGTCGCACATTCATTCGTAACTGCGTCATCTCAGGCACAGTCGACTTCATCTTCGGAAATTCGGCTGCCGTGATACAAAACTGCTTGATTATCGTCCGCAAGCCCATGGGCAACCAACAAAACACCATAACCGCTCAAGGCCGCACAGACCCCAACCAGGTTAGCGGTATCGTGATCCAGAACAGCAGGATCGTGCCAGAACAAGCCCTCTTCCCCCTCCGATTCAAGATCCCCAGCTACCTCGGCCGACCGTGGAAGGAGTACTGCCAAACCGTGGTCATGGAGTCTCAGATCGGAGATCTCATCAAGCCTGAGGGTTACTTGCCATGGAATGGTGACTTTGCGCTTAACACTTTGTATTATGCTGAGTATGCGAACCGTGGACCTGGTGCAAACACCAGCCGCAGGGTTAGGTGGAAGGGATTCCACGTCATCAGCAAGAAAGAGGCTCAACGATTCACCGCTGGCCCGTTCCTCCTTGCGGACAAGTGGTTGAAATACACCGGCGTACCAAACTTCTTAGGGTTTACCCCCTAAGTTGGTTTTGTATGATGCTATGTGAAGAAACATGGATGCATGCTTTTTTGTGGGTGTGCAGCCAGGAGAGTTTCAAGACTAAAAAGTAGAGTTGAGATTGGTGAATATGTAATTGCTTGATTTTGTGTTAATTAAGAGAATGGGCTTGTTTGGATTGAAAGTAATTAATCTAATGTATAGAGTACTTATACTCTCTTCACAGTACACTCCTTGTTTGCTTGTTCTTATGATGTGCTTAATTTGTCTGTTATTTCATATTTGCAAATTCATCCAGATATGTGCATTTAATCTCACTCGAAAGGAGCGTTTTCTCGCTACTGGAAAAGAATAAAAAAAGGCATTTCAAATAAGCCAGATCACTCAGCCTGATTAATTACTTAGTAAATCGAGTCAATGAAACTATATAATTTTGAGTAAACAAGTAAAGCAGAAGTTCATTTTCCTCCCAATCTTTTCACAAGTCCATCAATTATTCCCATATATTCAAAATCTAACTCAGGTTCTTACTTCTTACTACCACCAAACAACCTCAAATAATCATATATATTATCTACAAAACATCAATCCAACCTTACACACCAACACTCACTACATCACCACCTCAACATTTACTTCTTACCGTGACTTGCCAAATCAGCCGCCATTTTGGACGCCCTGGAAAGTGCATCTGAAATGAACATGGCACCAGCTGAGAAATAACTACTCGTCACAACCGCGTTTGTCACTTTGACCGCAGTCTGACTTGTGGCCGACACGACTGATCTGGTCGTGTCTGACACATGGTATGTCTCGTCCACTGATCTCACCGCTCCTACCCCTACATTTTTAATAATGTTATAAATATTCAATGATGCAAGTCATATAATTGTAACCAGGCAAAAATCTGAAAATATCATGCATACCCCTACAAACTAGGAAATATCATAGATGTCCCTAAATATTATAATAAGTAAGTTAGAAAGAGGGAAAGTTCAAACAATTTTTGAAAAAATAAAAGAGTACAAATATTGGCCATATTTCTCATGTTTTGAGAGGGAGGGATATCCATGATATTTTACATTTAGGATGGCTACATTACATTTTGGGGATTGCAAGGATAAAACTTTCATATATTATGCACCAAAAAGTAATTAACAAATTAACAGTTCAGTTAGTTACCTGCATTGATCCTGTCAGTTAATCCAATGTGCTTGCTCAAATCCGCGACCTTTTGTGCAGCGGTAGCAGAAACGCGATATGACTCATCAAACTCCTTCGCTTTGAATAACGCATCCTTGCTTAAAGTGTAGCCTTTTGAAAGCATTGTTCTCACAACATCTTGAGCCATCGTTAAAGCTTCAGTTGGTGTAGTTTTGAATTGACACGCTTCCACATTCTGTTGACAAAAGGATTAAGGATTAGTAAAATCATTTTTTTGATTTTTAGTATGATGTGAATTCGGAGTGTAAATATACGGTGTAGACGGTTTCATCTTCAATGGACCAAGAAGGACGGTCCCAAAAATTGTTAGATGGATCCTCATAATGGCCCCAATTAGTTATACATACTTGTTGATCCACTATTGTTGCTCCCTGAAAAAAAGAATATTAATTAAAAATGGATTTTTATAAATTTAAAGAATTAGTTGCATGACGGTGAGAGAATATTATGAGGTTGGTAGATAATGACAAGAATCAAGCCAATTTGAAAAATAATGGAAAATGATGTGTTGAAAGTTGGTTGAAGAATATAAATCAATAATCAAGGAGCTTTTTTTATTTTCCTTGAAAAAAGATGCAATAAAGAAAGAGTAAGGCATGAAAAGAAGTGTAAGATGAAGCAGAGAATTTAAATTTTAAAAAATGCAATTAAATAATAGAAAAAATTTTACACTAAGTAAGACTGCAGTTTCCAAAGAATAAGGTTCCTTAAATGTCACATAAGCAGTAGAGCCATAATCTCCTGATCTGTTTTTTTGTTCCAATAAAAAGAGGAAAAAAGTAATTAGGCGAAAGATAGTTATTTCATTTCAGTTTTGCCATTATTCAATGAATTAAATTGAAACTCCATTGAGCCTAAATGCCAAGTTACATTTTGCTACCAGAATTGTTGGTAATACTTCAATTAGACAAGGATTATATAAATTGACAATAAATAATATAAATTAAACATATATACAATCATATATTATATTATCCTAAGAATAAAAAATGCTTCCAAATTAGAATTTCAGAGAGAGAGAGAATAAAACCTGATGATTTCAATGTGCTCAATTGCGCCAGAGAAAGAGAAGAAATCATAGAGATCCTTCTCTGTAGCTCTATTTGACAGATTCGTCACTTCCACTGTGTACCCGCCTTGGCTCATTTTGCTTACAAATTGCAAAAATAAAACAAATAAGAACGAAACAATTAGGAAAACAAAACAGAAAACAGAGAACCCAGTAGAGAGCAGAGAGTAGAGAAACTAAAAATTAAGTTTGATCTTGTAAAAATTAAGAGAAAACAGAGATTATTAGAAAATGAGTGCTTTCTCTATTCTAAAAATCAGATTGATTGTGAAGAGGAAAGACTCAGAAAGAGATATGATTAGATTCTTCTTACAACTGAGGAAAGAAGAGCAGCTTCCTATTTGTCAACAGTTGAAATTTCACACTGTTTTTGTTTCTACTTTCTACTGGAATAAAAGATTGCTTAGGAGTAGGAAAGTACTTCTTTGCCCCTTCTTTAAGCCAGAAGCTTCCCGTTGGGTCCTATTTGGATTTGGGTTAATCCAATTCTGTTATTTTTCTTTATTGTTAAACTTTTGCAATTCAAATATCTTTGAAATTTTTTAAATTAAAATTCAAAATATCTTTGAATTAATATTGTGGATTGTATTCTTCCCAGGCTTTAAATGTAATTAATTTCAATAAAATCATATATTATTTAATTGTAATTGAGGATGTGTAGGCTGGTCAATGATCATGAATTCATGATCAAAGAATTAAGTATTAAGATTTTATACATTCAATGGGTCTTCAAAAATCTATACTGAAGTAATGTGAATGACATAATTTGTATTGATAAAAATCTTATGAAAAATAATCTTACAAAGATAAGCAGGGCAAAATGGTAAACTAAAATATAATATTATTTTGCTTTCTCCCATGCCTTGATTTGTATGACAAAGGGAAGTTGACCCAATACCAGATACCAATAAAACCATATTCTTAATTCCAATTGGCCCATCATTTGAGGGGCCCCTGAGCCCACTTCCACTCCACCAGTGTAAAAAATGAATGGTTAGATGTCAACATATGAATGTCTTTCCAACAGGCAATGGCTTTCCCTGTTTTGTCCAATTCAGCTAATTATCCACTAAAATTTTGGTCTGGGCTTTAATTGAAATTCTTAGTATATTGGGTTGTTTGGAGATATTTATAAACATGGGCTTTACGGCCTGCCTAAATAAGCAAAATTTATGTTTTATCTTTTCTTGATAAGAAGGTCAAGTGGTATTTATTTACTAAGCAAAATGACTGGGTTACTTTCTAGTCTCAAATAATGACAGTTTGCTAAGAAGTAATACATTTTTTACCATGCAATGCAATCAGTAAAAAGTTTACATAGATTATTATTCAACCAAGAATATAAAATATCATAAAAAAAGCTTGATCGCATTTTATTAATGCCAGTACTCATGACTAACCCTAATCACTAAACAACAACTTAACCCTGACAAAATAAGAAACTAAAACATCAAACAGATCAGTATCAGTATTTAACAGACTAAACAGTACAAAAATGCCAAAAAGAAAAATATACATAGCAAAAAATTAACGAAAAAAACAGATAATGCATAAAATTCATAATTAACTAGCATATGAAGAGGTCACATGAGCAGATTCCTAATAATCGCAGCTTGAGCACTTGTCATCTCATTTGTTGCTAACAAATCTGAGAGCCTCTCACTCAGATCATCTATCTCTTGTTGCAAGCTTCTTATATAGTTGCATGTATCCTGTAAAACACTAGATGCTGATACCTATATGTAGAAATATATGAACATTATTCATTAATGTAGTTTTGGTATAATATAATTGAAATGTTGCTAATTAATCCTAAGTGGATATTGGATCATACTTATATCATTCGAACTGTAATATTATACTTCAATACTAAGAAAATAAACTTACACGATCATTGGTACTAACACGAGTCTCAGGGATCAAATCCTGAAGTTTGGAAACTAGATCAACGATTTGTTCTTCAGTAATTCTCGTAGAATTACTCGAACGTCTTGATCTCGATCTCCTGCTAGACATCTTCCCAAATTAATCTCAATCTTAACTATATTGATAGCTAAGGGCTGAAAATGGAGGGTGAAGATTGATCGGGACAGTGGAAAGAACGTGTGGTGAGAACAAGGAGAGGGGAGAGAAGACTCAAGCACTTGAGGTGCTGGTATATAGAGAAAAGAAGAGAAACGTGGGTAAGTGTCTACTACAGAGAGAACCAGTGTTGTTTGTGCACTTAAATACTGGTGTGTTAACTCTGTCAGCTTATGTCTTTGCATGTGTTTGGAGAGAGGACATTTGATTATATAGAAAATATTTATTAAATATGTCGGTAATTTTTGTTAACCACACCATGAATTATTTATTAAAAAATTAAGAAAAGTATATATCTTCCCAATATTCTTTTTGTTTTTTCCACTTTTAGCTAGTAACCAATCGTAGGGTCAACAAACAGTGTTGACATGATCATTGAACAACGTTTATAGAAGTTATCATTTTCAATTTCTCGCTGATCATCATAACTAGCTTAATTAGTTGCAAACTTGCAATCAAGTTTGAAGGACTGCTTCCCGTATATGCTATTTTGTAACAGTACCAGTGAGCCACTGCATGGTGACAAGTCTAAACTATTACAAGTAGCCATGCAATCACATTCACTGAACAATGTATCTCCAACTCCTCCTGTACCATACACATGTACCAACCAAAACACTACAAGTGCCCATTATTTATCAAAAGAAAACAAAGAGAGAGAAACTGCATTATCTTCTGTAGAGACCACCAAAATATTGAGATATGATGTCCTAACATACATACATGTATCTAAACATAAAGTTCATTGACTAAATATATGTGTCGCTCATGTTGTTAGGAACTAAACTCCATTCAATGGTCCTAGAAACTCACATCATCCGCAAAAAAACATTGACTCGAGTTAGTTGTAGTTCCATGACAACATTTGTAATCCCTTGAGTGAAATCGAGAGGAAAGAGTTTAGTCTCACTTTAAGTATTGAAAAAAAAAACGAGTTACTTAAATAATCAAATGTTTATACTATTAGCATAACAATTTTAAAAAGCTAAGGTGTGGACCTAGAACGTCATTCGTTTACATACCACAATTTTCCCAAGGCATTTGTTAATACGCATTTGGTCTCTTCATGCAAAGAAGTATGAATACTTACATTATAACAGTAACTTTTTTTTTTGAGGAATACATTATAACAGTAATTTATTATTAGAAAAGTATATACGGCTTGAATGAATTATTGATTGACCGAGTGATTACACTTTAAGATCAATTAATCAAATACATCATTAAGTTGTATCCAATTATATATCAAAATACGTGTGAAATCTCAATGTATCTCAAAGTCTAATTAACAAAATGCCTCTGATATCTTCCGGTCTCTTCATGATGTGAAACTGTGAATTATATTTAAGACTTCGGAGAGATGAAATGGTTGAAAAATCAGAGAGGTATCTCAGACTGATAACAAGGCCATGTTATTTTGTCAGCTTAATCTCTTAAACTAATACCAATGACAAATTAAAATAAATGGTAAGTACAAATTGATTATTAATTTATCCATTGGATTATGTAAGTTGTGTAACCTACATGGCGGCAGCATCCAAAGCTTTACTTTATCATGGTTTTGAGTAGTCTACAAATTCATGAAAACCCTAGGGTTAGGTGCTGCCAGTATTCAAATTCTGGAAGATTTGAACAAATTATACAATTTTGCTGTAGGATCTTTTTGTTTGTCAGCATACCACCAAGTCTACGGTAATGCAAATCACTGAGTAATAAAAATATGCTGGAATTTATTGCGAAAAAATGACAATGCACATATGAGATGTCTTAGAGTAATATATTACAAACTACTAGGATAATACTCGCGTTCCGCGGCGAGTATTTTAATTTTTATAGTTATTTCAATCTAATAATATATAATTTGCAATTATGAGAAGTCAAAATTAAAGTTTGTGAATTCATAGCACATAAATAAATACATAAGAATTCAAAAAATTTTGTCGTTGATTTTCTTATATCATTATGTCTTGACATATTATATTAGAAAAATTAATTAAATATTAATCAAGGCTTAGATGAATGAGATCAGAAAAAATAAAATGCAAGATAATTTATTTCGAAAATTTTAGTTGAAAATACATAAGATTAAATTATAGATTATTAATTTAAAAAAATAATTATTACATTTAATATTATATATATGGAAAAAAATATATATACTACGTAGGAAAATACAACACTACTCATTTTCTTCAAAAATTTATCCCCGCTATTTTTCTTATTTTGTTTTAGATGTTAAAATTGTATGGATTGCACATATCTTATTACGAAACCCGTAATACATTAAGTAATATAATATAGTTTTCAATATTCTGAAATTTTATTTGAGATGATAATTCTCACATAACGGAGATATTATAATAGTAATTTAAATTAAAAGCTAAGCTTTGATAAATTAGTTGATTCGACGGCGGAGAAAAAATTGATAATAGTTCTTTTAAGAATTTTCAAAGAGAGGTAAAAGAATATGAAAAAAATAAATGAGCTTATCATTTTATTACATGTTATTTTATATAGTTTATATTCACATATTTAATTAAGAAAAAATGAAATTGGAATCATAACAATATGTCTTTATGTGATATTATGGTAATAATTTAAATAAAAAGCTATGATTTCAATGGAACCATATCTTTATTTATATAGTCTATATTCACATATTTTAATAAGAAAAAAATTGGAACCATAACAATATGGAATTCAAAATAAAGAGAAAATTCCGAGAAATTTATATTTGATGATTTTAACATGAAAAATAAAATATTTCATAAAGAATTATAATTTTTTAAAGAAGAAAAAAAATTATTTATATTTTAATGAATAAACTTTTCATTAACTATTGGTACATGTGATATTGTGGTAATAATTTAAATGAAAAGCTAAGATGTCAAAAAAATTGATCCAGCGTCGAGATAAACTTGAGAATAGGTTTCTTGAGAATGCTCAAAGAGAGATGAAAAATAAGGTATAAGGTGTAAGTTAATGATCATATCATTTTTGTACATCTTCTTTTATATAATACTAGTGGGACTCTCGCTCCACTTCGGTCCCTCCGAAAAGCAAAATATAACTTTATTTCTGGATTATATAGTGAGAGATTTATTATAGGATATGCACATGTTAATTGGAACTTTTTACATGAATATATATATATAATTATTTCATCTGTTATCGTTTTTTCAATGGACATGTCTTATTTTTGACAAAATAATTCAAAATATTGTTCATTTTTACCTATATGTGAATGTGATAATCATCATATTTCCAATTTATAGAAATATAATTGATATTTTGTTGTTGTTTGACATAGTTGAAAATTCTCCACTACCAAAAGTAAAATCTAGTTTATACATGACATCATTGTAAGTAAAGAAAGTGATATTTTTTAGTTTTCGTAAGATATGCTTGACATAAATTTTTTAACAAAAAAAATATAAAATCTATTTATATGATATATTGAAAATTTGTAGGGTTAAATATGCATAATATACCAAGGTAATAAAGGGCCAACATTGCTTTTGTGAGATCATTGCTTTGGAGATATATCACTCTCTACTATAAACACAAAGATGAAGTTAAAAAAAAAATGTGGCTTGCTTTGAAGACATATATGTACACACTCTTCTGAACAGGAAAATGAAGTTAAGAAAAAAATGTGGCTGATAGGTATAGGACTCTACTGGATTCAAATCAAAGGAGCACTCTTCTGGACCAATAATTATTTTGTGATTTGATACTTAAAAATAATAAATATACTTGTAGGAAAGAGCACACCCGTTTTTAAATTCAATGCAAGTTGCTGCCACGTGTAAGTAAGAAAATCTATGTCCAAAATTAATAGACAGTAAAAATATATTCACATCTTTTAGCAAAAAAAAAAAAAAATTGAAACCATAACAATATAGAATTCAAAATAAAGAGAAAATTTCAACAATTTATATGTGATGATTTTAACATTAGAAATAAAATATTTCATTAAGAATTATAATTTTTTAAAGAAGAAAAGAAAAATTATTTATACTTTAATGAATGAACTATTAATTAACTATTGATATTAATAATTGGGCATAACTTCGCACCATGATTTATTGAACCATCTGATTAAGATCTGATGGTCACAAACAAACTCACAACGGTTCTCATTAAATCGGGTATGTAACACAAAATATCAATTCAACTAATCATGTGTTTATGTTTTAATAACCACATAAATATTATCATAAAATATCAAACAAAAGGTCATTAATGATTAATGAATAAAGAACTTTCTAATATGACGTCGAAAGGTCGAGATAAAAATGATGATATGGTTTTTTGAGGAGCCTCAAAGTAAGGTGAAAAATAAGGAGTTGGGGTTAATTATATATAAATGTCATTAATGATTAATGAATAAAGAACTTTCTAATATGACGTAAAAATTCAATATTGGTTATGTTATTAAATATCAAAATAGTCAAATGGTGCAATTTAAACTTTGCATCAAATAGTACATTATATATTAGAAATTAGAAAATATACGTAACAGTCTGATTCAAAGCTCACTTCCATTGCATGGAAAAATTATACTTAAAAGGTATGCTCTATATATGCATTAAATAATCTAATTAGTTGGATCTTATCTCATAACAACACAATTTATATCAAACTTAATCCATTTTTTCTTCAACAAGTACCAGTGAGTCGGTGGCCTTGTACTAGTCAGAGTTCTACCTGTCTCTCCACCGACCATAACCTTTTTTATATAATAATTTATTTCGATAAAAAATATCCTGGCCGATCTAACATTAGTTTAAAGACCCAATATCTGGCTCATAAATAAATTAATCATCAAGTTTGATTAAGTTAATTAATGGTTCCCGTTGTACTCACGTCTTGAGATTGGTTCAAGCTGAAGCTCTGATTTGTTATTAAATGGACAGCACGAGGGTTGAACGTGCATCTCTAGCCACTCACTACTCACTCTCTCCTTTTACTTACTTTCTGTTAAGTAATGAAATCACGCGGAAAGCGACCACGATTAGTTTAAACTGCCAAAAGATTTCAAGAACGTGAAAAATCTTCACATAAAAAAAACTCAATTCTCGTTTGCCTTGTATTTCATTAATTTCTATGGTGATCTGATATTTTAAACAAATCTTTACTTGATCCACGCACTAATTTCAGCAACAATACAAAACTAAACATCCATACTCAAAGTTCTACACCTAAAAAGCAAAGAAAAATGTAAATTTTCAGATAAACTTCTCAAAATCTACTAAAATCCAAGTCCACACCATATAACCAAGGAAACACAACATAATTTACAATCACAATCCCCAAGCAAACCTCATCACACCCACACCCCCATCCAAAATACCCAAAAAAATCCTCCCAATCAATCAATGTTGGAGTTGCAACAACTTAGAATAGGCCCCCTCCGCTCTCCCCACCAACTCCCTATGACTCCCTTTCTCCACAATCCTCCCATCTTGCACCACCGCAATACAATCCACTCCTCTAATCGTGCTCAACCGATGCGCCACCACCACCGTCGTTCTTCCCTTCATCAGCTTCTGCAGCGCCTCCTGCAACACGCACTCGCTCTCCGCGTCCAACGCACTCGTCGCCTCGTCAAGCAACAGAATCGTCGGGTTTTTTAAGACCGCTCGAGCTATTGCGATGCGTTGTTTTTGCCCGCCGGAGAGCTGCATGCCCTGCTCGCCGACTAGGGTTTTGTACCCGTCGGGGAGCTGGGAGATGAAGCTGTGGATGTTGGCGGATTTCGCGGCTTCGATGATTTCGTCTTCCGTGGAGTCTTCTTTGCCGTAGGAGATGTTGTCGAGGATTGTTGAGGCGAAGAGGACGGGTTCTTGTTGGACGAGACCGATCTTTCGGCGGAGGGATTTTAGGTTGTACCTTTTGGAAATATTCGATTTTGATGGGTTAATATTTAGTTGGTTGTTGAAATAGGAAGTAGGGGAGATTACAACTATATTACTAATAATTAATATAGTTGTAATATTTAATAATAAAGATAAAAAGATCAAATTTTGTAACAAAAATATTATTAATCCGCAATAATAAATTATTTCATGTATCAATACCTGCGTATGTCTTTGCCATCAATGGAGACCTTGCCACTCGTCGGGTCATAAAACCTCTCAATCAACCCAATAACCGTACTTTTCCCCGATCCGCTCGCACCAACCAAAGCTTGGCTCCGGCCCGTATGGATCCTCAAATTGAAATCCTTGAAAATCTGAATATCAGGTCTAGACGGGTACGCAAAGTCCACATGTCTTAAATCAATCTCGCCTCTCATAGCCTCCACTTGCTCGGACTCCGGGTCGTCGGGCTCGATCTTGGTCGGCCGATTTAGGGTTGCGAAAACCGACCGGATGGATTCGCCGCCTCGGATTATTTCCGGGGCGAGGCTTATGGTCTCGGCCACAGAGTTGGCCGTGATGACTAGGACTACGAAGACTTTGATTACTTTGGAGAATGTCGAGCCGTGGTGACGTACTAGGTGGGCCCCATACCTACAATATCCCAATTAAGTTAGTTGAGTCAAAACCTAATTAAACTTTTAAGATATTTTTAAGAATTTATTCAAGGGAGAGAGATTTAATTAACTTAAGATTTGCTTTCCAAATAATAACTCCCAACAAATTGTAGGGTTTTTTTTAGCAAACTATGCAATAATGTAGTTTTTTTTTTTTTTTGGCAATTTCCAATAATGCAAGGGCTTTTTTGCAATTTCCAATAATGCAAGGTCTTTTTGCAAATATCCCTATTTCAATACATATATAGGAGTTAAATGATTCATTAGTTTACCAAAGGACGAGGGCTTCGGAGGAGTAGAGGAAGAGCTGGGAGATGCCGAAGAGGAGGCCGGCCGTCTGGCTCCTTCTGAGGCTGCGTTTTTGGGGGACGCGCAGCTCGTTTCCGAACAAGCCGATGACTTTGTCTTCGGCGTTAAATGCGGCCACAGTTCTGATGTTGCTCACCCCCTCCCCCGCTATCATGCTCGCCTTCGCGTGCGCCTTCGCCGTGTCCCCCGCAAATCCTTTCATCGACAGTTGCTGTTGTAAAAAATAAAAAAAATAAGATTTTAATATATCAATAAAAATCTAAAAAATAAAGGGGGGATTTGTATTAGCCCTTCCAAAACATCAAAATATCATATTTACCCTTCTAGAAATGAAAATATCAAATTCACCCTTCCAAAACTCAAAATATATCATAGCCCTTCTAAAAGTGCGAATATCATATTTATACTTCCAAATTCCAAAATATATCATATTTTTGTCCATAATAGATTTTGGAAGGGTAAATATGGTATATTTTGAATTTTAGAGAGGTAAATATGATATATATTAGATTTGAAAGGGTAAATTTGATATTTGTGTGTTTTTTTGAGAGGAACATATTATATTTTGAAGTTTTGGAAGCATAAATACGAAATTGCCCCTAAAATAAAAGTATAAATGGAAAATATATAAAAAATGTAATGGATTACCTGAGCAAAGTTGGCAAAGACGAGAAGAGGGAAGGTGGCGAGGATGAGGATGGCGACGCGCCACTCGATGATGAAACCGACGATGAATGATGTCAGCAGCGACGTCATGTTCTGCAGTATGACCGATATTCTCTCTGCTATCGCTGACTTCACGTCGGCTGCATCGATCGCGAGCCGGCCCGCCACCAGACTCGAGTTGTTCTCCTCTTCGTCGAACCAACCCACTTCGTTCCTCAATATTGCTAAACAAAAAAAATGTACCGACCCATCATTAGAGGAAGGAAAATGATATATTTTGCACTTTTTAAGGATGAATTTGATGCAGTTTGAGTTTTAGAAGGGAAGATTTGATATTTACAATTTTGGAGGTTTTTGAAGTGTAAATTTGATATTTGCCTCAGAAGGGCGAATATAATATTTTAATTTTTCACAAGGGTATTTATGACACTACTATAATGTTAAATAAAATATTTTTTAACAGAACGTATATAAACAATAATAAAAATAAATAAAAAATGACTTACAAGAAAGCATCATTCTGCGGACTCTGGTGGTGAGATTTTCGCCCATAATACTAAAAAAATAATGCTGCACCAAATACGCACCGACAGCATAAACTCCAGTCCCGATATAAATAAACACATACTCCTTAGTCTTTCTCTCCATCTCATTCGCATCCCTATAGTAAAAGACCTCAATCATGCACGCCATCACAATCGCAAAAGTCGGTCCAATAAACCCAGACAAAACCGACCCAAACGCGCCCAAAACAGCATAAGGCCACTCAGGCGCGTTCAACTTCAACAACTTGATAAAATATCCCCTCGGCGCGGGATACTTCTTATCATGGTCCGCCGCAGAAACCATCTCTATCTGTCCGTCTGCACCCGTACTATACTGATAGCTCAGATTCCTCAGACTCCCCGATCTCAGACTCAGAGACTTAGTAGACAACGAATGGCTCAGATGCAAGGACCTCGACTTCCTACTACAAGCTCCGAAATCTCTATTCCTTGCAATCTCCTGGAATTTTATCAACGACGAATACGCCCCTGAGGGTTTTGCTAGTAGTTGGGCGTGGGACCCGGTCTCGACGACCTGGCCTTGTTGGATGACCGCGATTAAGTCGACGTTTTGGATTGTTGAGAGACGGTGGGCCACCACTACGGTGGTCCGGCCGATCATGAGCCGGTCTAGGGCTTCTTGGACTATGCTTTCGGAACCGGCGTCTAGCGCGCTTGTCGCCTCGTCTAAGAGGAGTATTTTGGGGTCTTTTAGCATCGCGCGAGCGATCGCGATTCTTTGCTTCTGGCCTCCTGACAGCTGGACTCCTCTTTCTCCCACCTGAGTTAATTAATTACATCTTAGGTTTAATTTTTTTTTTTTTTTGTTTTTATTTTGTTTTTCAGAAGTTTTTTTGGGACAACATAGGAAAGTAGTTACATACACATACACCATATTTGTTAGTGACTTAACGTAATGACATTACATAAACAATCAACTTTAATTTTGATATTCAAGGTGTAAATACTCAAACTTCAGAGTGTATAGGCACAAAATAACAAATTATGAAGGTTGTAACTATAAAAGCAACAAAAGGGTAACTAATTAATTAAAAAATTGTCAAATTACTGACTTGAGTGTTGTATCCATTTGGAAGAAGAGAAATGAAGCTATGAGCGTTGGAAGCAGTAGTAGCAGCTTCCACCTCAGCCATAGTCGCATCCGGTTTTCCATACAATATATTCTCAAGAATTGTGGTGGCAAACAAAGCCGGTTCTTGATTCACCAGTCCGATCTGCTCTCTCAACCACGTCAGTTGCAGCGTCTTTATATCCACATTGTCCAACAACACCTGCCCTGTTTAAACACCAAATCAAAATGTTAATAAATATTTCCAAGTTCCAGGCATATGATTATTATTTGAGAAATTCGCAAAAAAAGCCCCTACATTATGCCAAAATTGCATAAAAACCCTACCGTTAGTTTTCTTCTCCAGTTAATTTTTAAAGAAATCTTATGAGAGAGAAAAATGTTAATTAATATTTAAAACATATTTTTAAGCAATTAAAGTCTTAAAACTAACGGGTGTTAACTCCCATCTAACAGTAGGACCTTTTTTTTTGCAATTTTGGCAACATGTACTGGCTTTCTTTTGCAATTTCCAATAACACAGGCGCTCTTTCACAATTTTCACATAACATAGGGTCTTTTTTGCAAATTCCCCTCCTTATTTTAACATTTTTTCTCAATTACCCTCATTAGGATCATAAAACCGTTCAATCAACGCAACAACCGTGCTCTTTCCAGAACCACTGCCACCAACAACAGCGGTGGTCTTGCCGGCGGGGAAGAAGATCGAGAAATCTTTGAATATTATGACGTCCGGCCTCGACGGATAGCTGAAAGCCACGTCTTTAAACTCGATGTTGCCTTGTACTTGATCCAGGCATTTGCCGTCCTTGTTGTCCTGAATTATGGTCGGCCTCTGACGGATTATTTCGAGGAGTTTGTATCCGGCGATTTTGCCCTTGCTGAACGCCCCCAAGTTGGAAAAGGCCTGGCCTAAACTCCTGTTTAATAGAAATATGCATAATTTTGAATTAATGATGTATTAATGTGCCACATTCTCAAAAAAAAAATTTAAAAAATAAATAAAACACAAAACAAGCAAAAAACTGTTCTTGTAATGATTAGAAAATAACTAGCGGTAGGTAGCAGCAACTATTGAACGTCCTTAAAAATTCAGGTTTTATTTTGCAATTTCCAATAATCCAGAGTCTATTTCACAAATTTCCAACAATTATATAAACTAACAACGAACATGAGAAGAGCGCATTCGTTGATTTTCAGAAATAGCACACTCACATTCCACCGACAATTGCAGAGAAAATTGCAGTGAAGGCCTTCCCACCGTCCGTCTGTCCATCTCTAATAAAAACGCCAGCATACCAAAACACGAGGGCCCACGACATGCACGCGATCCCATACGTGGATCCGATTCCGAGCCCTTTGGCCATGCCGGCCTTGTAGCCGAGCTTCAGCGTGTTTTGAATCGCGTCAGAGTAGTGATTCAGCGCCTTGTTTTCGCCCACAAACGAATAAACAGTTCTCACTTGCGCAATCGCCTGATTGAAATGAAAAAGTTCGTTAATTGTCGGTTAAAAAAGAATATTATTAAAATTTGAATAGTATTGTGTAGCTTCTTTAACTGATTTTATGATAATTAGCAAAGACATAATAAGAACAAATGAACAGAATTGTTTGTCTAACTCTTGAAATTGCAAATGATTATATGAAATCACTATTTAAACGTACATACATGTATATACAAATGGATATAATTTGACCAGTATGATTAATACATCACAACTATATATTAAGATTGAACAGCATTTTGTACTCAATTCACTGTATAAATATACAAAGGGAATCTTTTATCTCACAGAAGAAGATAAGGCACTGTACACTCATCAATATTGAGGCACTCAAAGAGTCAAACAAAGATGTAATATTTCAGATAC
This sequence comes from Juncus inflexus, assembly GCA_024447665.1. NCBI lineage: Eukaryota > Viridiplantae > Streptophyta > Magnoliopsida > Poales > Juncaceae > Juncus > Juncus inflexus. The sequence continues at coordinate 10,325,070 of JAJHPC010000008.1, forward strand.
AAACACCAAACTTTTTCTTAAAAGGAGACAGAGAGTGATGAAATCCTAGAACAAAAACGGGCCCCACATCTCTTATTGAGCAATCAAGCCTCACCAAACCAAAACATCCATTATTATTATTATTGCACATATAGAAGTGGCTTTATATGAGGAATGGTGGGCCGTGAATCAGTAAACATTTGACCATGCATGACAACTTGCCAGTCAAAGCAAACAAAAGCCTGGGCCCAAAATGTGTGAAAGGAAAAGTTATTTGATTCTTCAAAAATCTCTCATGGATCCCACAATACCAGCCAAAAATACATAGATGGTAAGTGAATTATGTGCAGGTGGTAAGTGAACCATGCACAAACGGTCATTGTTTTTTTTGAAAAATGCTTACCATCTAAAAATGTTTCACTTACCACTTACACATGTTACCTCACCATCATCTGTAAAAAAAATGTGGTAAGAGCAACATGTACAAGCAGTAGCCATTTTCTGAGAATACACTTACCATCTATAAATGTTTTCACTTACCACCTGTAGATATTCCGCTTACCACCCATAAGTGAGAGCACACGACAAATGGGATACGACAATTTCCTTTTCTCCTTGACAAATATAAAAAAAACCAAAAAAAATTTCCTTTTTTTTTCTATTACCTGTTCAGCAACAATGCCAGCATTGGCATAAGATTCACGACTCTTGGAAGTCAAACCAGTGAGAGTATACGCATAAAGGCCTCCTGCAAAAGCAATTGCCGGAATTACGGCCACACTCAGCAACGCGAGTCTCCATGCCGCCACAAATCCCACCACCAGCCCCGCAAAAAACGTCGACAAGTAGTGTATAAAATTCCCAACCTAAAAAAAAATCAAAAGGTTAAAAAGAAAAAGATAAAGCATGTATAATTGAATTACATAATATCTTGGTTGGGTTTAGATAACCAAACCCCTACATTTCACCATTTTTCCACACTCTACATGGTATACGAATTATATTGTCATGGTAAACGAAATGAATTACGATGGTCAACACAGTTTGTCGACCATTTGTAAGTGAGAGCATTACTAATAGAACCTATATATATTAGAATTACCTTTTCACCTATGGCGTCTTGGACTAAGAGAGTGTCGGTTGAGACGCCGAAGACGATATCGCCGGTACGGGCATCCGTGTCGAAGAAACCGACGTCTTGTCGCAGCACGGCTTCTAGATACCTCTTTCTCAGAGCGATCACTTGCCTCTCTCCTGTGTACATCCAGCACGCTATCTCTGAAAATCAGCAAGATTGGGGCGAATATGTGCATTAGCGAAAAGAATCAGGGTAATCTTTTCAAATGTTGGAGTGAGTGAAAAGTTTAAATAGGAGAAGAATACAGGGTGTGTTTGCAAAAATTCCAAGACCAAAATAGAAATAGTGATAAGGAAAGAGGAAAAAGGGTGGAAACTAGAAGACGAACAGGCAGGTGCTCTTACTCCTGCCCCACCGGTCAATTTCTCAAGCAAATCCATTAAACTTTTCTTAAACTCGTCATTCAATCAAACAAAAAAATTGAAAAAACGAAAGCTCAGTAGCAAGCTAGCGCACCAGCGTAGGAGGAGACGCACACCACCAGCCCAAGGTAGACGAAATACAACGCATACTGTACAAGATCAAAAAATGTTAACAAAATATCAAAAAAACAACGCAAAAATAACAAAACATTGAATAAAGTTGTAAACTTTGATCTAAATAAACATCTATCTAATACTCGCCTTGGAGACCTCATCGGTCATCTTATGCAAATGCATCTGGTTCTTGCCGAACCCATTGATGAGGTTACCGAAGAGGAGGAAGAACACGGGCATGGCGGCGCCGTGCACGACGGCGCCGAGGCTGCCGGCGGCCATGAGTATCCGGTCCCATTTGTCAGCGAAGGAGAACAGCTCGTAGAACGCCACGCTATGCTCCTGCTTCTTCTTCTCGTCCTTCGTACTGCTCTTCTGCTCCGACCCCTCCTCGCCCGCCATTCGAACGCCCTCTTAAGCTCTTACTGTTTATACTAGTTAGTTTGGTTTTGGGCCTGCATTGGTGATCTGTGGAAGGTTTTTGCCTCTGGTTTTTGTGGACGAGAGAGAGAGAGAGAGAGAGAGGAGGGAGGGGAGGGTGGTAGAGCGAATAAAATAGAGAAGTGAACAGAAAAGGATTCAGAGGACGAAGAGAAACGACGAGAGAGAGGTGGGAGAGTGTGAAGTGTGAGTACGTGAGCAACTGAGGCAGTGCAGTATAGTATTTTAGTATGGAAAAGAGGAAGTAGAAAGAATCTCGACCGGTCCCGTCACTCGCGGAACACGCTACGCATGTACGCACTATACGAATTTTTCATACGTTTATGAATTGTTTGTACCGGGTTGCTTGTAGATGATATCTGACTCGTTATACGGTTTGACGTATGGGATGAGGTGGGAGTACTGACTGTTTAACTTTGGAGAGTCAAAGGGAGAAATGATAGTTTAGTTTATTAAGAAGAGAAAGAGGAACTTAGTTTTCTGATGAGAAAATGGAGATATTAATTCTTGTTTTTATTTTATTTGTTCATTGAATTGGTGAGTCTTGTCAAATTATTTCTTAGTCACATGGTAATAAATTGTTGCGATATTTGTCTCGATTTTATAAGATGGTGGGCACTTACAATCATGCAAAAAGAGGCATATACTGTTCTAAATTAAAAAAAAGTGTCTGTTTGTTAAGAGAAGGAACAAGTAGTTTTTTTTGTTAAATAAATGCATTAAAAAATATATTATGATTATAAAAACTACATTAAAAATCGTATTTAACTGATCATTGCAGGAAAACATATTTAGGTAGTGCATGAGGCAAAATATTTGTTAAAACGATTGCAAGTTTCCAAATATTTTTCAGTGCAGAGCAATTATTGAACATTGAGATAGAAAAAACGAAAGCAAATCATATTTGAAAAAGCACCAGAATATATTATATTATGAGAATCATGCGATGCCTATGAATGCCCTGCATGTTTGAGAGCAACTTTACAGGAAAAGAACGCCCCTTTTAAGGTTGGATTTCTAAAGTTCGTATGATATATACTCTGTGCCAAGTCGTCACTGTTACTTAAAGGCAATATTAAATCTCTATTTATAATTAAGCACTAAAAGTAAAAAAAATATGCTTTATCAGTAAATTGTAAAAAAAAAATCATTTATTTGAATCATCTAGCTAATTCTAATTCCCAACTTAGGATACCGTCGTGCACATGTTAGAAATCGTATAAAACAATTCCTTGGGCGAATGCTAATTTCTTGGTCTAATTCTGGTTAGACTCGTTCTTTAATCACCCCTTATGTAGACACAAGACACTACCTGCAAGTTGCCTGTATTTAGAACATAGGTTGCAAACAGACAAGATCATGTTGGATTAGGTTTCAGATTAAGTTTCGGTTCATGTTCGTATCATATTCCAATTCGAATTAGTTGGATTTTTTTTTTAAGGAAAACTATAAGCGGTTGTTTGATATTTATTTTCATTTAGATGAGTTCATATGCTTTCATCTAAATTTTTAGATCAATTCTACTATCCGCATGATTCGAATCTCTCGCCTAAAGATAAATAAAGTTTGTACCATTACTATTAGACTAATCTAGTGATGGTGAATTAGTTGCAATTAAGATAATGTTTTAAGTTATCATATTCAAATTCGAATTAGTTGGAATTAAGATGACGATAAAGATATAAATCATCTCATAATTACGAAGTTGTAGGTTCAATATCCATCAAAAATAAATTTTTTTTCTTTCAAATAAGGCCCCTCACGTGAGGAGTTCAAAAAAAATATGATGTTTTAAATATTTTTCTGATTATGATTTAAGGATCATGTTTTAATTTGTAAAGAAAGTTTTCAAGTCTTTCATTAAAAAAATTAACTCAAATTCCAACGTACTTGCTCGTTAGATCTTCTTGAAGTAAGAAAGAAATCGGTTGGATTCCGTTGACCCGTCAATTTCTGAAATTCTCAATACTAATCACTCATCAGCCTATTAAATTCGACTATTCAAATTTTTGACCACATTGGATTGGCTGGTTAACAATAAAGTTTAACTCAGGAATTAAACTATTGATTCGGTTCTCGATTCTGGAGTAGTTTTAAGAAAAAGTGCTAATTAGCGCCGCAGGTAATTAAATTATGTTAGTAAGAAAAGAAAGATGATTAGAGGTTGCGTTTATCCCAAAGAAAGTGGATTAGATAATAGATTAGCCCTGGTGGCCAACATCATTGCGGGAATCATGTAAAGCTCTTCTCACCCTCTCTTCTTTTTCAAACCCTGCTCAACTAAATTCAATGGCAATTGACAAAGTTTTGAGTTTTGAGTTTTGATATTTAAGATTTATTATTTATTAAAATACATCAAAATATCAGTCAAAAAATAAAATACATCAAAATCTGTAGTATATCGTTAGGCATTACTACAAAATACTCTTTTTTGTTACATAGAATTAATATCCAATGAATAATAAATAGTGAAGTCTGAGCTATTCTTGTGTTTTCTACTTGTATATATCATATTATTTTGTATGTTCATAAATCATTTTGCATCTTTATATCTCCATTTTATGTTGCATGTTCGTTTATATTTATATCATATATTGTCATAATATGAGGTCACAAGAAAAAACAGGCATTCCAGCGCCATATTAGTAGAGGCCCGTAACTCTTTCTTTTCACTACGGGTCCACTGCAATTTAATTTCATCTATTGCATGTGTCATGCCATTAATTAACTGGCAGCGTCATTATGTTTTCCAACTAAGCATCCAGCTTAATTAAATTGCATATTGTGCCCCATTAAGCATTTTTTATGGTTATAAAATACCTTTTATCATGGCTATTTTTTGCATATATAAATACAATTATCATGCATGGTGATACTTTCCAGCTCATGGTGAGAAAAAGATTCAATAATTTGACCAGTCAAATGGTACAATTTTTTTCCTCCTGGCTCTTCATGCTGAAAGAATTATTTGTTAAATAAATCTTGCTGTTTAGATATAATATAACTTCATTATCATTGATAACAAGAAAAATCTATCAAGTGATGCAAAATTTCGCCCACCATATAAATTACTAATCCAAAAGACAATGCAAGTAAATTCAGACAGTCCGGCCCACCATATAAATTACCCAAGTATTTGGTTCAAAAAAGAACTGGCCCAACTATTGTTATTTAACCTTGAATAGGTGGCAATTGTGGAAATGATTTCAAGGCCTGATATTTGTGAAATTTAGCCCAAATCTTTAACATATCAATTTTGGGCCGAATATGCCACCTTTAATTTATTCGCACATAAAATTAAGATTCATACTTAAATACATTATATATAGATACTTCAAATTATGAAAGGAGATTAATTTTCATTTTCAGGTTGTGATATTATGCCACGTCACAACATTCATAAGTTGGCTGATGTGGCTTGTTTTATGGTTCGGTCCATTACATACTTGCTATCTCATAATTTTGGCCCAGGTTTACTTAGGAAAACCAGATGGATTAGAATAATATAGAAATACACAATTAGTCATGTTAATGTCTATTTATTATTCCTCCACTCATAACAAACAAACACGTAGAAAATTAAAAGAAAAAAAGAAGAAAAAAATAAATGGCCTAACTGAAAGGTGGATAAGTGACCACTCACCACATACTCTTCTGAATTTTCTCCATTATATTAATATCAATAAGCCTGAGGAATGCACAAATAAATAAATAAATTATTACGAGGCATGATAACTGTAGCCAAATATTTCATCACAGATAAATGAAATATACAGATTATGCGAAAATGAAATCCTCAGATTAAACAAATGAAATTTTCAGTGCTAATGAAAACTATCTACAGAATATTTTTTGGCTTACAAGTTAAAACTGAATTTTTGCACAAATGTTATACAGACTAAATTTTGGCTTAGAACAGAATTTTCACATCAGTGTTATACAGATTAGATTTTGTTTTGTGCAGAAGACTAGAATTTGGCTAAAACGATTTTTCACATCAATGCTAGACTAGATTTTGGCTTAAAACTGAATTTTCACATCAATGAGATATCCAAAACCAAAAATAGTATATTGACAGCTAATAAGAGATGATGGTTAGAATTCCCCATTAGTATAATGCAAGTAGTATGAAATGAGGGCAGAAATAGACAGCCAAAAAGGCCAAAGACTTGACGGCGACCCACCTCCTAATCAATAAACAAGATAGAAATAATCCAACTATTATATTGAACCAATAAATAGAGTCGATTTATGAATTTCTGACTGGATTAGGGCTATTTACGCTGAGACCTGCATGAGATTAGCCCCTCACGCTGGAAGATCGACACGTTCAAAAAGGGACCCCTATTTGCTCATTGGTGCCTTTGCAATCCACCTTTGAACTTTGGTACTTTTGTTTTACTGAAAGTTTGAATTTTGTTAATCATTAAGATATATGCAGTGACACGAATCTTAATACAGTAAGCAGTGACACGAATCTTATTTGCCCCCCCCATTTTGAAGTTTCAATATATATATATATATGATAATACTATTGCATTTTGAGATAAAATTTAGAGAAAAGTCCATTTTTATCCCCTCGACTATTGAACTATCTTATTTTTTGTCTTTCAACTTTCTATTGATGTAATTTTAGTCTCTTAATTATTCAATAAGTACATTTTTTGTCCTTCCATCTGTTAAATGCTTATGTATCTGTTAAATTTAACACGTAAGCAATGACGTGACATTAGTAACATGACAAATATTTGAAAAAAATAAATAATTCATGAATTTCCCTCTTTTATTAAAACATTATTTTTATTAAAAAATATATATTTTATGCATGTTTATTTATTAAATAAAAGTTAACACGTTATTGTGTATGTGATAAGAATATATATACCACGTCATTGTTTATGTGTCATATTTAACGGACACTTAAACACTTAACGGATGAAAGGACCAAAAATCCACCTATTAAATAGTTGAGGGACTAAAATTACACCATAAAAAAGTTGAGGGATAAAAAATGAGCTAATTCAATAATTGAGGGAGTAAAATTGGACCTTCTCTAAAATTTACAAGTTATATGTATCCCCTTTCCCTCCCCAAGATTTTTGCTGTATTTTTTTTACTACGCTTTATTTTTCACTATGGCTCCCCCAAGAATTGGATCAAGATCCGCCACTTGATATAAAAGTAATAGAGAATTTGCTGAACATTAGATCAAGAGAGAAAAAAGAATGTGAGCATTAGAGCTTGATTTAATCATTTTTAATGTAAATTATTATTAAGTCGAAATTATCACATTTAATCAGTTTATTTATTATGTTGCAATTTAGTGTTGTACTACTAACCTGATCATCCATATAAGTTTATCAGATATGAGTATATATAATTAAGAATTTTTGGATGTGCAACAAGCAAATATAAAATTAGGGTTTATGAGCAAATAAGCCAGATCTTAATTATTTACTTGGAAAGTAATTGTCCGCTTTTACCATAATAGAGGTTGTTATTATTACAAAAGACCAGCATTCACTACAATTTATCTTATCACATGCATTTGCAATCTGTTTTTGTCTAAGAAAATAATCATACCAATTTGTCATAATAAAACTGCTTTAGCTGTTATATAAACTATTTAATTTTCTAGCTCATATTCTTAGTAAAAAAATATATTTCCCTTCATTAATCTGAGTGTAAAATTTATCTCATGATTTGTTTCAGCTTACTTGATCTCATGCTTTTAAATTTGAAAATATAGCATGATATTTGAGTTTTGGTAAAAGGATTCTCTTTCAATTTCACTAAAATGATAAATAATAAAAAAGAATTACATCTCAATTAGTCTTACTGATGTCAGTTTTGTTCCATTTTAATCCTTTGCATTTTGGTTCCCTTTGTTTCATTCCCTAACCAAATAGTCACTCAACAACAATCAATTACAGATAACATGTCAACAACCCAAAAAAAAAGAGTAAGACACTTACCTATACTCATATTCTTCTCTACCATATTATTAATTTTGATTATGACATGAAAGCATTAAAAATTTTGTAGAAATGCGAGGAATTTCATAATGCCGAACTAATTTTTACATTTTATTTAAATCAAAAAATGAACAACACCAACTAGACATATACAATTTTCTTAAAAACGAACTCAATTCCGTTTGTAATTCATTTGATTGATGGTATTTGAAATTTGATTCTCCAACAAAAAATGGTTTTTAGAAGTTGGTGTCATATGGGGCCACACAGCTGGAATGGGACCGACTTTCCCTCCACTCTCAACGGATTTAAGGCCTATCAAATGAAGATTGGGCCAATTGTGAGCAAACTTGATCTAAAATAATATTTTTTTCATAAAAACCCTCATGAAAAATATAAAAATGAAATCATATGTAGCGCGCTATGAAATAAATATAACACAGTGGAAAAAAAATTCTTCAATGTTTTGTTTTAGAATTTTTTTACAAATACCTAACTAAAATATTTGAAACAATATATCGGCATAAGTCACATGACTTAAGAAAATAATAATACATTGATTGTTAATTTATATGATAGTAAAATACATTTTAAATGTTGTTCAATCAATATCCTAACTATTATTGCATATAACCTACAATAAATTGTGACTAGTTTAATCGGTGATCTTTTAATATCTTACTTCAAATAATTGTTAGTTAGGTATATGGAGAATATTAGTAATGTATTTGAAAGTTAATATGAACATAAAAATAACAAAGTGAAGATAGATGTTATAGAAAAAATCAATATTTTTATGATGTTAAAGATATTCATAATATCCTCATTTGTAGGGTGTTAAAAAATGTGATAATTTACAAGGGCACCCGTGAAAATATCACAAACAATATTATATAGAATGAATAGATTGGTGAAGTGATGCATGAATCAGAGTTCCATTGTGAATAAAATAAGCACCTTGGTAGTTTATATGGTTAATAGATGCTAAATATATAGAGAAATTATTAGGTGGCACAAATGATTCATATCTAGCCTTTATGTAAGGATTTGAACTTATTTTTCTAAGAGCTACCTAACTATCAAGTTTGTAATTCTCCCCATGACATATATATCAAATTATTTTAGCATGAATTAAGAAAAAAAAGTACCACGAAACAACTTGTGCATGTATTGTTTCATTATTCCTCAAATGTTTATTGCGCCGGCTTAAACGACATAATGTCTATTTGCCTACAAAAAAGGCCAAATAAATGAACCAATCAACAAAAGGGCCAAATGCTGCATCGTATTTAAAATTTTGTATTAGTTCAAAAATATTCAGAAATTTATAGTTTGTAACTAGCTTGATGTTGTTACGGCAAGTTTAAACGACATAATGGCTATATAGCAACACAGGGTCAAATAATGAACCCAAAAAGGGCCATTGTAGAAAAATGAAAGCAATTTTGCAAATAAGATTTCTTTATTTTTTTAGATTCAAAAATAAGATAATTAAATTGTTACTTGATTCTTTTCAATGGATAGCTGAAATTCGGAATTTGTTTTTTTATGAAATTCGGAATTGTAAGTTGGAAAATTATGATGCTTCTCAAATAAGTATTTTGACCAGCCTGTCAAATTCACAACAATGTAAACGTGTAGGTATTGAATGATTGATTCTATGTTTTATTTCGGCGGACTTAGATTTTTTTTTTATTTTTAAAAAGAAATAAAAATGGAATTTAGTTCCTTGAAAAAAAATAAAAAGAATCAGGAAGCAAAGTTTGACAAGAAAAAAAAGATTCTGAGGTCATGAGATAATAATAAAATTAGCTAAATCACGCAAAGCAATTGACATGTGTAATATAAAATAAATAACGGGGGAATAAAATAAGAAAATAATTCTAAAATTCATGAAAACGTAAAAGAAAATAAATTCCACAAATATGAAATTGTAAGTGCCGACAGGTCAGACATAGAAAACGGCCCTGCATTTGTGGAGCCCATCTACTCATTGGATGGCACTCTTTCTATCACCAAAATTATTCAGATAAAATCTTAGAGAGGAGGACTGAATTGTAAATAAATAAAATGAGAAAACTGTAGTCTACTCCCTGTTAAAATTCATTATACCAGCATACAAAGTCTAACAACTTTGTGAAAAAAGAAAAATAAGATGTGTTTTATATGCTTTGGTCGGTTTTTTATTTGTGTGATGAGTGAGAAAAAAAAAAAAAGTTTCATTAGTATCTTTATACTCTAACGGACTGAATGTATATTTAAGCTAAATTTTTGATAAAAATACTATATTAAGTTCTTTATGCGCAAACATTCTATTTTACGAGGAAAGTGAAACAATGACTAGTGATATAAATACTTTTGAAAGAATGAGAAAAAAAATCAGGGTCTTTAAGAGCATGAAGTAATAATTTTTAGTTTTGAGAGGGGCATGGAGTATATGCAGTTTTGCAACGATATCCGCAGAAATAAAAAAGCCCAAATGGGGGGGAAGAATAACGTTTTAGAAAAGTAACAGTAACACTAGAAAAAAGGCGAGTTTTTATTAGAGAGAGGAGAGAGAGAGAGAGAGAGAGATCTAAGCCATGAGCTTCAGAGCAGAATCCAAAGTACGAAACAAGTAGTAGAGAAGCAGGAGAAGAAAACCATAACCCCAAATTGAATAAAAGAAAAGAAATATTGTTATTCTCCATGGATCAATAAAACCGAAAATAAAAAAGGAGGAGGAGAAGTAAGTAGCAGAAGCTGCACGGATCTTTCTTCCTTCCTTTCTCCATTATTATTGCTTGTAAGTAAGTCCCGCCTGTTTGTTATTATTCCTTTCTTCGCAGATTGAGGAGTTTTTTTGCTGATTTATTTGAGAAATCTGGACTGATTGTTCTGGGTTTTGTTTGGATCTGCTGTTGTTTCTGATCCCAAATCGTTGATAAATCTGGAACTTTTTTCTGGATTGTTAGATCTAATTTTTTTTTTCCATTCAATATAAACTTTCAGATTTTTTGCCTCTCCGCTTAGATCTGTAATAACTCTGCTTTGATCAATGGATCCTTGATAAATTCTCCCAAAGCCTGATTTTTCTTCCCCTCCTCTCTTTCAATCCATCAATTAATCCAACAGACGCTAAATCACTGCCTCTATTTCCTCAAATCTCAATCAAAGTTCTCATCTTTCATCTCTTTTCTCACCATGCAGATAACCTATTCGTTCAAATTACCCCCCAAAAAAAACCCCGATATCTAACTTAACAAAAATGCTGGAAAGTCAATCACCCTGCTTGATCTCCCGGTCCTTATCTTCGTCTCTTGAGCACGAATCCAACTGGGTCTACATGACCTACCACCTCTTAGAACTCACCAAACCCCCCTCCAAAAAACCCAAATCCAGTCCCAATTCCGACACCCCCAAATCCCAATCCCACTCCGCCACCAAATCCAACAACGGATCCGACTACTCAGACTCCAGCTCCAAACGATCCAACAACGGATCCAACTACTCCTCAAACTCCGATTCCAACTCCCTAATCAACCAAATCGGCCGCGACAACTCGATCGACTGTCTCTTACGCTGCTCCCGGTCCGACTACGGCTCGCTCGCCTGCCTCAACAGCGGCTTCCGCTCCCTAATCCAAGGCGGCGAGCTCTACAGACTCAGACGCCAGCTCGGCATCATCGAGCACTGGGTCTATTTTTCCTGCGACGTTTCCCAATGGGAATCCTACGATCCGAATCGCGCCAAGTGGATGACTCTCCCACGCATCCCTCGCGACGAGTGCTTCATGTCGTCAGACAAAGAGTCTCTCGCAGTCGGCACCGAGCTCCTCGTTTTTGGCGTCGTATTTCGCGCCCAAATTGTTTTTAGATACAGTATTTTAACTAACTTGTGGACGCGTGGCGTCCAAATGAATCAACCGAGATGTCTCTTCGGCTCGGCGAGCCTCGGCGAAAAAGCTATTGTAGCTGGCGGTACGGACTTGCACGGAACGGTTTTGAGTTCCGCGGAATTGTACAACTCGGAAAGTCAAACTTGGTCAACGATACCGAGCATGAACAAAGCTCGTAGGATGTGTAGCGGTGTATTCATGGACGGAAAGTTTTACGTGATCGGTGGAATGTCGAGCAACACCGACATTTTAACTTGCGGCGAGGAGTACGATTTGGAGACTTCCACGTGGCGGGTCATTCCCAACATGTCGAGCGGGTTGAATTGCGTGGCCGGCGCTCCTCCCCTCGTCGCCGTCGTTAAAAACGAGCTTTACGCGGCGGATTATACGGAGAAGGTTTTGAGGAGATACGATAAGAAGAAGAATGTGTGGATTACGCTGGGGCCGATGCCGGAAAGACCGGATTCGGTGAACGGGTGGGGCGTGGCCTTTCGCGCGTGTGGAGAGAGATTGCTTGTGATTGGCGGGCCGAGAGCGTATGGTGGGGGATTGATTGAGGTGAATAGTTGGGTGCCGAGTAATAATGATGATGATGATATGGTTCCGAGGTGGAATATAATCGCGAGTAAGCCCTCCGCGAGTTTTGTTTATAATTGCGCTGTTATGGGCTGCTGATGATTTTTAATTTTTTGTAAGATGGGGGTGTTTGAGGAAAGTTGAATAATGATAATAATTGGGTGGTTTTTTTTTTATTGAAAGGAATTTAGGATTTATTTACTTGAGGGGAGGAAGGGAATTCGGGGAGGAGATTAGGGTTCTATGTGGGGAAGATATCTGAAAGGAGTTATTGGTTGTGTTTTTTTTTTTTTTTTTTTTTTTTTGAATTTGGTGTCATTGAATTTGTACTTGGATGATTTGTTATGTTTCAGTCTTTTGAAAGTAACAAATTGATAACTTTCTGATATTCCTGATTCTTGAATATTAATGAATTGGAAGTGTAGATTCAGCTCTTTCTGCTCAGATTTCCAATTGTTGATTGAACTATTGTTCATTTTTTGCATGTTGATATTATTCCGGAACATCTCTTTTTCTCTCTCTTTATTTTATATTTTATTGCATAGATATCTTCCCTTATTTATTTTGTTACAATCTGAATAGTGTACTTGTATAATATATTATTATAATATAGTATGTTACTTCTTTTGTAATTTTATTTAGTATATTATGTAGTACTGAATCATAAGCTTAAAATATTGAAGTCAAAGTATAATGACATGAAATTACATAGCATATTTTAGTCAAATGATATACTGATTTTTTTTTCCAAATACAGTATACTGAATTGTTTTAGTATGAACTATTTCGTTTTCATCTCTTCATTCAACACGGTTTGTATTTGTATTTGCAACGTTACAATAATCTCTTGAAAACGACAAACATATTTTGGTCAGGGCAACAAAACTGAGAAAAGTAAAAAGAGAAAAAGGAATTGATAGAATGAGAATGAGAATGAGAATGAGAATCAGATGATTGTAACAAGCACTACGTGTCAGTTCAAGGGACCGTAAACCAAGTACCAAGTACAATTCATGCACCCATCTTTTTTCTTCATAAAAATTATTATAATTTATAATATAATATTACGACCAAAAAGAAAGAACAAAACGTACGCCCCTCTCTTTCTCTCTCTTTTTTTTGGTTGAGTAAACTTTTTTTTTATTATGGTTATATTTTGTTTTCTGAAATTTCTGATGGAATAGTACAACCGTTTCTGTGACTCACAACCCTCGTGTGGTTGCATGCAAGGACCACCATTTTTATGAATTTATCTCTCCTTTTCCTATTTTATTTGATCTTTCAGTATCATGGCCGTTCTGTCCTTGTTCAATCCACGTAGCTGATTTGTCGGTGCATCTCTTCTTTCTTCTTTCATCTTTTTGGTTTTGTCCCCTCTTATCAATTAGCTGCATGCTTATTTACATGCAGTTGATTTGGGTTTATAAAGTTATGCTATTTCTCTCTTTTTTGTTTTGATATGTTCTGGTTTGGTTTATTTGCATATATGATTAAATTAAATTCTGAATACTGAAATAAAATAAGTGCAAAAACTAAATAATTAATATGTTCATGCATTTATTCTTTGTTAATATGCAACAATTGACATGGGATGTGATATTTTATTGCTGTACCAACAGAAAGATAAATTGGACGGTGACCTCAGATAATATTTAGAAGTAATAAATGATAATGTCATATATAATAAATAGTGCCACCAGTTCATATGAAAATACTATATAAAAAATGAAGCCAGCACAAAGGGATGGAGAGAAGAATTAAAATGTCCCAAAGAGTTGGGTTTTCATGTAAATCCTAAACAATTAAGAAATTTTAGATGTAAAAAGGCTCTGCTTGGTGTTATTGGGTTTTCTGATCATACTTATTGGGCCTTTGTATTTATATACTGAATATTTGGACCTGCATGCTATTGGGAATATTGCTTTTCGGCTATTTTTGGGCTTTCGGCTTAACACAAGTTCAATAGTTCTCTTTTAAAAATTCAATAATGTGGTATTTTTTTTTTAATTTAAAGGATTAGATAAAAAGCTATAATCAATATATTAAAATTAAAATTACTTACCAGGTAAGATTTTCTATCATTGAAAGATTAAACAAAAAGAGCAATATGGTAAAAAAGATCAATAATTTGGTGAAATTAAACATAAGGTAGTAAAAAACTACGAAAAAGACATGGAGCTGTATTAGATCTATCTTTAGCATTGAATACATAACGCATTGAAACCTGTGTATGCCTAATCTGTAAATAAAGATATTAAGCAGTACTGTATATTATATTTTTCTCTGCCAAAAAAGTGCTATAGTTTTTTTTTTTCATTTTTTTGTTCCTTTTACCTCTGCGGTTGGAACAACGCCACCTGATTATTTCATTTTTTGTTGTTGTATGCCTTCTATTTAAAAAATAAATAAAAACAGTTTTGCAAATAATTTTGTAAGAAATAATTTAAAATACTGTTTTTGACTCTTGACTTATTTACCATGCATTTGTTTAAATAAAGGTCATGGAAGCTCTTGAATCTCATGCATGGTCCCCTTTTAGGGAGCCTTTTAATTTTCTACTCCATTTTCTCTCTTTTATTTCTCCTGTCGGGTTGTAGGGACGAAATTAAATAGTTTCTGACATTGATTTTATGGTTATCAATTCGATATATATATTTCAGATGCCGATAATATTGACCAACGTTGCGAGAAGTTTTTTTTAATCATTTTTAGAAATTAAATTGTAATTTATTTAGCTAACAGTATTTTATTGTTATTCATGGTTTGTTCGAAACTTCTACATACATAATGAAAAAAAAGTCTGTTTTTGAATATAAGATGCGCATATTTGTCACTCAATAATTTGAAGAAAATTGATTGCTCATGCCGTGGATCAAATGTCCAGGATCACTTTCAAAGTACAATGGTGTTTTACCGCTTCTAGTAAGTTTTGACCATAAAGAAAAATATTAGACACACAAAATAATATTCTAATAAATTACAGAAAATAACATATGGAAAAAATGATGCAGCATGTTTTATGTAAAATCAGAACCCCTCCTCCCTAAATTTATTTTATATTAGTTACAATTTGCACGTGTTTATGCATTATCAGTACTTAGTTAAGTCGACCCAACACGCCACGATTAGAATTTAGGCGGTGGTGCAACGACATGAACTAGCCGTATTGTTAGATGCAAACAAGTGAGACATAACCATGAGCATGCATTTAATGGCAGAGCAAATCTAGGGTTTGTCGTATGAGAAAATCTCCACATGTCCCCTACTACAAGAGCATAACGTTAGTTACGTACCGGTACCACATTTATCTCTAGGCTCAAGCTCTTAGTAACATAAATCAAACTTACTATTCAAATGAAGAATATATTAAAATCAAATAACGAGCTAATTACGTAAAAAATGGAGCTTAAATCATTCCTTTAAGCCATGCCTCTAAGGAATATTTTGGTACTTTGAAATTGGTTAATGGTGAGTTTTGCACCCTAAAAACCGGAACACATGACGCCATAAATGGAAACGGTCCCATGAGCCATGGCTAAGCCATGCCTCGTCACGTGGCCCTTACACGTGGCATGAGTACCTAATGTTGGTTTGGCTGTAGCCTACCTCTCACTGGCTCCTTTGTCTAGGTTTTATCTCATGTTACCAAGCCTCCACTTGTCGTGCTCACAAAGTGCGTAAAACTCCAGTTGAAAACTTTTTGAGTAACGGTGCCCAAGGGATGATTATACGAGCTCATGCTAAGGTAATTACTTTTTGAGAGGTTATATGATGCATCAATTATACAAGCTGAATATGATTGACACTGATTGCAATTAGCAAGCTTTGTAAGCCATGGCTGTGAAAGAAAAGGTCGTTTTTCTTTTTTGATCTTGATAGCTTCTTGCCAATTCTTGCATTGTATATTGGTATGTCTATCTTTATATATTTTTGTCTAGACTATAGGAGCGGGTTTTGTCTGTGGCGGTTTCACCATGAAGTCTAGATCATAGCCCTTCATCTTCTCGGTACAAAACCCGCGCGTTAAACCGCCACTGACAAAACCCGCTCGTTAAAGTGACAAAAACAGCTTCAACTTCTCCGTACTTTAACCGTACTGTCACTGGATCAAAATTGAAGTTCAAATTATTGTGCAGGGGCCACATTATTTGTCAACGTCAAATCTGTTCGGTCTATATACATTACAAGCGTGATTTATGCTGTTAGCTATCTAATAATTACATGCAATAAATTGAGGAAAAAAGGTAAAAGCAAGTATCAATTTGCATGGATGAATACGTGGAGTGAAAAGGGAGTGTTTTCTTTCCTTCTTTCGGTAAACGGATGAAACTGGCAGAAAAAGAAATTAATGTTTTGGAGTTAGTTTCAAATTTCTGTTGGTAAGTCTGAACGTGTCAACTTGTGAGGGGCAGGGATAAAGTCAGATAGTAAATGGACTGGCAGACACACTGGACCGATAAAAGGCCCACAGTTTAGGCCTCATTCCGCTCAATATATATACGGCCTCCTCTTCTCGTCTGTGTCAAACTAACAATTCCATTTTTTCATCCTTCCTTCAAGCATCACTTATCATTTTCAGTCCTTTTGGTATACTTCATTTTAAGGATGACTAACACAAGATCAAGGATCACAGAGGAAGAGATCAGTGAGCTCCTCTTGAAATTACACGCTCTTCTGCCCGAGGCTCGCAGGCAAGGTGCTCACCGGGTAAGCATTTTTATTAATTTAATCATTAACTCGTAATCTAATTTGTTCCTAGCTAGCAAAATAACCAGTTCAAAAAATATAAGAGAAAAATGACATTTTGTCTAATACTCATGTAATTTTCATAATTTGCAAATGCAGGCTTCAGCAAGTAAGCTTTTGAAGGAGACATGCAACTACATAAAGAGCCTCCACAGAGAGGCAGATGACCTCAGCGACCGGCTCTCGGTTTTGATGGCTAACATGGAAGTTAGTGGCAATCAGGCAGAGATAATCCGGAGTCTTTTATTCTAATAATTAAAATTGAAGTTAATTAGATGATCAATTGCACTGCATAGATCTTAGATATTTAGATCACATTGTTCTTTCTTTTTCTTTCATGAGATTGCTGTTACTTATTGTTATTGTTATTTTTACTTTTATGTTATTCTTTTTTAATTTTATTTTTTGAGGGGTGCTTTGGATCGCGTAGCCGGCCAAGCAATGCTAGATCATGTCTTGTTATGTTGCGTTCATATCATTATATGTTGAGTATATTTTCTTTTATATATCTATGTAAGGATACTTTTGTTCAAAAAGTATACGTATATTTTTCTCTCTCTTATTTTGCTGCTCAGAGCAATTAGGGATTCTTTTTCTGTATATAATATACGGCCCGTGGGCCCTCTTTCTATTACATATTTGAGGGCTTGACCCTTCATTGAAAAGATGCACATATTTAGTAGTCGATGCACACAATAATTACCAAAGGTAATTCTTCTGTATATTTTTGTTTTATTTTTAGGCACATATTTTTTAGGCGTATAAATTCTATGCTCTTTTTATTTGAGGATCAAAAATTCTATGCCATTCTTTTTTCTTTCTTTTTAGGCGGGAATAGCAAGGACCTTCTGCTGCTTATACGATAAAAACATGATGGACTATAAGATGATTTTTTTTTGAACTAGACAAAAAAAAAGGGAGGGAATTTCGGTTATATCCCTACTAAAGCTCAAAATATCAAATTTATCCCTCATAAAAGCTAAATATCAAATTTATTTCTCTTAAACTCATTTAGTATCAAATTTATCCCTCCTAAATTTATTTAATATCAAATTTATCCTTTTAAAAATAATATAATATCAAATATATCAAAACCGTTAGCTCATCATCCAACTAACCATTATTTTGAATCATTAAACTATCAAATACCATTTATTCTGAATTTCTTAACATCTACTTCTTCTTGTCCAGCCAAGAGCTCTCTCTCCCTCCTTTCACCTAACTAAACTCCCCGCCCAACCTTGAACAAATCCTTGCCCCCAAAGCCGTGCCCGAAGAAATTCAGCTCCACCAGTCCTAGACGGCCAAGCTATCCCACACAACTTGCTATTGCAGATCTTTGTCTGTTATTGTATTGAGACGATAAAAAAATGTCTGATACATACGATAAACCAAAAATAGACCATCCGAAGAGTTCAGAAAATTAAGATTGGAATTTAACAATAAGGAAACTGACACCTTGTTAACTGTTTTCTTCGAATTTAGTGTGTGTTACTATAAATTGCCACAGAAAAGAACTTTTTCATCTGGATCAAAAAGATCAACTATCTCCATATTTTTGTGTGGCTTAATGATGTAGTTTGAATTTTGTCGAAGATTATATAAAATTGTATTGAATTATATTATATAAAAAGCATAAGTCAAATTAAAAGTAATTAATTATTAAAAGATAATTTACAACCAGTGAAAATGATAAAAAAAAGAACCAACATATACAGTTTCAAGTGTGTATTAACCTTTCTACATCATTAACCATACTTAATACATACACACATTTTTCCCAAAACAAATAAAACCAGAAAATGAAAGTAAAACAAATTTAGTTCCTGCTCCATGAGGTGTAATATTTCCGTACCGACCGATACAGAATTCTTGTTCAACTAAATATACAATAAAAATTCCCGAATTCTTGTTCAAATGCTCTCTAGCTGCAATGATAACACCTCCAGCTAGAAAAGTGTGATGCTGAAACTAGCCTTTACTTTTTTCTGAATAAATAATTAGAGAGAAAAGTTAGCATATTGAGTTAGTTTTACTTTATTTAATGGAGAGAGTTCATAAATCTCACGTCTATTTTCAAAAAAATTTGATTTTGTCAAGATTTGAACCCATAACCTTTGAGTTGGTGGGACGGTCTTACCGCTCCGACTAGAGTATTGATTATGTAATATGAAGAAATTAGAATGATAACTCAAAACGGCTCTTGCACCATTCCTTGTAACAGAATTCCAGGTTTGTGTCATATCTACATAGTGGATCAATGGATTATTAGGCAAACAAATGATATCTAATGAAATTAGCTAGGTACAAACTAAGATATATCAAGTTTCCTATCTCAAGGTGCGATCATATCAGCACTCCAGTTTGCTCATGTCTCTTCACTACAAAGCAACAGAAACACTTTGGTATTAGATGAGATATACTCAGCGACAAACCATAAACAATTGGATCTAGATGGGATATATTCACCCACAAATGCACTATTACGGTTTCATTAACATGAACTAGCATATAATTAAAGGAACTCCCAGACAAAACATCCCCAATCAGCACTAAATCAGCTTAATTCATCCTCAACTATCACATAATCATGGAATGAAGAAACAAATGAGATACCAGAGAGGATCGCCTGAGTTTGTTGAATCGATTTGCCAGTCCTGGTTACGTCTCTGTCATCTCCAAAAGCCCGGTGTTGAATCAGGGCAGCGAAAGAGAAGAAGGCGGCTCGATTTCGTGCTCTCGTCTGGTCGCGCCAAAAGGACGAGAATCTCGCCTGGTCGACAAAGGGGAGGAGGTTTCCTCGTCTGGATCGCCGAGAAGGAGGTCTTCTCTTCTCGCTTGCTCTTTTCATGTGGATCGCCATGGAGGTTTTCTCGTGTGCTCTTCCAATCGGGATGGGTTTGGGAGAGAAGGGAAAGAGGGCAAAAGAGTCATTACACTGTTTTTCCGTTAAAGATAACAGAAGATTTGAATTTGGATAAATTTGATATTGTTTTTTTGAGAATTGCTCAATAGACCATCACTTATTATTATTTATATTAATAAGAAATAACAATTACAATACTTATTAATTTTAAGAGGAATAAATTTGATATTTAGCTTTTAAGAAGGATAAATTTGATATTTTGAGTTTTAGCAGAAATATACCCAAAATTCTCCTAAAAAAGATTAATTAAGCAAATAGTCTAGTTTTCAAATTATTTATGAAATTAGTTATTTTGCCCATTCGTTGAGGCAGAACAAACTTTATTCTGTACTATGGCAGGGCGAAACAGTTGTTACGGCTAAATATGTTGTAATTTAGCTAAATAAAAATACCGTTTCATCCAATGGTTGCTCGAAAAATAGAAGATTTTTATTTTTCCCACTAAACCGACAGTAAGATTTACAAAAAAATTAAAAAATTATGTGTTTGGCCAGCCCTTTTAGCTGTTTGGGTTTGGGCTTTTTTTACGAGTTCGAATCTTCTGTTGCCGTGCTTATAACTGCCATCCATACTGCTGACATCTCAATCTTTCATTTGCATGGCTTCTCTTTTCTTAGTCATCTGTTTCTTATTCCTTCTTCCTGTGAAGTAAAGCAATACCAACTTCAGCTCTCTCATTCTCTCTTGAGCTCCTAGCCAAGACTAGGAGGCTGCAACCCTTCTCCCATTCTCCTCATATTTTTTCTCTCTTTTTTTATATAAGGTCTCTCGTTCAGTATGTATCTTTTGTACTCACTTTTACAATATCCCCTTCTCTCTCTCTCTCTCTAAAAAAATGAAAGCTAAAGGAAAGTGTATTATAATTTATACTATATAATTTCATTTGTTCCCTTATTGTTGATATATTGTGGACTAAAAACAGAAACAAACTGAGAACTCATAAATTGGCATTAACTAAACAGATAGAACAAAAATTATGATAGTGTGTCGAGAGAGAATGAAAAAGAGTTTAATCATTATCTTATCTGCTCTTACTCCCTTCAATTTCAGTTCCAATAAAAAAAGAAGAAAAATTCTTTTGGGTTGACCTATTGATAAAAGGAGTTGTCTTTGTGTGTGGGAATAGTGCAACATTGTGTGGAAGAAAATAGAGAAGACAATCAAATAGAGTGAATGATCTAAAAAAATACAAGCTTTGTGTTTGCCATTAGAGTCCGAGCTTTTCTTATGGAGTTTGGGGACTTTTTTTTCTTCAAAATAGTACTTTTTGAAAAATAAATCAATAAATGATATTGTTCTGAAAATAATTCAGCATCTAGAACTTCCGTCACATACTATGATGGAACTATCCATTTTTTTATTTTTGTTAATTCCGGTCATTTAACAGTCCTAAACACGCTTAATTATGCAAAAAAGTTAATTCTACCAGAGCCAATGACGGAACCGTCTATTTTATATTTTTTTTGTCTCTAAACAACCATGAAAATTTAGCCCAAAAAAAAGTTCCGATAACAGTGATGACGGAACAATGAACAATAATAATTTTTTTTTGCTAATTCTTCCGACATTAAGCATAACATACCGGCCATTTGGTTCTAGTGAGAATTTTAAGAAAGTAACAAGACAATCTAAAAGCATTAATCGGAAGAAATGAGTTTAGTCTAATATTTGCTTAATTAATTTTTTTTTTAATCCAGTTCAAAAAAAAATGTCCTATAAAATATAGTAAATATATTATTCAAAACAAGTGAGAAATTATGGGAAATAATACAAATTTAACACGCTACAATCCTCACAAAAACAAAAGTGATCATATATATCCACAAAAATAATCACAATTATTCTTAATTAATCTCTAAAAAAAGTTAGAGTACCACCAAGTTAATTTTACAATGTAATATTTTGAGGCGAAAATTTATCTAGGGGGACTGGTGGGAGCTCCGGCCCCCCTATGAAATTAAAAATTATAATATAGTTCCTAGAAAATTTTAATTTGGTCCATGCTATGAGTAATTATATTTAATGAAGCTTTACAATATCATAAAGAGACTGTTAGCAAAGTGATTAACTAGGTAAGTATGATTTTATGGCACCAGAGTTCTATTCTTGCTTTGTGCAACTTTTGTTTTCTTTTTGCTGTTTTTTTAGGGGTTTTGCTGGTTTTTAAAAAATATTCTAATTTAATTATATATATGATTCTTAATTTTTACTTTATTTTAGCCACAAAAAAGCTTCACTTTCTTTATCTATACTATAGGTGTTGTGATACTACCTGAATTCAAGCTTCTCTATATCCATATTTTGTTTAATTTTTTTATCAAAAAAAATACTATTTGTTTAGTTAAGAAAAATTATTATTTCAAATTTACTGCTCCGGCTCTCCTGTAATATCATCGTGGCTCCGTTCCTGGACATGCCTAATCTGAATAGAATGATGTAAAATTCATAGAATTTGGTAAACTATCAAAGACACAAGCGATGTTTTCCATGCATCTTGCAAAGCCAATTAACTATATATTAAACAAAAAAATATTTTGCAAACTAACATACAAATAACGAATAAATAATTATAAATATTAATATTTATTAAGATTGGAGCACACACATATAGGTCTGCACAAAGGAAGTAGCTTAGGCATAATGTTTGACAAGCAATTTATCTGATTTGGCATGACCTTAAATTAACAAGAGAAGACAAAAGAATCACAAAAAATTAGTCTCAATTATTTAAATAATGTATAACAATTTCTTATATTCTTCAACCTAGATCTAAATAATCCGAAACATATGGACAACTTGTATATAAGCAACTCAATTAAATCTTTGTTTACAAGGCGACTTACAATATAATTGATAAGGATCCTCATATTTTTAGTTTCATCCAATAGCTGAATTTCTCACTCCCCATCCTCCATGGTTGAATATTTCGCTCATGACTAAATGTAAAATGACGGGAAAAAGAAGCAAATCAATATATAGTTCTCAACTTGCATTCTTCGTTAATTCATGTTCCCTTTTAACAGTTAGCTCACATACTTGTTACTTCAAAAAACGGTCAGACCACATCTAAAGTATGGGGTTTCTTCTTCAATCAATTGAAAAATAACATTAAACTATCAGGTCAATACTAAGTTTGTTAACACAATACATGAATGCACGAGCAAAGAACACAAAATCTGTGAATTCAATGCATGTGACGTGAGACATCAGACAAACGAGACATGCATGAATCATGAGTGACAATTACAAACAACTTGACAGAGACTCACAACACAAAACCATGTCTCTCGTGCTCAATGCTAATCTCTCAAACCCATTTCAAGATACAACTACACGGGGCATCCAAAAAAGAAAAAATTTCGTACTTGTATCCATCTTTTGAAATAAAATATCACATATATACACATTTTTTTTCAGAATTCCACAAATAACACTTTCGGCGTTTGAAACGCCGAAACATGTTTAAAGCGATTAATCCCACTTAACATAAACGGTTAAAATAAAAATAATAAAAAAACTTTTATCAGTCTTTCAAAGACTGAAATATACTTTTATTAATATTTTAATGATAAGATTTTAAATGGCAGCCCATTCATTTGAAAATATATTTCGACTTTTGAGATGTTTTTCAATACCCGTTAAAATTAGTATTGCCGTTCCAATATATGAAAATAGATATATGACCACCTTGTATTTTGACTATATTTTTTTTAACAAATATTTAATAAAAATATTTTGACGGTATTTTAATACGTAAGAAAGAAATGTTGTATTGTATTAGACGAGCAAGAATGAGTTGTTGAAAGAAAGATCTCTAAAAATAATTATAAAGTAATAAAACAAAAATTATATAAAAAAAGTAAAAAAATGAATATATTATCGAAGAGAAGAAAATATTTATTATGAAACAAAAAATTACATTAAAATACCGTCAAAATATTTTTATTAAATATTTGTTAAAAAAATATAGTTAAAATGTAAGGTGGTCATATATCTATTTCCATATATTGGAACGACAATGTTAATTTTAACAGGTATTGAAAAGCATCTCAAAAGACGAAATATATTTTCAAATGAATAGGCTGCCATTTAAAATCTTATCATTAAAATATTAATAAACGTATATTTCGGTCTTTGAAAGTCCGGTAAAAGTTTTTTTATTTTTATTTTTATTTTAACCGTTTATGTTAAGTGGGATTAATATCTTTAAATATGTTTCGGCGTTTGAAATTTCGGCGTTTCAAATGCCGAAAGTGTTATTTGTGGAATTCCGAAAAAAAGATGTCTATATGTGGTATTTTCTTTCAAAAGATGGGTACAAGTGGAAAATTTCCTTAAAAAATCCCAGTACATACTTACCTCTACAATCCCATAAATTTCGGCGTTTCAAACGTCAAAAGCATTATTTGTGGAATTCCGAAAAAAAATGTGTATATATGATATTTTCTTTCAAAAGATAATAAGTGAAAAATTTCCTTAAAAAAGCCAGTACATATATACCTCTACAATTCCATAAATTTCGGCATTTCAAACGCCGAAAGTATTATTTGTGGAATTCCAAAAAAATATATGTATATGTGATATTTTCTTTCAAAAAATGAATACAAGTGCAAAATTTCCTTAAAAAAAATCCCCTACATACATACCTCTACAATCCTCTTGCGCCGTAACGGAAGGGAACGGAACGGAACGGAACGGAAGGCCGTTACAATGACAACGAGTAAAGAAGCCCTGTGGACCACTCATTAGACAACTTTCGGCCGAACCCGAACCCGATTTCCATTTTCAAATTATCCCTTCCCGTCACCGCCACGCCACCCTCTAAACCTTCACCCCCTCCATCAGCCCAACCTCAGCCGTCGGATCAGCACCCGATTCGATTTTATGTTAAAGGTATGGTTACTGGGGTGAGGGGATTCCGAAATTCGATTTTTGTAATTCTTGGAGTTGTTTTTTGTTTTTGGTTTTTAAAACGAACTCCCTCCTTTGTAAAGGAAGAAAGAAAGGAAGGAAGAGAAGGAAGAAAGAAAGAAGAGCAGTCTCTCTATCTCTTCATTCTTTCTTTCTATCTGGATTGATTGATTGATTGAGGGCTCTTTCTCTGGGGATTGGGATGGCGATGGCTGCGGCGAACATAGGAATGATGGACAGCGCCTATTTCGTCGGGAGAAATGAGATTCTTACGTGGATTAATTCGACGCTTCAGCTTGATGTCGCTAAAGTTGAGGAGGTAATTTTGGTTTGCCAAAGCTAGGGTTTAATCGCTCCGATTTTACTTTTTTGTTTGATTTGTAGTTAAAGAAACGAGATGTTCGTGGTTGATTTCTTTGGAAACTCATTTTATTGGATCTTTAAACCTGATCTGCTTTGAATCTTGAAGTTATTACAGCCATTCTGTAGAATAATTTCTGATTAGTTTATTTTTCTGTAAATTTGAAATGTTTGGGAGATTCAATCCTTGCCTTCAGTATTTTAGAGTGATCAGTTACTTGTTTGATTATAAATCAGATTTCACTCTCTCTTACTCTGATTTGTGAAGTACAAATGTTCGATCTTTATCCGGCATGTCTGCTGTTTGGTTAATCATTGATAGAATGGTCAAATTGTCTAAAAAAAATCATTGATAGAATGGATAGTAGGATTTCATATTTCCCTATTCTTGGCTGAAACATGTAATAATCAAATATTGATTCTTGTTTTCTTTATGATATTGTACAGGCTTGTTCTGGAGCAGTTCAGTGTCAATTGATGGATATGGTTCATCCTGGAGTTGTACCTATGCACAAGGTATCATCCAATATAATCTCCACTGTTTAATCACATTCTTTTAGTATAATTTTGATTTTGTTCTTGTAAAACAGGTTAATTTTGATGCAAAATCAGAATATGACATGATTCAGAACTACAAAGTTCTCCAAGAAGTCTTCAACAAGCTGAAGATCGCCAGGGTAACTTTTACGTTATCTCCTTTCCTTTATTAAAATATACAAAATTTCAAGTTGGAGTACATATTTCTGATTTCATTTTTTTATTGTGTATTTAATGCAGCATATTGAGGTGAACAAGCTGATCAAAGGACGGCCGCTTGATAATCTTGAATTTATGCAGTGGATGAAACGCTACTGTGATTCAGTCAATGGAGGCATTACAAACGAGTATTAATTTAATTTCTTCTCAGTCTATATTCTTCATTTTTTTTTTTTAGTAATAAGGGACACTGACAAGTATCTATTTTTTCTTGTTTCAGAAATTATAATCCAGTTGAGAGAAGGTCTAAAGGGGGGAAATGCATGAAGGGTTCTAACAAGGGAGGGAAAACACTTCAAATTAACACTGGAGCCCGTGTTTCTTCCGAAATTAGTACGATTATTATCATTTTTCTTTATCCAATTTTGTTTAGTAATGTGTATACTTGTGTAATTATTACATGAGGTGATATTTTTGTTGTATTTATGTTTTTTCAGGTCCAAGACCAAAGATAGATGTTGCTGCTCAAAAGCAGATTCTTGAACTTACTGGCAAGGTACTAAACTAAAATTTTCTTATTTATTGCCTCTTATTTATGGGTTTAATTTTCCTTATTATTATTATTATTATTTTTAATTTTGTTACTTCAATTATTTCAGTTAACGGAACGTGAAGCTATACTGAACGACATGGAAAAAGAAAGGGACTTCTATTTTTCAAAACTGAGGGATATTGAGATCCTATTACAAAGGCCTGAGCTTGAGCATCTCCCTGTAATTAACTATCTTTTCCCTTCTTTTCTGAATTTTATTTATGTTTTGTATTCTATCTTTTTTAAATTAATATACATTTTGATTGTCAGGTAACAAAGGCGATTCAAAAGATTCTATATGCTGCTGATGCAAGAGAATCTCCTTTGACTGAAGCTCACGGAATCATTGACAATTCTCCCCGTTTCCCTGGAGAATCTGAGTGAAGAAATATTTGGTACATTTAGTAATAATTGGTTGAGTGTATGCATTAATTCTGTGGAAAAGGAAAACAAAATTGATGCATTGATTATGCACATAACTAATTCGTGTGGAATTGTGAAACTGTATGTGAGTAAAACTTAGGCTTTTATGGTTGTTGGTTGAGAAAAATCTAGGTCTTCTTGACCTTTTAGGAGTTTCTAGTTTTGTTTGTGGAATGACGTATGCTTGATCTGGTTTATTGTTTGAAACTTATAATTGGTGAAATTTGTGGACATTGAGATTTATTCATGCATATCAATGTTTTTTAGTAGCTTATGATTGAGTAATTTCTCTGTGGTGTTGTGTGCTGTGACTATGTGCAGAATGTTGAGAAACCAGTGTCAACATTTGTGATGTAATGATGCAGCAATTGTACAAAATAATGTTTTATTGTTTCTTTTATACAATCTCTTCCTCCCAATTTCTGCACTTTCCCTGTTTTTCTAAATCTCGGATTTGGAGAAACATAACCATAGATTGATATTTAGGTTCTCGGGTCGAAACTGTGGGTATGGCAAACGACATTTTATATTCTGAGATTAAGTTGGAATATCAGGCATCAATTTCAGAGGTTCAAAGTTTTAATTTTTTTTCTTTTCCAAATCTCAGGTTTCAGGTTCAATTCACGAATACTAGTACGGTGAAATTGAGGGGGTGAAATCTTGGTTTCACACATGAACATGTATGGTGAACCGCGATTCGAACCTTTACCGGGTTTCCATTTTAAATTCGGTATCAGTACAATAACCCAATATTTGTTATCTCAATTTTGATGTCAAATCGGATATAGCAACCCGAGATTTCAAATCCTGCTCTCAGCCAAAATTTCGGTTAATGATAACAGAGACTTCATATCTCAAAATTTAAGCCAAAGCCTTGGAAATAGTCACTAGACATTTGAAGTCTTTAAAACCCGAGATTGAAATTCGGCTTTCGAGTTGAAATAAATTTCATATACTAGTAACCCGAGATCTGAAATCCAGAGTTTACATAAAATTCGGGATATAACATCCCAATATTATATGCATTGCAACCGAGATTTCAAATCTCGTATGATGGGGTTGAAATCCTGTATTTCAAAGTTGATCCCATCTTTCAGTAATAAACGTAATGCCATGGTCCCACTTATCAGTATGTTACTCGACGGCCCCACAATTCAGTGTCTAACTCGACTTGACTAGGGTTGGTAATGGTGACTTTGCAAGACTAAAATCTGTTCCTCTTTTCTTGTGTCAAAGATTCGCGTGAGAGCAAGATGATGAACGAATCTCCAATTCCAATTCCAATTCCAGCTCTCGATCAGTTCCACATCCCGCTCGATTCTAACTTCAATCCCGTAAATAGCGAATCAATCGATAAACAGCAACATGATGAAGCGAATCGGCCGGAGAAGGAGCCGGCTGGAGAGATACGAGGTGAAACAGGGAGGGAAATCGTGGCCGTGGATCGAGAGAAGGACGTAGGATCTGTTGTGGTGGCGCCTCCGGCGGGTAAGAGCCCGCTGCTGGCCGCTGCAATGCAGAAGTATGCCACGCCGAGATCCTCTAGTTATCACGGTGTCACTCGGTGAGTGTTTTTTTTTTTGTGATTTGTTTTTGTTTATTGAGTAAAGGTGAATGTTTGGTTGAATTTTCACTTTGGTTTGGTGTTGTTTTGTTTCTAAGGTTGAAATGGAGTGGAAAGTTTGAGGCTCATCTGTGGGATAATTTGAGCCAAGTAGAAGGCAGGAAAAGGAAAGGCAAGCATGGTTAGTAATCAGTTTTTTAATCAAATTTCAGTAGGATTGTTGCCTTATTCCCTACATTTTCTCTGGATAAAATTTCCTGTATACAATTGGAATTGGAACAATTAACTAATTTTCCTATTTATCCTGTTTGTTCTTCTGCTTTGAATTATGCATCGGATTGTGGCTGTTGTTTTGACCGGACTTTTGGCGCTTCAGTCTACTTAGGTAAACATTTCCTCTCACTGAAAATAATTTTTTTTTTTACCATTTAATTAAAAATTTTAATTAGAAATTTTTGAATAGGAAGCTATGAAACAGAAGAAAAAGCAGCTAGAGCTCACGACCTTGCTGCTCTAAAATTCTGGGGCGCTGGTTCAAATACAAAACTTAATTTCCCAGTACGTAACTGTATATATTTATTTATTTTTGTTATTTTACTAGATATATGACTGATTAACTTAGGCTTTTGAACTTTGAATACTTGTATCTAAGCCTAAGAATGTATTTTGTGTTGAAAGGTTTCGGAATATGAGAAGGATATGGAGATAATGACGACCATGTCTCAGGAAGAATATGTCGCCTATGTGAGAAGGTATATAATTTACCACAAAATATAACATTCAACTTTGACAAAAAAATAGTTATAGTTAATTTTGATCTTGCAGGAAGTGTAGTTGCTTCTCTAGAGGTGCCTCCAGATTTAGAGGAGTTACCAGGTTCCTTCTATTTTTCTCAGAAAATAAAAAAAGTATATCAGTATTTTATATTTTTATTTATTAATTTATATATTTATGTTTGTGCTTGTGCTTGTGTTTGAAGGAGGAAAGACGGTAAATTTCAAGCTCGTATCGGTCGGGTTGGTGAGAGCAGGGAGACCAAAGATATTTACCTTGGAACGTTTGGTATTTATTTATTTATATTTGTTTCTTAAAAAATTTCATTAAAAAGCGTAATTATTCATGCATGTAAATTGAACTGAAATTATGATATTTTTTGGGTGAAACTGAAAAATCAGAAAGAGAAGAGGAGGCAGCAGAAGCATATGACATAGCAGCAATTGAATTGAGAGGACGCAACGCAGTTACTAACTTTGGTATTTCTAATTATTTTGAAAATAGCAGTGTGAAGTTACTGGAACCTCCTTCTGCTACGAGCTTCAGACTTGAAGGTTCATGAACTGTTTAGTCAATAATTTTGATTGATATGTGTATATTGTTTTCTCCTTTGTCTTGTGCGTTGTTGGAGAGTAAGCTCCAGACGATTGTTAGATGTATTATGTAGGCTTGTAAATTAATTATGACCTTGAATTAGTAGTTAGTTGATGCTTATTTGGTGGTACAAACTTCGTAGAGTGCTTGGGAGTCGGCCTTACATCATATTTCTTTATTTTTTTTTTATATTAGTATGGCTAGTTTCTTGGTTTGGAGTTATTGAATAAAGTTCAAATTTTGCCCAATAGACTTGACTTTTCATTTTCTTTTTCTAGAACAAGAATTATACACTGGATATTTCCCAAAAGTATATAGTAAGCCAGACAACACTATTTAAATATTAATATTCTTTTAATATATATTTTTCTAAAGTAACCTCAGTAGACTTTGCTCTGATATCAAGTGGCATTTTGTCCCAAAACACAAATTATGAACTACAGTTGTTATTCCATTTCAAGATAGAGAAATGGGTTTCAATACCATTAACAGTTATTATTCAATTTCAAGATAAAGAAATGTGTTTAATCTAAGATTGAAAATAGAGTAGATGTCAACTCCCAATTGAACAAATCCATCCTCCATAAAGAAGTCAATATGATGAAATTGCTTTCACAAATCGGCTGATCTGGTTAATTCTCCCTCTCATCACACCCTAATATATTCGATTGTGAATATTAGAGATTCAAGAGTTTATTTGGTCTCCTCCAATATCTTAACATTAAAAATCTTCGACAAGTAAACATATATTATTTTTTATGTGTTACTATGATAATTGAATATGAGTTACATATACAATATATGAGATCCAAACATACTGGAGGTGTGATTGTTCACACCTTTGATGAATTGTACGGAAGTTCAGTTGATGATTCACAATAAAACTCATGCTAGCTGTACTCATTGATTTGGTTAATAGGGTTGGCAACTATAAAATAATACCCATGTTACTGTGCGGTCGGGGCCTTCGGGTCAAGTTATACTGATAATAGATCATTTAAGTGCAAGTCCTTAACATATCTATGGTATAAACATCAGAAAAATTACATAGTATGTATCTAACTACTAAGACAATAACTGAAATAGAAATTCAACTTGCATACATTGTCCGACATTTCATCGTCCTTTTGATCGTATCTCCAAAAGAAAAGAAACATGATTTTATATTTACAAAAAAAATTCTAATAATTGGTATATCCATTATAACAACCAAGACGAAATCTCCTCGTTTTCATTCTGCCATTAAGTGCGAGTGCCAGCACATCATATTCTTCTACATACCACAGCTCTGATACAGTTGCCTGGATTACACAAGTAAATCCAATTATTTAATCAAATTAAAGGAGGCGCTGAAACAAGGTTCACTAGTATTATCTTTTTCTACTCAAATCAGAAGAAAGAAAAAGAAATGAGAAATAGGGGAAAGTAAAGGTTGAATTGGATACCTGGAAATCATGAAGCTTGTTGTTGACTCGTGCAACCAACTCGTGAAAAAATTGGAGCTGGTCAAAGGGTTCTTTACGCTCCTACAAAAGTAAACAAGTAACCCTCATAAGAAAACCCTTATTATATGATGAAATAAAATCTTTATAAAATCAAATGAACTGACCAAGGAATAATTCTTTGCAAGAATAGTGAAAAAAGAATGATCATTAAAATAATTGTGCAAATTGAGATGAGAATTGTTCCTATTTTACCTCTTCTGGAACCTTAGGATGCCCCAAAATCCTTGCAAATGACGTGTGAAGTAAAACCAAGTCATACTGCAAAGAAAATAAATTATTCATCTTAATAATATCATCATATCATAAGCAAATTCTTCACAGAAATACATAATATTTCTTCTTTTTGTTTTTCTAAATTGAAATCTTTTTTCTTACAAGCTGCTTTTTAGGGGCATTTGGAAGGGCTTCTCTCAATTTTCCACGTATTTCTACAGGATCAGTACCAGATATCACCTAACAATTCAATATGAAATAAAAACTCAAGTTAATAGTTCCGATTTATTTTTTCAAAATTTAATAAAAAAAATAAAATAAAAATAATTTGTGGATACTAACCTGCCAACAACCAAGAAGAACTCCAGTAGAAGTCAAAACTACACGGTCCAGTTTAATTTCTAAAGGACAAATTGACTCTGCAACTCGCTTCACTGCATTTGCTTCATCTTGAATCTCAACGAAAAGGAACAAGGATATAAGAAAATAAAAATAAAATTCTAATTTTTTAAATTAAAATGAGAAAGTAAAGAGGTTTGAAATAAACCTCGGTATCTGTTGCAATGATGGGCGTAAGGTGATGAGAGGCGTGAAACATGCTACAGTGATACATGCTTTCATTTTGAAACCATATTGCTGTTTAATAACAAGAAAAAAAAATCTCAATGACAAACCGGCTTTCTTTCATCTTTTTGTTAATTATTTTTTGTATTATTACTATAATACCTCCATCAAAATAAGGAAGAAAGATCTCCTTTACAACCTCCCTGCAGCATATAGAATGATAAAAAGAACTAAATTTTCTTTTTCTCTAGAGTGAATCACAAATTTTCAGAAAATAAATAAAAGTCAATTGTATTTCCTAAATAATAACATATTACATACGATATTGAATTTGCGAATTGAGGATGCAGGTAAAGCACATTGGCTCGGACCGGTGGATTCGCAACCTATTTTATACACAACCAAATCAGCATAATAACACATCACAAAAGCAACATTTGAGAAATAAAAATGAAATAATTAAGCTAATCACCTTGAGAATTGGAACAACAGCGCCATCTTTAAGCTCGAAAATATCAGAGAGAGACAGAGACTGAGACGTCTCTCCTCCTTTGAGAAACAGCGCTCCTTTCTCATCCAGATCGCGCGCCATCTTGTCGTACATCTGCACTCGCCTCTCCTTCACCGACAGACCTGTAACAATCAATAAAACATAAAATGTCGGAGTTAGTGAACTCACTCGATCAGAAGAGAAGGAAGAAAAGGAAGAGAGGGGCGATGAGGAGTGGTGCCTGAGTGGGAAGGAGAAGGGGAGGCGGTCATGGCGGAGCGGTAGACGATGTAGAAGAGCGCGGCGGAAGAGATCCACACGAGCAATGCAGATTTCGAGCTTCGAGAGGTTATCGCCATTGTTGTGGAGAGAGTGCTCTACACGTGGCGTATATTATATGAAGTCTGTGTGGGCTGGGCTCCACAGTCTTACTATAAATGGGCCTCATAATAATTTTTTTTAATGGGTAACTAATAAATTAATTAAATATTTTTAGAACATTTCTCTGACTTTATATGAGGGAAAAATTCTATTATTTCTTACATCATATTCTTTTATGAATAGAACTGGAAGGAAGAAGTCTCGCATTGTGACATTAATATCGTGTTTTTTTAATTTTTTATTAACTAAAATAAAATATTAATTAAGCAGAAAATATACTAGACGTGCCACTGAGCAAGCAGCACATTTGCGTAGTGGTCAGCTACAGAAAGATTACCTCCTGACTATTTCAACAAGAATCAACAGGGCTTAAAATAGTTGTTGACATAAATATAATATCAACTATATTCCTATGATACATAATATAATGACTGAGTAGAGCACATATGGCAGGGTAATTTACACTTCCGATGGACCAATTCTGCAAGAGTGAATCTTAAAAGAATAAATAAGGATATAAATTATTAATGTATCTATTATCCATCCATTAAAACATCTCCTAAAATAAAATCCCCTAACATAAAATATAATACACCTTCGGCTTTGGGCCTTAGTAAAAAACCATATTAATCGAATAAATTAAACAACCAAACATATCCAGAAGGATTCATTGGGCTAAAATTGTTTCCCTCGTCACTCCATTAAAAACAATACCATTTTAATATTAACAATAAAGTCCCTTCGCATTTTCGCCTTCTCCTGCTCCTTCATCTTCCTTCCTTCAAACCCTAGCTTTATTAGTCCTTCGCATTTTCTGGCAAAGAAGGAGGAAGCGAGGATGAACAAGAAGAAGGGATATAAGATCGAGGCGTTCAAGCACAAGGTGGAGGTCGATCCGAAGTACGCTGATCGCACGTGGCGCATCATCGAGCACGCCATCCATGAGATTTACAACCACAACGCCAGCGGCCTCAGTTTTGAGGAGCTCTATAGGTAATTCTGTTTCGTTTTTTTTTTTTTGATTTTTTGATTTTTTTGAATTAGGTTAGGGCGATGATTGTGGGAGTTTTGAGTTGATTTGTTTGTGTTTGATGACTGATGATTGATGGTTGTAATTTTGAAGGAGTGTGAGGTTTGGGGTTGAATTATACGATAAATTAACAAATACAGGAAAACAGTGAAATGATTGAGCAATTTGAAGGATTTTACAGTTCGGCGCTGTCTGATAGAAAAATAATTGCTAATATAAAACTATGAGCTTGTTAATTTTCATTTTATGTTCCATTTTGGCTGAGGCGATGATTAGAGAATAGGGATAGCGATACTTAATAACTCAAAAGATATGAAAATTGATCGAAATATTGAAAGGATGTTAATTTAGGGATTAATTGATAGAAAAGCTAGGTGGTAATCTTGGTTTATTTGGACGTTTCTTATCTAATCATTTAATGTGGTAATTGTGATTCATTAATCATTAGTTGTGGATATATTTGAACCGCTCTTAGTTAATAAATCAGATATGCACTGCACCGCTTGAAAATTAATTTTAATTTAGGAAATATAGAAAAATTAAACCAATCATGGCAAGAAAAAAGTGTCTGTAGATAAATCTTAGTTCTATTATTAATTCTTTTGCCAATATCTAATGAACTTATTTTGTTGTTTGTAGCGGTAAAAAGTATGCATGTATAGCATATTACTACCTAGTTTGAAATGTCAATAGAAATATTAATTACCTCTGTGATAAACGCTCATTTGACAATTTACATGAAATGAAATATTGGTATGCATATACTTATTTGAGAAAAAAATATAACTTCCTTATGTACATTAATCATATTTCACATACAATCTTAGGAGTTTAGATTTTGTTATAACATTCAGATCATGCAAATGGAAAGTTTTGATTACTAAATCAAATTTAGTTCATTTTTCTTTTAGTAAGTTTTATCTTAGTCAAAATATATAAATAAATGCAACCTGGACTAAAAGTAAATCCCCTAAAATACACCGGCGGTAAGAATACCACATTTACCCGATAAATAAATAAACAAACAATTATTTCACACACTTAACCCTTTGACTAAGAATCTTTTCTCTTTCCCCTTTCCCATTTCCTCTTTACGCTCCTTGAAACCCTAGCTTTCCCTTTCTTTCTTTTTTACCTTTTAAGAGAAAAAAATGGAAAAAGAGGACAGATCTATTAAGTTAGAGTATAGACAAAAGGTTTTGGATCCGGATTTTGCTGATCGGGCTTGGTTAATTATTGAGCGCGGTATTAATGATATTTTTAATCGTAATATGGACGTCCTTTGTTTTGAGGAGATCTATAGGTAACCGTATTAATAGTTCTATTTTTTTATTATTATTTTTTGGAAGTTTTATCTGCTGTTTATGGCTTTTCAGTCCGATTAGGAAGGTTTCGCGGCAATCTTCAATTTTTATTTAATTTTCATTGGGTTAGGTGGTCGTAATTTTCAGATCTAAGAGGGTTGGTTTTGAAATAGATGATTAGGGTTAAATTAAAAAATATAGGAAAAATAAAGTATTATGTTAGGTACTAGATTCACGATAGATGGTCAGGGATAGATTAGCATTTACAGAAATGAGTTATGTAGAAATAAATTGAACAATTAGAAAGTATGTTAATATTTGGTATTAATATTTGGTATTACTTGATTGAAGAACTTATTAATCTTGATTTTATTCGTATTCTCCCTACTATGAACAATTTAACTCCTAGTTAATACTCAATACTAAGTTAATCCATCTTATCATACAATTCCATTTAATCATTAATTTATTTCAGAAATGCGTACAACATGGTGCTATACAAATTCGGCGAGAAGCAATACTCAGGCCTAATCACCACAGTGAGCTGGCACCTCAAAGAGATGAGCAAATCCATCGAAACCTCTCAAGGCAATTTCTTTCTAGAAGAACTGAACCGCAAGTGGGAAGATCATACGAAATCCATGCAAATGATTCGCGACGTTTTAATGTACATGGACCGTACTTTCATTCCAAGCACCAACAAAACCCCCGTTTATGAACTCGGTCTCAATTTGTGGCGCGATCATATTATTCATTTTCCTAAGATTCAAACTAGGCTTATTGATACGTTACTTGAGCTTATTTTTAAAGAGAGGAATGGGGAAGTGATTAATAGGGGTTTAATGAGGAGCATTACCAAGATGCTGACTGATTTAGGGTTTGCGGTTTACCAAGAGGATTTTGAGAAGCCGTTTTTGGAGGTTTCTAGTAGTTTTTACAGTGGTGAGTCACAGCAGTTTATTGAGGTTTATAACTGCAGTAATTACCTCAAAATGGCTGAGAAAAGGTTAAATGAGGAAATGGAGCGGGTTTCTCACTATTTGGACCCGGAAACCGAACCGAAAATCACAGCGGTTGTAGAAAAAGAAATGATTGAGAATCACATGCATAGATTAGTCCACATGGATAATTCAGGTTTGATAACTATGCTTTTGGATAATATGAACGAGGATTTAAACAGGATGTTTAACCTGTTCCGGCGGGTTCCCAATGGTCTTGCGCTGATTAAGGATGTAATGGCTTCGTATCTAAAGGAAACGGGTAAGAAACTAGTAACGGATCCGGATCGGTTAAAGGACCCGGTTGACTTTATACAAAGGTTGTTGGACATGAGAGAGAAATTCAACGGCATAATAATCAACTCGTTCAACAACGATAAATCGTTTCAAAACGCGCTCAGCTCCTCTTTTGA
Source organism: Juncus inflexus (assembly GCA_024447665.1). NCBI lineage: Eukaryota > Viridiplantae > Streptophyta > Magnoliopsida > Poales > Juncaceae > Juncus > Juncus inflexus. Next base: position 10,362,016 of record JAJHPC010000008.1, read on the forward strand.
GTATTTTATTAATTTAAACAACCGCTCGCCTGAGTTCATTTCTCTCTATGTGGACGATGCGTTGAGAAAAGGGGTCAAAAACGGGTCTGAAGATGATGTGGACGCGGTTTTGGACCGGGTTTTGGTATTATTCCGTTATTTGGAAGAAAAAGATGTATTTGAGAAATATTACAAGCAGCATTTAGCGAAACGGCTTTTATCTGGAAAATCGGTTTCTGAAGAAGCAGAAAGAGGAATGATCGTGAAGTTAAAAACGGAATGTGGGTACCAATTCACGTCTAAATTAGAGGGCATGTTTACAGACATGAAAACCTCTCATGATACCATGCAGGCCTTTTATGAGAGCGCTTATGTCAGCGACATGTCAGACGGGCTGAATATCTCGGTACAGATTCTGACGACTGGCTCCTGGCCGACTCAGCAGGTCGCGTCTTGCAATTTACCCCATGAAATTGTGATAATTTGCGAGAAGTTCAAGGCGTTTTATTTGGGGACGCATAACGGGAGACGGCTAACGTTTCAGACCAACATGGGCACCGCCGATTTAAAAGCGGTCTTTGGAAAAGGACAGAAACATGAATTAAATGTTTCCACTTATCAAATGTGCGTTTTAATGTTGTTTAACTCGGATGATAAGTTGAGTTATAAAGAGATTGAAATGGCGACTGAGATTCCCGGCCCGGATCTGAAAAGATGCCTTCAGTCTCTCGCGTGTGTGAGGGGCAAAAACGTCCTTAGAAAAGATCCAATGAGTAGAGAGATTTCAGAAGATGATAATTTTTTATTCAACGATAAGTTTAGTAGTAAACTGGTCAAGGTTAAAATCGGAACGATCGTGGCGCAAAAGGAATCCGAGCCTGAAAAGATGGAGACTCGTCAGAGAGTTGAAGAAGACAGGAAGCCGCAAATCGAGGCAGCGATTGTTAGGGTTATGAAATCGAGACGGGTTTTGGATCACAATAGTATTGTTACTGAGGTGACCAATCAGCTTCAAGCGAGGTTTTTGCCGAATCCTGTTGTGATCAAGAAGCGGATCGAGAGTCTCATTGAGAGAGAGTTCTTGGAGCGGGATAAGACTGATAGAAGGCTTTATAGGTATCTTGCTTGAAATGAATTGTGGTTTGGTTTTTTTTGGGGGAAAAATTTATGGTGGTGGTTTGGGAAGGAAGATCTGGAGTGTTTGTTAATTAATGTTGAATGATGGTAGGGATATTATTAGATGGATGGATATTTTTATTTTTAATTTATTTTTACTTCTTTTTGGGCCTTAACAATGGGGCATATGGTGAAGTTGAATGCATGGTGGTTTATGGATTGTGTTGGTCTGGCAATATAGGTTGTAACTCCTTGCAGGGAAGTCAAGTTCTTGTTGTCTCTGATAATTTTCTTTATTTCTATTTCATTTTTTTTGCCTTCATTGTTGTGAATCTGTTTGCTGATTTATGTCTTTTGATCCTTGATTGGTGCATTATGCATGATGTACCTAGTCCAGCCTTGTCAGCATTTTTTTTGCAAACCATCCTGCTATTGATACTTTGAATATGGAAAAGTATATATATCTCCCGTTCACCATCCCCTCCAACCCACCGTTTACCACTGATAAACGGGCCCCACTTATATTCAAAATAAGTGGGCCACGTTTACTAGTGTAAACGGTGGGTTGGGGGGATGGTGGGGGGATGTGTATATAAACCCTTTGAATATATGATTTTTGGGATGTGATGATTTATGATTTTTGGGATGTGATGATTTGATATAATTGATTTCTTTATGGAGAGATGAATTTGATAGCATTGGTTAAAAAAGGACAGCAAAAGTTCATGCAAAATTAGCTACAAATATCATGTTTTTTGAAGTAAAAAGAAAGACAAATTTAGGTAAAAATAGTCTTTATTTTTATTCATGCAAATAGATGAACTTAAGATCATAACTACAATTATTTTTCCCAAGGAAGATGATCATAACCACAATAATATTAACAATCTCTTTAGTTAAAACAATGGTGAAACAAGAACTTTTCCTATTGGTCACCATGATTGCAGCGGTCGACGGAGTGATGATCATTGGCCGGAAATGTTGGCCGAACCCAATTCCAGCTTTAACGTAACAATCAAGAAGGATTTATTTTCTCCAATGACTTGCTATATAATTGCTATTGATTTTATCTGGTATTACCATTCCAAATCCTTACCAACATGAAAAAAAAAGGCTTAAGCAATAAAACTCTGCACATCAACATTAGTCTTCTTGTGATGATTGAAATGAAGCAATAAAACTCAAAGAAATGGCAAATCGGGTTGTTATGATCATCACCATTGCCGCCACAGTTTCTGGTGTGACGATCCTTGCCCGGAAGCTGTAGTCCAAATGCAAAACCGACGTAACTGTTATGTAAGAATTTTTTTCATTTAAAAAAAAAGACAATGCTCTCAAATCTTTTTTACCTCTTTTTCGTTTGCTTTGATTTTTTAAATCTCCTGTGACTGTTATTAAGTATAGATTAATCTAATAAAATAGATGAAAATATAATAATAGTTTACATCTTTTTGCAATTACTAAATAATTTTTTTAATTTTTATTAGGATGAGGAGCGTAGGGAAAGGACGATCAAGGAGATGAACGGGGCTCTTACAAGGAATCACATGACCGTGACGCATGCCAAAGTATCGACATAAAAAACACAGACACGGATGACATTCCGAAAGGCAATCCATGATAAAATCCGCAAGTCAGAAGGCGCAACATCTCAAAGAAGAGTAGATTGCGTAACGATCGGACTCTTCCGATCTCGCGTCAAGGACATTAAGAACGGATCAGTGGTATAAATAAAAGTGATTGGGGAAGACCAAATGCGCTTGAAAGTTGTTTAACTAAGCTAATGATAAGTTGAATTATAGAGACATCAAATGCGGGCTGAGATTTCCAGGTCCGGATCTTAAGAGACGAAATGTGGTCCATGGAGTAATTATCATTGGACACAAATGGTAGTGGAAACTAACACTAGCTCTAACAAAATCAAGTAAGAATGATTTTCGCCAATGACTTATTATATAATTACTATTCTTTTTATCTGGAACTACCATTCCAAATACAAACTAACATGAAACAAACTTGAAGCAATAAAACTCTGAAGATCAACATTAGTCTTTTTGGCATTGTTTATAGTTGTACATTTCATACAGTTAGTGCGGGTTTTTTCAGTTTACTTCACCAATTCATGATTATAGTGTGACCAGATTAGGAGTTATTAGTAGATTTGATATAGTGTCTATCCTTTCCGCAAGTTCTGGTCGATTCATTCAGGACCATAAAGATGCCTAATAGTAAGAAAAAAAAAATACAAGTCTAATTTATAAAAGTATTATGGAAGTCCAATAAATAATCATAACATAAATGAATGAAACATTGCATACATCTAAATATATACGTATAACATATATTTATTAGGAACTTTACCAAATGCAATTTTGAGATTTCTTAACTCGGCTTTTCATCCGACATCTAAATATATTACGTATAGTCGGTTTTTTTTTATCCAACCTCTAAAGATATTATATAGTTGCATAAAATCTATACAAAAAAGTGCAAGAATGCAGTAATTTCTTTCTTTCTAATTTCAGTTATTTTTGAGGATGAGGCGAAGCTTATAGATCAGAAACACCAAGTTCCTTTATAATTAACTTGACTGTATCCAAGTAATTAGAAACATCTGCTAGAAATGAATAAATGGAAAAAACTAACTAAAGAAAATATCAGACACACTTGAAAAAGAAAAAAAAACATAATATGTACATTTCTCAAATGTTCTTAAGAAATACAGAAAAATACAACCTCCATTATTTTTAAAGAACATATATACTTTTTTTTTAGGAAAAAAGATCATATATGCTTACTTCCATTAGGAAAAATCCTCATGTCGTAGCGGCAATTGCCATGCATCACCATGCGCAAAATGCTAGCAATAAAAAATGAAGTTTAAACTTACCATTTATTATTTTTTTTTACCTATTTTTTTTTGCCTTAGCAATTGGGCATATGGTCAAATGCATGGTGGAAAGGTTGTGTTGGGTTGACAATATATAGGTTGCAATTTCATGTAGGAAACTCGAATTAATGTTGTGGTAATTTTCTTTTCATCTTTACTTTATCTTTTTTCTTTTTAGTTTTCTCTGTGAATAGTGTTTGTTGATCCATGTCTTTGATCCCAGATTTTCACATTATGATGCAGTAATGTACCAACTACCAAATCAAGCCTTCTGAGCATTTTTTTTTCCTGCAAACTATCCTGTTTTTGCAATATTTACTGTGGTCAAGATCAATTTTCTAATACTTCGAATGATTACTAAATTATAACACAAAATTCCCAAAACTTATGTATGTTCATTCAAATTTTACATGAAATATAGATATTTTTTATAACCTTATCTTTTTATTTTAATAAGATATAGTATGTACCAACTCAAATTAAGTATATTAAAAATTATAAAGTTATAGAGAGAGATTTGGATAACAATCTTTCCAAAGCCCTTTGGACAAGACACAACCCTTCATTGTCAATCATTTCATCCAAGGATGCCCTGGTACGTAGCACGAAATTATATCAATTAGTAAGCCTGGTAGCACGAAAATACATTAACTAGTAATAAAATAAATCTTCTGAAACAATTTCTTTTTGAGATTTTTGGAGGGGACTTAAAATATCCCCCTTCCAAATTGAATTTTTTTTTATTACAAATTTTTTTATTAAAAATAAATCTTTTGAAACAATTATTAAATAATTAGTAATAATCTTTTCGAACTTGTTATTGGGTGATCGGCCATCATGACATCGAGAATCATTTAAGGTTTTAATTTCGTCATTAATATACCATATAATAATTTAATAAAAAAAATATCAATTTAAAATATAACGCATGTCTTACCTTAAAGGACGTGACTTAAATACAGGGTCCAAATTTTAGTATGTCTCACTCCAATTTTACTTTGTATAAATTCATAAAGAAGAAAATTTTGTTGTATAATATCTGAAACTATGAGCCATGAGGTGCTTCGGATGTAATGAAATGAAATATACATTTAAATAGTAATGACTTGTCTCTTACATTAATTATGCGATAGAATTTCGGTTCCAATCAAATTTATTTCTTAAACGTGATAAAACTTGAGTCCAAGGTTGACTCGGTCAAGGACCCTTAAAGTTTGGACTCAAGGTTGACTTGGTAATTTGATTGTTTGTTTGAACGGTTTTGAATTAAGGTAAATTCTTAGTTGTAAAATTTGATTGGTTTGGTTGTTTGAACGGTTGAAGTTTACTTCTGAGTTGTAAAATTTGCAAAATTAGATATCTGTTTCTCAATTCAAAATCCGAAATACGCTCTTCTCCAATAATTTTACTGTGACAAATTTAGATAAGAAAATTTCATGTACAGTATAAATATGCCAACAACTCAGATCAGAATTACAATAACCTTTTAAGTTTTAACCCAAAATAACCAATCACATTAGCGATTACTAAAGGCAATAATGGCAAAAAGAGGAGCTATTTTCTTGATCACGATAGCTGCCACGGTCGGAGTGGCAGTTATTGGAAGAAAATGGCTGTCAAGGCGGAGAACCAGCACGCCTTCTGTAAGATTATAATTTTTTGTTTTTGTTTTTAGAAATGCTGTTCTTTTCTCTTCTTTATTTGCCTTTTTTTCATGTGTTGTTTTAAATCTCATAACTTCTTTATTAATTGTGGACTAAACTAATCTAACAAAAAATAAAAATAAAAATAAAATGTACATCTTTTTGTATTTATTAACTAAAATTTCATTTCTTATCAGGAGGAGGAGCGCATGAAAATGATGATTGAGCTTCCCGATGAGGAGCTCAAGGAGGTGATCAATGAGATTCCTTTCAAGGAACTGCATGATCGTGACGCAAACACGTGCATTGAAGACATTCCAAAAGGCAAGGTTCCTGCCAAAGTTCGCTTGTTAGAACGCGAATCGTCTCGCAAGAAAATAGAGTGCGTGCCTATTGGAATCGTCCGATCTCATATTATGATGTTTGAAGAAATTACGAACGGGTCAGCGGCATAATAAAAGAGATTGGGGAAGACAGGATCCGCACTTCTAGAAAGTTGTTTAACTCGTGGAGTTGTAGAGAGACGAAACGCGGGTTGAGATTCCGGGTCCGGATCTCAAGGCTTCGGATCTCAAGAGATGCCGGGGTGAGATCCCGGGTCCGGATCTCAAGAGGCTCGGTTCGGATCTGTAGAGGTGCGGTTCGTCTGGTCTTACCTATGTGGTTGGAAATGATGAGAGGAGCAGTAAGTGGATTTGAGTGGTGGTGGGTTTTGTGGAATTTTGAACTTTGGTTTTGGTTTTGTGGAATTTGTAACTTTGGTTTTGTGGAATTTGTGATAGTGGTTTCGATTATGTTTTGTGGAATTGTAGTGGCGGTGGAAATATTGTGGTAGTTTTGCGTTTGTAATAAAAGATTGAAAGTGTTGGTACATTTTTCTTTGAACTTTCTTTTTAATGAAAGTGTGATTATCATATCTAGCCTTTCTGAACGTTTTGATTGATTAATTCGGCACCAAAAGATGCATGATAGAAAGAAAATATACATATTATCAACAAATAAAATGAAGTGATTTACAAAGTTGCATTTCGCCTTCTCTTTCTTTTCTTATTAATACAAAATTTGAAAATTCTTTTAATTTTTTTAATAAATATCCAAAAAGAATCATAGAAAACTTTACTGGTCTTCCAGCAGGATTTGTTTGTGGATCTCAGCGAAACTCTTCACATCAGTACCCCACAACCTACAAAAAACGTATTTTAAAGAAGAAAATTATTCAAAAGGACTCAAATTAATTAAACCTAAAAAAAAAAAAAAAATAAGGCAAATTAAATTACCAGCAATTGATTCCAACAGCATTGGCTCCAGCCTTGTCGGCTTTTTCATCGTCTCCTACATGTACTGCCTTGCTGGCCTTCACTCCAATTCCATCTTTTCACATTTTTTTAAGAATATTTAATAGAGAAATTAAGATGAAATAAAATCAGGTAACATGTTCAATGATGAATATACTCATAAATTTATTAGCAACTGTACCTAATGCAATTTGGAAGATTTCTGGAGTCGGCTTTTCGTATCCAACTTCTGAAGATATTACAGTCGCATCAAATCTATACAAAAATTGTAAGAATGAAAGACTTTTTTTTTCTTATTTTCTTTCTTTAAGAATGATAATATTTAAGAGAGAGATGAAACTTACAGATCAGAAACACCAAGGTCCTTTAATAACTTGCGTAAGCGTGTATCAAAGTTAGAAACAACTGCTAGCTTAACTGTTCTAAATAAAAAAAAGAAAGAAAAGAAAAATAATCAATCATAATTGAAAGAAAATGATAAAAAAGTTAAAGATATGCGTGTATCATACAACCTCCATTATTTTTAAGATCATGCAATGCTTCATAAGCCCCTTTTGGCAATCGCCATGCATCTCCATGTGCAAAATGCTAGCAAAAAAGAACTAATTATCATTTATCACTCTTTACAAGTTTATTCTAAGGTACATACATTAGTCCTTGATTTGAACAAAAGGTGAAACAAACAAACCTCATACACTTCTTCAAAATAATCGGTATCAGAACAACCTGTCGCTTCAGATACAATCAGCCTCCAAAACGGCCTGCCATCTCCCTGTTAACAAATCAATCAAATCATCTCTTAAAGAATCAGTGAAACCCAACTTCCATTATTACTTTCAAAACAAAATTCACAACCAAAATGAGATAAAATTGACAACAAGTACCTGATATCTAAGCTTCTCAGGCCATGGAGCCGCAAAAGCCCTTCTAAAACCCTGCTTTATCTCACTCTCATTCGCCACCAATCCTAACCAAACACACACAAAAAAAAAACACAAACAGCCAATTACAACCATATAATGTCATAAAGAACTCAATAAATACACAAATTTGTCTCACACAGACCATATTTCCTCCCAATTGAAGCATAAGTCCCCTCAACCGGCGTCGCGAGCTGGAGAAGTGTACCGCCGGCGTCCAATAGCAATCCATCGTACAATCTGCGCTTCTGCGCGCCGGGCCCTGATTGTCAGAGGCGCAAGTTAATTTTCCACTGTATAATTTTGCTTTCGGTTCAGAAAAGAAAAAGCAAAGCACCAGTTGACATGCGGATCCGGGGTTGCTGAGATATCGTTATCGGAGCTCCGAAATGCGACGCTTTCCGAGCAAGAAGACTGCTGATGCACCTTGCCTCCATTGAAACAGAAGAGAAACCAAAAAACGAAGGAAACTATGCTTTTCATTTGACTCCAAATACTGGAATCCAGCTTTTTGTTAGAATCGGGAACTGAATGTTTACATATTAGCCCGTTGTGGCCCATTATACTCAGCCCATTTTGGCCCATAAAAGCTTAAAAGACCGAAAATACGAGGTTAGATATGGATTTTTGCGTTTTTGCTGTTAAAACCTTGGTCTTTGTTTTGTTTCGGCGAGTAAAGTGTAAAACCCTACTGCTGGCGCTGCGCTTCTGGTGTTTTCTCCTCCTTCTCGCGCCATATTCAAACAGATTGTGTGGCTTACTATCACAACCAGGTAATTTTTTTTTACATTTGGTATATATACATATACTTTTGTTAGTGATTTTCTCTACTGAAATTCTGTTTTTTTTTTCTCATTTGTCAAATTTGTTGTGGTTAATTTCTTTACCAGGGTGATAATTTATCGAATTAGGAGAAAAATGTCGTCCAACTGGCGATCTTTGCAGCACCGCCACAAGTACACTTACACTTCTGTAATTTTCTCCAAATCCTTCACCGAATCCCTGAATCAGATTCCTTCAGAAACCTTCAATTCATTCAATTTCTTCACTGAACTGAAGAATTTCACTTCCTTAAATTCAACATACTCGCAACTCAGCGAAGCCAAAAAACTTGCCACAGCCTTCGCCAATTTGCTCTCCACCCCTCAGAAAATCTCAGAAGAGCTTATTTTCACTTGCGCCCGTTTTTACCTCGAAATTCTTTTCTTAGAAAATTCTCTCCCTCTTCACCGGACTTTAATTTCCGTGCTGAACAAATGCCAGAAATTTCACCACGTGATAAGCAATTGCTTCGCCGAACTATGCAAACAATATACCAATTCAAGCGGAAAAGAAAAGAGAGGGTTTTTGGTTTCAAGAGCCACACTGTCTCTAATTGGGTACCCCAAATTGGGGATTTTAGATGAGACGGTACAAAATTGCTCTGATTTAGTTGCACTGGACGTGGTGTCTGGACTCGAGAAGATTCTTCTAGAAGTTTCTAGCGGGTCCCGCCCCTCTCCAGTTGTCATGGAGCAGTGCCAGGAGGCCATGTCATGCATGTATTATTTATTACAGAGATACCCTTCAAATTTTACCGGTTCGGAAAGTAATTTGAGGGTTTTGAAGTCTGTTTTCAGTACGATTTTGAGTGTTTTGAAATCAAATGCTTTCTCTAGAGATTGTTTGGTCGCATCTGGTGTGAGCTTCTGTGCAGCAATTCAAGCTCTAATGGGGCCCACTGAGCTCTCTAGTTTCATCTCCAGTGAATTATTTCAGTTCTTTTCAGATGAAAATTCAGAAAAAGGTTTGCATTATTCTGATTTAGTTTTGGAAATTAAAACGCCTTCGATTTTAAGCAGGCTTTGTCTGTTAAGAGGGATTTTAACCGCTATACCAAGAGAGGTGTTAAACACGCGCATGATTAATTCAGTGAATAAATCTACATGGACTATATTGTATAACGGTATATTACCCGAATTATGCACATACTGCGAAAACCCTACTGATAGCCATTTCAATTTTCACGCCCTAACCGTGACTCAAATCTGCTTGCAACAAATCAAAACCTCAATTTTATCTCAAATAACTGATTTTTCAGACAATTATTCCCCCTTTTCAGAAGAGATAATCTCTCGAGTTCTAAAAATCATCTGGAAGAATCTAGAAGATCCATTAAGCCAGAGCGTAAAACAAGTGCATCTCATTTTTGATCTCTTATTAGATATTCAATCCTCTGTCCCTTCAAATAATAATTCAAAAACCAAACTTTTTCTTTCCCAAATCGCCCTTGACCTTCTTGCCCTTGGGCCCCGTTGCAAGGGCAGATACGTCCCTTTAGCCTCTCTCACAAAACGTTTGGGCGCAAATTCAATTTTGAATTTGAACTCAAATCTTATTTTGGAAACGGTATATTCGTACCGAGACGACGATGTTTGTTGCGCCGTAACCTCATTCTTAAAAACATTTTTAGAAACCCTAAGGGACGAATGTTGGGCCGAATTTGGGATCGAAAAAGGGTATAATGAATTTAGGGTTTTAGCTCTCAAGCCTCTAATGGAAGGTCTCGTATCAGGCCAAACGAAATTACGCACGAATTTGAGCACTTATGCAATTTCCACCGTTTTGGACGTGGATACAGACAGCATATTCACTATGCTCGAGTTCATCTCAATCGGGCCCGATTCAGAATTACCCAAAAACTCAGGGGCCGATTTGAAACTCGACCAGTGCATAACCGCCTTAGTTTCCCTCATCAAGGTCTCGCGAAACATGGCATTAATTGAAGGCGATATCGAATCGGAATCGGATGATTACGCGATTATTCTAATCAAGGGGGTTAAAATGAGAATTCCGGCTGAGTGGTTCGTCATGGCTCTGACGCATTCTGACGAGAGCGTCAGAATCGACGTGGGTGAGGCTCTGTTTTTGAACCCTAAAACGGCGAGTTTGCCTTCCGATTTTGAACTGAGTCTGATCAGAAAAGCGGTTCCTTTGAATATGAGGTGCAGCTCGACCGCTTTTCAGATGAAATGGACTAGCTTGTTTAGGAAATTCTTCTCTAGAGTTCGTACTTCACTTGAGAGACAGGTTAATTATGAAATTTAGTCTTAAATTTGTACAATTAAGCCTTATTTTAATCCATTTATATAAATAACTAAACTTGGTTAATTACAGGTAAAACTAGGTTTATGGGTCCCACATACTAATTCCTCCAACAACGGTACCAACAAAGCTGAATCTCTGTACCAGTTTATGAATTGGTTGAGTCGCTTTTTATTCTACTCATGCTACCCTTCAGCCCCATACGAGCGAAAAACCATGGCGATGGAACTCATCCTCATAATGCTCGACACCTGGCCAATAAACCGAAATTCCCAAAATACCCTTCACCCTTATCCCAAAAGCCTAACCTCTCCTGACTCGACTATCTCTCTCGTGGGGTCCATAGTGGACAGCTGGGATAAATTACGTGAAAACGCCTTCCGTATTTTGTTTTGTTTTCCTACTCCTCTTCCTGGAATCTCGGAGAATGAGGTCATCGATGACATCATCGAGTGGGCGAAGAAGCTCGTGCACAGCCCTCGTGTGAGAGAGAGCGATGCTGGCGCTCTGACGATGCGGCTTATTTTTAAGAAGTACGTGTTGGGTTTTGGATCTATACTGGAGTTCTCCAGTGAGGAAGATCGTTTGAGGTGTGAGGTTCCGGAAGGTTCTGGAAAGGGCAATCCGGTAATTAGTTACGTCTCGGCTCTCGCGGACTGGTTGGAGAGCGTGGTTGAGGAAGCGGAGCGAGATTTAACTGAATCGTGTAGAAAGAGCTTTGTGCATGGGATTTTGCTGACGATGAGGTACACGTTTGAGGAGCTGGATTGGGGGTCGGAAACGGTACAGTCGAGCGGTATGGAAATGAGGGGCGTTTTGGGAAGACTTTTGGGGCTGATTGTGAGGATTACGTCCTTGGCTCTGTGGGTCGTTTCGGCTGATGTGTGGTCAATGCCGTTTGACATGGATGATGAGGGTGAGTGTGACGGGTTTGAAGAGGAGTTGGTACCGGAATTGGAAAGCGGTACGAAAAGAGAGGCAAATGGGAATGGGAAGCCGGCTGAGCATGTTGTTATGGTTGGATGTTGGCTCGCCATGAAAGAGGTAGGATAAACTTTTGAAGAAATGTTTTAGCGGGATATTCCTGTATTTTTGGCTCACTTGTTGAGAGGTGGTAAGCAAAATGTGTTGTGCTGGTAAATGGTTTTGAATACTTTTGTTTACTGTTAGAATTTATTTGTTTATCACCGTGAGGCGTTTCACTTATTACCTGTCAATGAGAGGGGAAATATGGTGGGCTTGGTAACCGAACCCAAATTGTAAAGATACTTTTATATTTTGTATGTATTTGTTAAAATATTTTCTTGTTTCAGGTGAGTCTTCTGTTCGGGACGATAATAAGAAAAGTCCCCTTGCCGAGCAGCACAAACTCAAATCCTACAGGAACCGAAATACTCGATCTGGCGCAGCTAGAGACAATGGGAGACCATTTCCTTCAAGTCCTTCTCAAAATGAAGCACAACGGCGCGATCGACAAGACGCGTGCCGGCTTTACCGCTCTATGTAACCGCCTTCTTTGTTCCAACGACTCGAGGCAAAAAAAAAAAAAAAAAAAAAAAAAGAACTTGTTCATACCAAATAGTAATTAAATATTTGAATATTATAATATGCCAATGGACCCTATAGCCTATTGGCTGAGTGGACAATAAACCATATGTTGTGGGTTCAAATCCTGTTGGTATCAAAATAGAAGTGCGACAAAGAGCCCTCTCTATTCAATAAAAAAAGAAAATTGTACTAAATTATCAATTTTTTATTTATTTTGTAGGCTGTGTAAAATGACGGAATCATGGATGGAGCTTCTAATAACCCGCACCGTCTCAAAAGGCCAAACGGTCGACGATTTACTACGCAGAAGCGCCGGAATCCCGGCCGCATTCATGGCCCTCTTTCTATCCGAACCCGACGGCGCCCCCAAAAAACTCCTCCCTAAGGCCCTCTCCCGCCTCTTACAAATTACCAAAATAGCCCTCTCCACCCCGCCAAATCCACAGCCAACGCCTAACAGTTCCAACTCCAACGACATTTCCAAAATCAGGGACGAGGGAGTGGTCCCCACGGTGCACGCGTTTAATTCCATGAGGGCCGCGTTCAACGACGCCAACCTGGCGGCTGACACGAGCGGGTTTTGCGCTGAGGCGATTATTGTGTGTATAAAGTCGTTTTTGTCGCCGTATTGGGAGGTGAGGAACGCTGCCACGCTGGCGTACACGGCGCTTCTGAGGAGGATGGTCGGGTTCCTGAATGTGCAGAAAAGGGAGTCCGCCAGGAGGTCGCTCACCGGACTCGAGTTCTTCCACAGGTCATTTTTTTTTTTATTAAGAGATTTATGTCACGTATTTACCTTCTGAATTTCAAATTTGCCGTTTTGAAATTGTTAATATCGAAATTTCCCTTTAGCAAGTCAAAATATATCAATTTACCCATGTAAAATAAAAAAAGAAGAATGTTGGGAAATTTGATTCTTTTGGAAGGGTAAGTGAATTTTTTAATATTTTAATTGGAAGGGAAAATTTGATGTTGGCAGTTTTGGAAGGGTAAATTTGATATATTTTGAGTTACGAAAGGACACATTTTATATTTAACAGTTTGGAAGGTTTGTATACTATTAGCTCACGATTCTCTCTCATGTAGATACCCAGCTTTACATCCGTTTCTACTAACCGAACTTAGCACCGCTACAGAATCTCTCTCCTCAAACGGGTCGACCCGCCACACGGAATCCAACATAGCGAAGGCCATACACCCAAGCATCTGCCCGATCCTAATCCTGTTATCCCGTCTCAAACCATCTCCAATCAGCTCAGGCTCAGACGAAACCCTAGACCCATTTACCCTTTTGCCCTTCATTCAGAAATGCGCCACTCAAAACAACCTCAAAATCCGAGTCCTTGCTTCTAGAGCTCTAACCGGTTTAGTCTCGAATGAAAAGTTAGGCCAAGTAATTACCGAAATTGCCATTAAATTGCCTCAATGTGAGAATTTGGTGCCTTTTAATGCTATCCATGGTCTCTTGTTGCAATTGAACGCGCTTCTCGATGGAAATTGTAAGCAACTTACTGATTGTTTGCAAAAAGATCAAATTATGAGAGATTTATTTAGGGTTTTGTCGAATTGTTCATGGTTAGGTTCTGTTGAGAAATGCAATTGCCCTATAGTTAGTACCTTATATTTAAGAGTATTAGATCTCATGCTTGATATATCTCGTACTGGTGACGGTACAAGTGGATTGGAAACAATTATTAAATCTCTTTTGTATGATTCATCTTCCAAATGCTTGGATATTAAAATCTGTAAAGAGCTGGAAATAATGCATGACCCTACTAAAATTGAGTTGCGTCAACAAGCCGCTATTTCGTATTTTAATTCCTTTTCTTTGGGAAGTAATGAATCTTCTCACGAGAATTTTGAATTAGATGGAATTAATGAGAGGATATTATCTTGTGTGACTGATTTTACGTATGAAGTTAGGGTTTCAACAATGAAGAGATTGGTTAAAATTGTGAGCGATTTTAAAAGAGATGAGAGAAGCATTTTTTACTCGTGGGCTAAAAATGGTCTACAATCGATGCTCATGGACCGGTTGTTTGCAGAGCAAAACCCTAAATGTGTTTATTACATTTTGAAGATTATTTTCTGTTGGAACACGCAATTTAATGAGCATTTTGAGGGTTCTATTTTCTCGTTTTGGGAGAGATTGGTACAATTGAACGGAACCACTTTGAGAGCTAAAACAAAGGAGATTATCATTTGTTGCATGTCTATTTGCATGAAGAGCTTTGTGAAATCACTCAAACTGGAGAAGAGAGAAGAAATGGAGGTGTCCAGTGGAAATATTGATTCTTTTGTGAATTTGGTTAAGGATTATAGTGACCCGTCTCGACCCGTTAATATGCGAAAGGCCGCTTGTGAGGCGATTATTGCGTGCTATTTGCTTCAAGAGGCCGATTTTGTCTCCAAAAATTGGGAGAAATTAGAAAATTCAAATTTGGGGAATTTGATTCTTGATTTGTGGTTCGTAACGGTTCAATTGTTAGAGGATGAGGATGCCAGTATTAGGCAAAAACTCGCGAATTATGTTCAGATAATAATTTCTGAAAAATTGGATAATAATAAGAATAATTTATGTGATGATTTTGTACCTACGCAAGTGGATAGAGTAATTGAGATGAGTTTTGACTTTCTCTCTGCTCAATTTGGGAATTCGGTACAATATTTGAACTATATGGCGCAAAAGGTATTAGATACTTCTTTTTATGCAAATTTGCGTGGTGATTTAGTTAGACAAATTTTCGATAAAGAGATAGATAATCACCATGAGGAAAAAATGTTGATTTGTCAGATTTGCTGCTCGAATTTAGAGAAGCTTATTGAGTATAATAATAACTCGAATGAAATTCAATTATTTGTGCGAAATTGGAGGGCCAAATTTTTGAATGAATTGGTTTTGTTTATGAGAAATTCAGAGTTTAGAAATGATTGGATTGGTGGAATTGGGAATCATAAAGATGCTTTTATAGCTGTTTATGCGAATTTACTTGGAATTTTTGCTCTCTCAAAGTTCGATTTAGTTGAGCAATTTGGGGATATTAATGGTGTTTGTTTGGATTTGTCTGAATTGAAGGAAATTATTGGTCCATTTATTAGGAATCCATTGATTTCTAATCTTTATTTATTGGTAATAAAGGAGCAAGAAGAGTGCTCTGATTTGAATGGATTTGATCCTTATTTTCTACTTTGATGAGTAAACACTTGTATTTTGTTTTTCATATTTTTCGTCGTGGTGATGATTTGTTTGTAGGAAATATTTTTATTCTGAGGTGTATCAGTATTAATTTATTGATTATTATTTTTGGATTTTGCCTATTGTCAAATGCCTTGTACAGTTTTTGTTGAGAAATATTTATTGTATGCTTGACTTGTTGACTCTCGGCATAATTATTTGGTAAAGGTATATTTTTCATATTTCTAAATAGATAGCAAAAGATTATAAGAAATAAATACCAAATTAAAAATTGCAAAATAGGAACAAACAGTGAGATGTTTCTTCATATGCGAGTGCTAGGTAACACACAGAGTTCCCCCAAACACTTCACAAATACTCAGCATTTAATGCAGCATTTCTTAACGGGTATTCGTGAAGTGCTTGAGAGAAACTCCATGTGAAATCTTGCTTTCATCTGTTTAGATCTATATGCTTAGAGACAATTTATTTAGGTTCTATTTATAAGCTAGCACTCCTAGCAGATACATATATACTGCATTCTCTTGCCTTTGAGCTGAAAAGGATGGAAAGAGTTGGGTTTAATTTTTTTTATTTTTTATGTTTGTATCAATATTGATATAAGCAGCTTAAAAAAAAGGGAAATGGGATGATGGATATAAGTAGCAGGTCCTAAAAAAAATATTGATATAAGTAGATCCTTGCACCTAGCCGTGTTTATATCCCATATTAATTGGAATTATGAAGGGAATCCAGTGTGGGAACGTTAATCTGGAATTTGGCATCCAAATTAGTCTTGGCAGAAGCTATTATCATTCTAGTCCATAATGGGATGATGGATGGAAAAAGATGAGAATATTATCTGTTTCCATAAAAGCTTGAGGGCAATAATGGAGTTTTTATATCTCAAATTAGTTGGAATATATATATTTTTTATTGGGATTCGCGTGATGTGGGTTAACTCACACTCAGTTCATTATATTAATGGTTGGAATGTATTTTATCAGGGATTGTAGGAAAAGGAAAATGAACTTGACTTTAAAATAGGCCAGATTCACCATGTGAAAATCAATGAATTCACCAATGCTCACTGAAACTTCTTTAACATAACACATCAATTTTTAATGCTAAGGTTTTCAACACTCAACAAGTGGAACTTAACTTCATTGCCTTATTTGGTTTAACTAACATATTCAATAAGATACAAATTAATAGAAGTGGATAGTTTAAAAAATAATTCTGAGCTATGCATAATTAACTAACTTTCTGATTTTTCAACAAAATACGAGGTTCAAACTTTGCTAATCAGTCAAAAGAAAGATTCGAGCTGCCTCACCGAAATACTTGTCTAGGTTCAATGAATGTGCTTTTTTATCAACTATAAACTTTGAATCTTATTCGATTCTCAGCTGAAAAGGCAACATTAATATCACATTACTCTCGTTACAAATACCACCACCTTTTGATCTGTACAGGTTCAGAAATCGGAGAAGGAAGCTGAAGCAGCCATGGTATAAGAAGATCCAAGAGTTTGTCTAGGCTTGTAGAAATGTCTGGAGTTCCCCCTGTTTGTCACTTCATTTCAAGGTTCAAGGCTTCATGGCAATAGATTATTATTATTTTTATTTTGATTCTCATGTATATGAGACGGATTTATGTTTAGATGAATGATGTCATACTGAGTGAAATATCTTAATGCTATATCTTGTTTGTTTCTCCTGTATGATTGTATCGAAGTAGCATGTATCTTTAAATAAATTCTGAAATGAAATAAACTGAGCTTGAATTTTAATTGCTCTTGAATCTTGTGCTAATTGCCAGTCATTTTATGTTTAAATCTCTCTTTTTTGTCTCTTTTTCCCATGAACTTGATTATCTATAGAACTTAATTATCTTATAAGATGCAGATATAATAAATATCTATGTTTTATTTTAAAGCAATTAAATTCTTACTAGTCTAATGGTCGTGTGCTTTAAATGTTGACACCTGTCCGATCTGTCCAATTGTATTTAATTTATTTGTAAGAACATACACAACATCACATCTCTAGCGCAGCTGGTAATGCTTTGGCTTTGTTTCAATAGAAGCGGAGATCAAAACCCTTCCATCCTTTGTGTTTTCCCCAAAATAAAATTTCGTGACGCCTATCTCTCTTCAAGACCACTGAGCTTTGTGAGTGATTTATTCTTGAGCAAAAGTGGATTAATTTATTTTTTATTTATTTGTTTGCTTTATTTTTTCTAAATAAGGTAAGGAGCGGTTTGGTTAGGGAATTTTTAAAAACAACCCCTACAAAGTCTCAAGATATAATAAATCCCAATAAATAGGAAATTATATATATTTTTCTCTCATTCATGTATACCATAATAAAATTTCAAAATATTGTGATATTTTTACATCGGATATTTTGTGTTCTTGCAAGATTCAACAAACACACACATATCCATAGAAAACTAAAAATATGACTTTGTTTTTTTTTTTTTGTTTTGAAAATATGACTTTGTTGCTAACTCAATTTATAGTAAAATATATGACTTCATATTTAACCCTAGAAAATCATGAAATATCATGTCTGTTCATCTAAATCATGAGATGTCATGTATGTTCATCTAAATCATGAAATATCACATATGTCCATGTCTTCATTTTGAACTCTACAAATATCATGTATGTTCATCTAAATATCCCTTAAAATAGAACTTATTAGTTTATGGTGATTGTAAAGTCAACTATACAGAATATAGAAGTACCAATATGCACCTAAATATTTGCAAATATGCAACACTCAAAATTATTAGCTGCCTTACAAAATCTGATATTTATCCTAAAGGATTAAAAAAAAATATTATATTTGTCACACAAAATAATAACATTGTAATGAATTTATCTTTCAACCATTACATATGGCCTTATTAAATGGGTACTCTCATCAATATAAGAAATTTAATTTGTGCCCCTGCTAAATAAAAAAGAAACATGTAAGGCCCTATATAATGGAAATATCAAAGAAAATAAAATGGATTTTTCAACTGGAAATATCATGTATATTGTTACAAATTTTCTCCGAAGCGGGGGGAGGATACCATCTAGTTATACTAAAAGCTGATAGGTAACTGTTACATGATTTTGATGTTTCTATTTTACAACAAATGATTTAGCATTTTATTTCAGCAGATGACCATGTGAGTTGCATTAGAATAAGATCAAACTAGCTGATAAATGCACACCTCTGAGCTTGGGTAAAAAAAGTTTGGTAAACCAAGGTTAATGGTCAGATTTATTAATTTATTTGTGTGCAATATCATTATGCGGATTTAATTGCCATGCAAATAAAATTTGACCTAACCAACAAAGAAACGCAAAATGCATGTGCGAGTAAAAGATTTACTCTTAAATTCGTAGTATAAAAGTTGTTAAAGTTCTTTTTTTAAGTTCATCAAGTATTAAGTGAGAATTGTAAAGAAATAAAAAGAAAATACTCCACCACAATTAATGTATATTTGATTTGAACCTTTACTCTTTACTCTTTAGTACATCAACCAAAATATACTCGATCACTAACCATTTGCAGCTAAAGTTCTTATTACGTTTAAAATAGGATGCATATAGGTTTGTTTGAAGAAAAATTTACAATCATGAATAATCTCCTTTATAAGGTATTTGAGTGAGATATTTCTTTAAATCTACCTAATTATTCGGGTGATGATAATTACAGTCAATTGTATTGTTAATTACAGACTCACTTTTTTTTTGGACAATTTTGCCCCTAATTTAAATGGTAACTAATAATTAATTAATCTCTTGTAATTATTTTGACAATCAATTATTACCATATATTAAGGAAGTAATACTTACGAATCTAAACAATCATACAAGAAATTATGTGTATATTTATTTTCTTTTCTCATAATCATTTACTCCAAAATAAAATAGTAGTCTTGATTTTTACTTTTTTGGTGATGATAATTCACATATAATGTATTTCTTCATTGGTATAAAGAGTATTCATGATATTATTTTCTTAATAGTAGCAATATGTTCTATAATATTTTTTTCCATTACTTTTTATATTATTTAGATTTTTGTTTTGGTTCTTTTTGGGTGTACCTGATTTGAATATTTGATGCATTAACTTCAACTCTATGTTGTGTTTTTTATTGGATATATATTTTATCTCTAGTTATAGGTTATATTATACCTTGTATGCATGCCTGATAGTCTATAAAATATTAGATATATGGGAGTTTGAATAATATTATAAGTAAAACATCGATTAATTTGATATGTGGAATAAAAATTTGTAATTATTCCTTCTAAATCTATATTATTAATTGATAGTTACATACAGATAATTAATTGCCAAATAAGTACAAGATAACAATCAATTGAACAAATTACCATTTATAAGAAGGGGTAAAAAATGTCCAAAAAATATATAAAGCCTGTAAATAACAAGTCATTAGTCCGTAAATATCACCACCCAATTATTCTCACTTCATCTCAAAGCTCGTACAAAACATACTAAAGTTCGAATAAGGAACAATCTCAATTTTTAAGAGCTCAAATGACGGGTTAGAATAAATTTGGATCTTATGGCTAAATAATAGCCAAAAGTGAGAGGATAACTGTTTTTAGTGTCATATTATTTTTATAGTCGTACAGTCTCTAAATTGTGTAGTTAGACTTCTATATGTTATCTTTTAATACCATACAGTGACTAATACCGAAATCTAATTTGATAAATGTCCATTTTCCAAAAAAATAAAATCCATAAATGTTCATCACATTCTCCATTTAAAGCATTGACCCAAAAAGAATAATACAATTTATAATTGAAGGAGACAACATGATTACGATACAGATTAGTTATAAGTAGATAATAATAAAAATAGTTATGCATAAATATAATATTTAACTTTGCTTTGGTGATCAGTCAAAGAAAGATTCGAGCTGCCTCATCGAAATACTTGTCTAGGTTCAATGAATGTGCTTTTTATCAACTATAAACTTTGAATCTTATTCTGAGCTGAAAAGGAAACATGACTATTATTCTCATTAGAAATATATCATCTATCAGTACAGTAGAAGAAATTAGAGGAGAAGAAAGCAGCAGCCATGGTATAATAAGAAGATCCAAGAGTTTGTCTAGGCTTGAGTAAAAATGTCTGGAGTTCCCCCTGTTTGTCACTTCATTTCAAGGTTCAAGGCTTCAAGGCAGTAGCTCATTATTATTTTCATTTTGATTCTCATGTATGAGATGGATTATATGTTTAGATGAAGGATGTCATACTGAAATATCCTAATGTTGCTATCTTTGTCTCTCTTGTATGATTGCATCGAGGTAGCATGTATCTTCAAATAAAGTTTGAAATGAAATAATATGAGCACATGCTGGTGCATTTGGAAGGCCAATTTAGAGATGTGGTCCCTGGAGATATAACCCAGCAAACAATCAACTGGTGTACGTATTGCTAGGGTTTATAATTTGTCTTTCCCTAATTCGTAGTTCGCATTTCAATTTTTCTTTTTATTTCTCTTTTCCTTTATTCTCATGTTTTTCCGCTTGTTTTTCTTTTTCTTTTCTTTTCTTGTAATTATAATTTGTAACCGAACATTCTTTGTTTCATTTCAATAGAATCTTAATGAGGCAATCGCCTCCTGAAGCTTCAAGAAATAATATGAGTAGGTAGCCGACTCTAACTGGAACCTAAATCCGATTATCTTCTCAAATAACTTTCTCTCGGCAAACCACGCTTTTCAATTGCAAAGTCTTGATAAGCCCGCGAAATAGGTTGTTTTGTGTTTTCTAATTAGTGGAATTATGCAAACAAAATTTATATTATTAACCCTTTCTTTTATTTAATTTCAGATAGAATGAGAAAGGGGTCGTGCTCACATATAGAAGAGAATTAATTATGGATTTAATTGATAAATGATAGACCAGGAAAAACATAGTTTTAATTTTGTAATCTGACTTTTTTGAATAAGTCCCCGGTATTTTATGAAAATGTCCTTTTTTCCTATGCAATTCCAAACAAAATAAATTTTATATGAATTCTAGGGTTTTAGGGTGTTTTAAAACTAATAGTGAAATTAAAATTCAGAAATACTGACCCAAGACATCCCAAACAGTGAAATTCCAGTAACAGTTTTAAAATAATTTTTGCAAATATGACCCTAAACTTCTTTAAATCATAACTTTTTGATCGTTTATCTAAATATAGCAAACGTTATGTCTATTTTGACTAGAACATATAAGGAAACCAAATATGAGATTAAAACAGAAAAAATAAATCAAAAAGTTGCTGAATTTACCAATTTCAAGTTCTGATTGCAACTTGTTTATCTAATTATTAGCAATTTATTTTGGATTTTTGAGGAAAATAAAATCACAAAGTTATTTTGGGATGTTTTTATGACTTATAATAAGCAAGAAAACACAACAAACAATACAATCGTCACATAATTTGAGAAAAGCCAAGAAATTTTCCTAAAATCTGACTTTTTCCCTTGGTGAATCTAATTGATCAAACAATTCCAAAGTAATTTGTTGGAAAAGCTTGATCAATCAAAATTTGGGTTGGTTTCGGTTTAGGGTTTCTTTTCTCTCTTTTTCTGAAATTACGGCTCAGAATTGTGCATCTTTCGTGTATTGTTTCATTATATGGCGGATGAAAAATAATGTGTGTATTCCCTTTGGCAGCCCCTCTTGCTGTATATATTGCTAGGGTTATAAATCTTGTCTTAATTTCTCAAAATTTAGTCTAATTTCCTTCCATTTATGATTCAACACTTGTCAAATCTATTGCTGCTGTAAAGATACACAAATTTCAGCCTGAAAGAGGCTTCTTGAGGAGATAGGATCTTTTGTAGGTTTGTCTTTTATGTTTCCAACGTATATTTAAACGCCTCGATTCGAGTTTCAGACCGTGAGATATAGTCCAAACACTGAGCTACTACCAGCAGACCCGATTTTCAACTTCTTGTCATTTTTGCTTATTCCCGTAAAATTTATTTTAGGAAGTTCTATAAGTCCAAATTAAGCATATAATATATCTACGGCTGTTAGTTTTGTTCATCGTTTGATGTTCGTTCGCGTTCAGTTCAAGTTTGTTCGCTAAATGGTTCGTTCGATTTTTCGTTCGAAATAAACGAACGAATCGTGTTTGTTCGAATAATTAATGAACCGAACATAAACATACCCATGTTCGTTCGATTGTTCGATAATATGTTCGAATATATATTTAGTAATCCAAAATATATATAGTTATACTAATTATATGTCCAATAAAACTTTTTCCCCATTCCAACTCAGTGATCCATTAAAATCAAATCCGACCCAAGAATTATGATACATAATATTTTTATATTTATAAAATTTTGTTAGCCAAAAATGCAAAATATCTTCTATCTTGCTCATCCGTAAATTTTAATTACCCCTACCCTAACCTTTACGACTCTCTTCTCTTCTTTCTGAGTCTCTGATCGACTAAATTCTTGTTCATATTTATAATTACATCTTTCATATCCATGATTATCTTCTCTTTTACGGTCTTATCGACAAACAAAATTAATTAAAATTTGAATATTTAAGCTCAAAATGAATAAAAATTAGAACTGTTATTTTGTTCGTGTTGTTCGAAGGTCGTTCGCTAAATTGTTCGTTCGATAAATAGTTCGTTCGATTTTATGTTTGAAATAAACGAACCAAACATCGTTTGTTCGAATAATTAACGAACCGAACATGAATATAGCTGCGTTCGGTTCTGTTCGGTTAATTAACAGCCCTATTTATATATCGTTGGAAAGATAAAAATGAGTAATTTCATTTGGACGGATTATTTTTGTACTTTTGGAGCTTCTAAAATTGCCAAAGAATTAAATTTCATTCTTTCCAAAAATTATTTTTATAATTATAATTCAAAACATGCTTAAAATCGTATCCGGAAGTCACCTTTTTTTTCCTTGGTTTTTTAGCCATAAATTATATTTTAACTCCATTTTTACCCTTTTTATCAAATACATAATATTTTGAACCTTTTTATATTATTTTTATATCTATTATTATATTATTAAGCCTAAAATATGTGTGTAAAAATACACACATCAAGCCTAATGAGCAATCTAACTCTCTATGATGTTCCTGACGCTCTCTCCTGGTGATGGACATCAAACGAAACATATACCTCTAAATCATGCACAATTTATTTTACCGGACAAATACTAAATCTAGATATAACAGTACAATCTGGAAGATAAAAGTTCCGACAAAAATAAGATTATTTCTGTGGCTACTAGAGGCAAACCGGTTGCCAGCTTAGCAAAATCTGACAAGGAAATGATGGAAAAGCATAAGCTCTTGCATCTTATGCACAAATGGAGAGATTGAGTCAAATAACCACCTCTTTCTTCACTGTCCCTATAGTGAGCGTGTATGGGCTCTCTCCAACACAATTGACCCTCACACGTCCAAACTCTCCGTGTGAATTATGGCAAGCAGAAAGGGGAAAAAAGAACACAGTCACAGAGAAAAAAACATGGGACATAAAATGGGCAGTCACCTGCTGGAACTTGTGAAAATAACGAAATCAAAGAGTTTTCAACAACCAAAGAACTACACCAACAATCACGGCAACTCAGACAACAAAGGAAGCTATATTGTGGACTCAAAATTTCTGAGCTTTCCAAAATAGTTAGTCATAGGGATTTTCTTATGGTTCTTTTGAAAGAAAACATGTAATCAAATATGCACAGCGGAATTAAAAATTTATCTGTTTCCTAGCAGAGGATCCGTGTATCATCAATCAAATCTGAAAAATAAATCTTATTTGTACCTCGGAGTCGGCTAATCTGGTTTGTAGGGCTTCGCGATTCGTCTCCAAACGATCTCCCTGCGTCTCTTGCGGATCTGATCACGAAAGACGCTATGACTCCTGCACCGCCCTCTACACGTATCCACACCTAACTCGTTGGAGGAGAAACCGAGATTACTAGATCCGGTTTCTCTCTTTCTCTCTCTCTCTCTCTCTCTCTCTCTCTCTCTCTCTCAAAAAGACGGTTAGCGTGTGATTTGAATCTTCTGACCTAATCAGACAAACCCTTCATCTATTTATAGCATTTAATGCTCACACCTTTTGATCTTCCTTTCGATTTTCTGTGTTCAACCGAGTTAGTTATGTTTGTGTGTGACCATGTAGGTTCATTTAATATTGGCAATAAACTTCAAGTTTATAAATCGTAAGTAGCCTCTAGTACGACGTTGTGATTACCCAAATTAAATGAATGATACGTGATCATAACCTATACATCAATTATGTATTTAGTCCCTTTATTAAATGATATTTATATTGATTATAAAGCATGGTTTTATGTCATCCTTAATTATAATTAGACTGAATAAATTAAAAGATATTAACAACACATGCTAATTCTTTCGTACACGGCCGTGTGTTTTCCTTCAGTCTCAATTTATCATGGGGCCTTGAGATATCTCTCTCGTATCCGAGAGTAACAAATTCTATCTTGATCATTCACATTCCAACTTATGGTTTACTAAATACCCGATCATAGCTTTTATAATTATCCGGTTAAAGACAATGTTTGACTATGTCAAAGTATAAAGATATACATGCATGAATTTATGATGACCTCAAGTCAAATGACTACTCATACATTAGATGATGAGAAAACACTAATGACATATACCATGTATATTCTCATAGTGGGGTCGATCCAATATATGTTCTCCAACATATATTTATATTAATGAATTGATATCCAATATCCATGATCAGTAAAACGTGATCATCATCCAAATAACATACTAGTGACTATATATATGATTTGAGATTTTCAAATATATTTGTCTTACAAACATCTCATATATGACTAGGGATAATTTAGAATTGTATTCACTTTGTTTTACAATTTTACTATAAGAATCACATATTCTGATGACGTATAACGGACATATATATTCATGGTTAATTAATAATCTAACAACCTTTACGCACAATTATTATATGAAAAAGTTTATGAGATAAAACAGCTAATACAAAATATAATATCTGACACATAATCCGTCTCCCACATGACAAAACAGTTTGACCTAGGACATTATTACTTTCATCTTTCTTATAAACCAATAGATTATGTAATAGACTAGCTAGAGGATGTGCTGTGTATTTTTGTATTTAAGGCACTAACATAAAAAGTGGCCATAATTCCTATATTATGTACTCTTTTATATATTTTTATTTATAAATGAAATTTCAAGTAGGCAATTGCCTACTCGAACTTCAAAAAAAAAGAAATAATATGAGCTTGATTTCAATTTATGTTATTCGAGACTTTGTGCTAACTGCCAGTGATTTTGTGTTTCACTCTCTTTTTAAATTTTTTTTTTTCTGTGAACTCGGTTATATGTAGAACTTGATTATCTAATAGGTGCAAAATATAATAGCATGTGTATGTTTTATTGTAGAGCAATTAGATTTAAATAAATACTAAAAGTTGCTAGATAACTGTTATATGATTTCCATGCTTTTAATTTCAACAAATGAGCAAGTATTTTATTTGAACAAATGCTCATCTGGGTTGAATTAGGAATATGATAGACAAGCTTATCTAGATGATATGTACTTCCGAAAGTTTGGATAACAAATCGTGCCAAACCAAGGTTTATGATCACATTTTCTTTTTGTTAATTTATTTGTTTATCAAAAATATTATTATTATATGGATTTGATGACCATGCATACAAAGAAAATGTGGCCTTATGAACAAAGAAGTACAAATTGTGTGTGTGGAGGTTTAGCACTATTTAGCAAGTCCTTCAGGGCCGTTTGATTCGAGTGTTAAATGATATCTTGGAATGTATGAATTCCAAGAAATCATATTCGAAATAATGTAATTCCAAGTCATGCATTATTCTTGTGTTTAGTTTGGTGTATTTATTTCAAGAATTATAAAATATTTTGATTTATTGATATTCTAAATTCATAAAATTTATTTAGATCAACCAATTAATGAGGAAAAAAAATTCTTTATAAAATAATTTGCTTCCTTAATTATACATTTCCTCCTCATGAGAATTAGAAAAACTACTAATTTTATGGTAATCTAATTCTTATTAAATATCATTTAGGACATCCTAGATGCCATTAAATCAAAACATGAGAATGAAATCCATGTTGGTAGATGTCAAGGCATCCAAAAAATAAAGCTCGAATCCAATGGCGGTGGGTTTGAAAATCTAAAAAAAAAATTGTGTGAAGGAAAAGAGATTTACTCTTCAATGTTATAAATGGGAATGTACGGAATTGCTTAAAGAATAATTTTTAATCACCTCTTTTATAAAGTATTGGAGTGAACCAAAAGAGCAATTTCACATACCACAAATCAACCAAGATGGAAATACTCGTACTCACCACTCGTATAAAGTTAATGGACAAAAATGTATTGTCTCTCGTAGGCTTAGACATACTTCTCAAGGCTACCCAGCCATTCTCAATCTCAAGGGCACGCACACAACGTACTCCATTTAGAATAACGGACAATCTTATTCATTTCATTAATCTAACTAATTATATGTATCATACAATGGGTGCCAACACGCCTGCTTTGGCAATAATAGACAATCTTAAATGACCGGTTAGAATAAATTTGGATCTTTTGGCTAAATAATACTCAAAAGTGAGGGATTACTATTTGAGTTTTTATTTTATTTTTGTTGTTGTAGAATCTTTAAATTTTGTTTAAATAAATAATTAGTTAGACTTCTATATATGTAATCTTTAAGACAGCAGAATGACTAACGCTTAAAATTTGATGTATGTCCATTTTCAAAATAAAAAAAGGAATTCCATAAATGTCCATTATTCTCCATTTAAGCATTGTGCCAAAAATAATAAGTATTAATAAAGGTTGACATCCATTTTATACTTAAATAAACTAGCACAAAAAATGGAAGTGTTCATGATATTTTCTTTAGTAAAAGTCTCCCAATGCTTTCTGTTCTTTGTTCTTTCATCTCTTCATTTTGTTGGTCTCCTTTTGCCTATTTCCAGTCTCATGGCGTTACATGCAGAAGAACGAAACAACTGAAATTTTTAAATAAGAGTAGAACTAAAATAATTAACAATAAATAAATAAATAAATAAATTGTGTTACCAACATCTTTCTTATATTGGTAATAATTTTCTTTGTCGGGTAACACCCAGAGTTCCCCCAAACACTTCACATTGAATCCATTTTCAGGCTTTTGTGAAGTGTTTGAAGGAAACCCTAGGAGAAAACCGGCTCATCCCACAACTCATAGCTCGCCAATTTCGTGATCAGCAGATTAAATGCTAGATGACATCTGGAGTTCCCCCAAACACTTCACACAGCTCATGTACGTATAGCATTCCTTTGGCTGCGTGAAGTGCTTGAGAGAAACTCGAGCTGACAGCCAACGCAAAATTTAAACTTTCTATCTATCCTAATTGCTCTTAGTTTCTTACTGGTTTGTTTTGGATAACCCTCACTCTCTTGTATTTATATACAAGTCTATAGCTCATTTCAGTGTGCTAAGATTCTGTGATTTAAGAAATAATAAGTAAAGCATCGCGTTGCACTTGCACCTTGCCGTGTTTATGGCCTAAAGGGGAGAGGGAATCAGAGAGGTGGATACATGCTAGTTCCTTTCCTTGGTTAAGTCTTTTGGAATCTTTCTTAGCAACGTAAAGTTCCTTATCTCCTCTACAAATGCTGCTCAATTTGCATCATGCCCATTCTTCTCACATGAAGAAAGTGATACACATGTCTCATTATTATTTGTTGAATTATATGACATGTAATTTGCTTAGTCATATGTTTGGGGAAGTTAATTTCGTTATATTGTTTGCCTTTTATCTGTGTCGTATAATTAAATTATTTTTTTTGTTTTTCATGTTTTTAAAGAGTGGAGGAGAAGGAGGCAGAACTGTATAATGCAATTCAATACAAATATGCTAATTTCTCAATAGAAATAAAAAATGCTATATTTGCTGGAAGATATATTACAACAGCTGATGATTTTGTATTAGGTCTATGGGAATTAAGGAATCACACCAGATGGGCCCAACACGCCTGGTGTGCTTGTTCAGTCCAGCCCAAATGCTTATATACCGTTTTTTTGGTTGAAACCCATAGGCTTATATACCGTTTTTACAGAGCATATGTTATGTTATTCTTTGTTAACCTGTATACCGTTTTCATAAAGCTATATGAAAATATTTTATTTTCTAGAATCTTTACTTAAAGTTTGATTATATTTACATGTATGATTAACTATTTTCATTATACATCTATAATCAATTTTTTTTTTCTTTCTTTCTTTGAGAAAGTATTTCAAATTAAGCTTCAGATATCATATCTGCTTTTCGGGTCCTACATGTGGTTGGTTTCATAATTCTTTCAAACAGAACAAAGGGACCAGGATAGCTCTAGCTCCTAATGAAACTAGAATTTACAATGATGAGGTCTCTAGAATTTTTGGATGTTCAATTGAAAAAATCATTCACCCCACAGAAAACAGATATCCATCATTAACACAACCTTGCATATAGCTAGCTATCATGATCAATGGATTAATTTATTAAGTCATTTGGATCAATAAACAAACGTTAAGCCTATAATTTTAATATTTATATATTTGGAAAGAACTTAGGATTGTCTATTAGATCATATTGATCTTAATTTATCACAGCTAAATCAAGAAAATTAGTCGTTCCTTCAAAACAGTTGGGTCCAGTTTATTGATCAAATTATTTAGTCTCATAATTTTACAGTCATTTCATCAAAGAAAAACCTTAGAGAGTTGATTCTTTAAGGGAAATTTTCAAAAACCCCCTAACTTTTCTGCTATTTATCAAAAACCCCCTAACTTTTCAATGTTCTTCAAAAAACCCCTATAAAGTGAATTCAATTTTTTTTTAGCCCCTATGGTGTTAAATTCAACTTTTCCATCCAATTTTGATTTGTAAAAGACTAAAATACCACTCATATATTTATTTTCATGTCAATTTTATTGCATTAAATAAAAAAATTATATTTTACACTAAATTTAAATTAATGACTACAATATAGACAAAATCACAATAAATAGTAATGACGAAAATAATATTTTACGAAATATAAAATTATAATTTAAATATAGGATAATAAAAAAATTGTAATATAACACCATAAAATAAAAACTAACATATCATAAAATAATATCATAAAATATCGTAAAATTAACATCGTAAAATATTATATTAAAAAATAATATATTTATTTATTATTTTATTGAATATAATAAAATATGAAAATAAATATATGAGGGGTATTTTAGTCTTTTACAAATCAAAATTGGATGGAAAAGTTGAGATTAACACCATAGGGGCAAAAAAAAAAAATTGAATTCACTTTATAGGGAGTTTTTGAAGAATATTGAAAAGTTAGGGGGTTTTTGATAAATAGCAGAAAAGTTAGGGGGTTTTTGATTAATTTCCCATTCTTTAAAGTAATTAATCAAATTCTTCTTAGAAAAATGTTGGCCTTACTAAAAATGATAAAATGATGTTAATATTGAAGCCAACCCAAGTGTCTGTGTCTGTGTCTGTGTCTGTTTCTGTTTGTATATGTTTAGCCCGGGCCCCTGTAAAAACAATGGTACCGCCCCCCTGCTTTCAAATGTGTAAAGATGAAAAACTTTTTCCTTTCTTAGTTTTAAAGTGAAAGATTGAGACAGAAGAAAAGACATCAATATTATACACTAGTTGTTATTAGCTTTATGACCCACTTAATTAATAAGTGGGCAGATTCTTTTTAAGAATAGGGACAGGAAAAGACGAGTCATTCCAACCAGTCTAGGTTCAGTGAATGTGGTCTTCAGACCATAAGAATCAATGCTTCTTTCAAAATATCATAAAAATCAATCCTTAATCCAATCAAAAGCTTCTCTTGGTTTCTTGTTCTTGTTATAACATATCATTTGAAGTACGGGAATGATGAAGAAATATGATTTAAAAGGAGGTAAGAAGGAAGGCATGGCGATGTAGAAAAGGAAGAGTTTGATTCATGGAGTTCCCCTTTGATTTCACTTCAACTGCCTGGTCCTTTTCCAAGGTTCAAGCAGCATATATTATACTTAGACGGAGATAATAAGAGAGATTATTTACCATCTTTTTTTGAATAATATTTGCTATCTTTGTAGCCTTGTTTTGTGATTCATGCAATAGAGGATTTTTGAGCTGCTTTATCCGTCTTATCTTAGAATTTAGATGTTACATATTTCTTGATTTCTTTTTTATTATATTAAAAAGAAGAGATCAATTCAGTTCCATTTATTTATTGGCAATGAGATTTGAACCCTAAATTTTTTTTAGGTCATTTTCAAATGCAATAATATTAATTGAAGCCACCAGTTCAACATTGAGAGAGATTAAAATTAAAGAAAGAAGTAATGCTACTTAGCTTAAAAATCACCCTCTGATAAATTAAACATAGATAGACGAAGAACAAACAATACATAATTTCCATTTCGAATATTATTCATCATTATTAAAAAAGAAAGCAAAAATTAAACACACATCAAATGACCAAGCCCCAAATTAGACCTCAAATCAAAGTTCATATGTTATCAAACTAGGACGGCAATGCCAGAAAATGCGTAGTGCATTTTAGGCCAGTGTGAAGTGCTTGAAGGGAACTCCAAAGAACAGCCAGCTTAATTATTGTTCCTTGAATCGTCACTGTATTAGAAATGTTGGCTATCATCCAGAGTTCCTCCAAACACTTCACTATAGCAAATGCATAATACATAAAGAATATGAAGTGCTTGAAAGGAACTCTAGAGAACAACTAACTAAATTATTATTTCTCGAATTCTCACTACATCAGAAAATGTTGGGTATCATCTTGAGTTCCCCCAAACACTTTACTACAGCAAATCCACGGTGCATTTTAGGCCGATGTGCAGTGCTTTAAGGGAAGTCAAGAGAACAACCAGCTTGATTATTGTTCCTCGAATTCTCATTACATTAGAAAATGTTGGATATCATCCAGAGTCCCCCCAAACACTTCACTACAAATAATACATAATGCATTAGGTCAACGTGAAGTGCTTGAAGAGAATTCTAGAGAACAACCAGCTTAATTATTGTTTCTCTCATTTAACACTATGTCATAAAATATTGGATATATCATCTAGAGTTCCTCCAAACACTTCACAATTAGCTAATGCATAATGCATATGAAGCAGACGTGAAGTATTTGAAAGGAACTCTAGAGAACAACCAATTTGTTAGCCTCTATCATGCTACAAAATGTTAGGCGCCTCTCGATGTTCCCCATACGTTTAGAGGTATTTTGGATCCCATTGAATTGCTTGAGGGAAACTCCATGGGACAATAACACGCTTCATCTCTCATGGACCCTGATATTTCTTGCTATTTTGTCTTAAGACCATCCTCAATAGCTGTATTTATAATATAAGGGAGAGTATAGCACAAATTCTTATCTTCTCATGACATGAAAATGATGCCGAACACATAAACAAAACTGCTCCTAGTCGTGTTCCTAGCCAAGATTAAATTCAGAAGGAATGAACCAAATACCTGCTGCCTCTAATCTCATTACTATTCGAGGTCATGTCTTTTTGCATTTGTCAAACCCATCTAGATGCTAAATATTTGAAAAAGAACCTCGTACTGTCATATTAATTCCTTCCATTACATGAAAACAACCGGTTCTATTGTTAAATTGTCTATGCTACATTAAACAGTTGCTTAAGTGGGCCATTATTGCATCCTTAATTAGATACCAAAGCCATGCATGGAGATAGAAGGATTGCATTAAGGGCATGACACAAAAGTTCATACCCCCTCTGCCCCATTCATGTCTAGATTACACACATGTCTACATTCAGTGAATACTTCCCTCACAATGCACACTCAAAATGATTCTCTTTCGGCTGCACTGAACGAAGTATTGTTGATTCCAGATAATAACTATGAAGTAGATGTTTCCTAAGTTAAATTTATAGATAAGTTACAACAGATCTAAAGATTCGAACTTAGAATAAAAGATTACTGGTACTACATCATCAAGTTCAAAACACAAAAGTAACAAACTAATAAGTACTGGTACCACTTCATAAGTTCAAACACAGAAGTAACACATACTAATAACTCCTGCCCCACCCTCTCTAATGAGGAAGACAAAGTTGCATGACGATGGTCTCATAATGGGGTCTTCACAACAAAGTCTTGCTACAACTTCTTCTTTCGAACGAACACACAATCCTGATCGAACGGGAAGCTATGGCGCCTTAAGGTGTTAAAATATAAAGATGCATTTGTATGTTATGAAGGCAGTTAACTAATTAGAAAAGATGTTTTTTGGAAATAAGATTTCTTGATAAGAAATTTTGGTATTACCATAAATTAGATTTTTTGACAAGGAGGTTTAGTATTTCCATGTATAAGTGTTAAATGGGGCAGTAATTTTTTGAGTTGTTTCCTTATATTAGATATGACTATCCTATAAATAGAGGGGTAGGGGTAGAGTCTTATTTATTCCAACAACTACAATATTTTGTATCTCTTTCTTTCTCTTGTAATAAGAAATTTATCTTATTTTTCAAGTTCCATTGTTCAATTCTTTCTTCTTCTATTATTGTTCTTTCTTGGGATAGTGTGAGCGTATTGCTACACTATTATTTCTGTTGCTAATAATCACAAGGTCGCTGCGGTTTAGTGCTGCTGTGTTACTGCGCAGTCACTATTGTTCTGTTTCTTTGTTAGCGACGCGATTATCTGGTTCAGTCCTTGTGTGACTGTCTGGTTTCTTTATATGGTATCAGAGTTTCAAGGGTGATAGACGACGACATTGGCAATAGACGGTGTTGTTCTCGTCCCTTGGTGAAGAAGATGATTGTTTATTACGGCATCCATGGAGTTTGGAGGTCGGGTTAGTGGACTTGGTATTGAGTCTCTAAATCTTTCGAATTATTCTAGAGTTGTATGGAGTCTTGTATTAGGAGTGAGGGGTTATGGGAGATTGTTGTTGGTACGGAGGTTGCACCGACGCCTGTCACCGATACGAATGGTACAGTGACGAATGCAGACGCAGTAAAGGAGTGGTCGAAAATGAATGCTAAGGCGGAATTTTTGTTGAAGACGTCGATATCACGCGATATATTCAAGCATATTAAGGGGTGCAAATCGGCGGCTGAGATTTGGAGAACTTTTGACGAGTTGCTCAACAAGAAGAACACAGCACGATTACAATTTCTGGAGAATGAGTTGGCGGGTTGCACACAAGGTGAATTATCTATCTCTCAATATTTCTTGAGAGTAAAGAGTTTATGTTCTGAAATTTCTATCTTGGAACCGGAGGAGGCTATTTCGGAGGCGAAGTTGAAGCGGTATATTATTCGCGGTCTTCGAAGAGAGTATGTCCCTTTCGTTACCTCAATACAAGGGTGGGCGCAACAACCATCCCTGACGGAGTTTGAAAATTTGCTCGCTTCTCAAGAATCGTTGGCTCGACAAATGACGGGTATTTCGGTTTCTGAAGGCGAAGGTCACGCTCTTGTGTCTAACAAAGTAAAAACTCGGTATGACCAAGAGGAACGGAAGAAGGAGGTTATGAAGAAGGGGGAGTCTTCATCAAATAGTGGTTCTCGGTAAACTATCAAGTATTACCGATATGGGAAACTCGGTCATATAAGGAAAAATTATCGTGTTAACTTGAGAGAAGGAAATGCCGTGAGTAAAGAGGATATTGTGAAGTGTGAAGTTTGGGATACGGGTTTCGTAGCAGAAGGAGTTTTGTTAGACGTGTGTGCTTCTGTTAACTACGAGGACAACTGGATCATTGATTCCGGTTGTGGTTATCATTTGACTAGTGACGATTCCAAGTTTTCTTCACTTCGCGGGTATAAAGGCAATACTTCCTTTGTTACTGCCGACAACAGTGTTCACCATGTGGTGAATGAGGGAGCGGTTGTTGTTTCTGATAAAGACAACAGGTCGATAACTCTCAACAGTGTTTATCACGTGCCTGGTATGAAGAAGAATCTTCTTGTCGGTGGCGAATGGGGTTGATGCAGGTCACTATGTGTTGTTTGGCCTGAATGATGTGAAGTTCCTCCGGAATGTGGAGGAGGTGAAGGGTGATGTTACTCACGTCGGTAAGAGGGTAAAAGACTTGTATGTTCTTTCGGCTTCTTCCTCGTATGTTGACAAGATGATCAACAATGATGGTGTGTCGGTTTGGCATGCTAGGCTCGACCATGTGGGTATTGACAAGTTGAAGGCGATGGTTTTGAGGAATCTTGTTAACGGGCTTCCATCTCTTTCTTTTGCAAGTGCTATTGAGGTGTGTGAGGGTTTCCAATATGGTAAATCTCATCGGCTGCCTTTCGAGAAGTCTCAGTCAAGGTGTAAAGGTGCGTTAGAACTTATTCATGGGTCCTACGCAAAATGCGTCGTACGGGGGTGCTCGGTATATGTTGGTACTCGTCGACGATTTTACACGGTATACTTAGGTTTATTTTCTGATGGAGAAACGAGAGACATTTTTTAAATTTCGAGAATTTAGAATAATGGTTGAGGGAAGGCTTGGTAAAAGAATTAAGAAGTTTCGAACCGACAATGGAGGCGAGTTTACATCCAAGGATTTTCTCTCATTTTGCGAGAGGCATGGCATCAAGAAGGAGTTGACTTGTGCTTATACACCGCAACAAAATGGTGTGGCGGAAAGGAAAATTCGGCATCTGGTGGAGGTATGTAGGAGTTGGGTGTACGCGAAAAATTTACCGAAGGCCTTATGGGCGGAAGGTATGGCATGTGCTACCTACGTGATTAATCGGCTTCCCTGTAGTCCGATTAACATGAAGTCACCTCACGAGTTGATGTTCGATGAGAAGCCAAGCGTGAAGCATTTGAAGGTGTTCGGTTGTACGTGTTTTGTTCACATACCGGACGAGAAGAGGACGAAGTTAGACGCTAAGGCTCGGAAGTGCATTTGGTTATGATGAAAGAAAGAAGGAATGGAAATGCATGGATCCGACAACTCATAAATTCATTGTCTCTCGAGACGTGGTGTTTGATGAAGCATCTTCTCTATATGGTGATGGTGGTTCCCAAGTGGTAGTTTCGAATCTGCCGACGCCACCTGTTGGTCACGTGAGAAACCCGGGTGTTAATGACATGGGTAACCTGAGTGAAGATCCGAGGTTCTCTTCTCCTACGTCGACAATCACGAGTTCAAGTGAGATGGATCGAGGTGACAGGAGGAGAAACAAAGTGCAATAGCAAGAAGAGGGAAATGCACAAGCTCTAAGGAGGTCGACAAGGACGGTAACTCGGTCCGCTAGATATAGAGATGAAAACTTCGTGTCGACGTAGTCATGTTTCTTTTCAAGATCGTCGGATGGTGAACCTTCATGCTTTGAGGAGGCGAAAGGTAACAAGTAGTGGGAAGATGCTATGGACGAGAAGATGCAAGCTCTTCGAAAAAATGAAACTTGGGATCTTGTTCCGAAGCCCAAGGGAGTGGACCCGGTTACTTGCAAATGGGTCTACAAGTTGAAATGTAAGGCGGATGAGAGTGTTGAGCGCTATAAAGCTAGGCTTGTAGCGAGAGGATTTTCTCAACGGTATGGCGAGGATTATGAAGAGACTTTTAATCCTGTCGCCAAGATGACATCGGTGCGAGTTGTGATTACAATGGCTGCTTCGCTAGGTTAGAAGTTGTGGCAGCTAGATGTGAAGAATGATTTCCTGTATGGTGAACTCGACAAGGATATTTATATGGAGCAACCGGTTGGATATATTTCCAAAGTGCGTCCTGAATATGTGTGCAAGCTGAAGAAGGCACTTTGTGGTTTGAAGCAGGCATCTCGAGCTTGGTATGGCAAGATTGCGGAATATTTGCAATTTTGTGGTTATTTTTCTTCGAGTTCGGATTACAGTTTATTTGTGAAAAGGAAGGCGGGTCTACACGTGGTCGTCATTTAATACGTGGACGACATGATCATCACCCGCAATAATGAAGGCGAAGTTGTAAGACTTCGGGACGAGCTCTCGATTTGATTCGAGATGAAGGATCTTGGAGAGCTTAGTCACTTCCTGGGATTGAAAGTGGAAGGTTTGAAAGATGTGAATTTTGTCTCTCAAACGGGTTATGCTGGGAAGCTCATTGAGAAATTTGGCGTAAAAGAATGTAAGCATTATTCGACACCGTTGGATGCAAATTTCAAATTGAGACGTGATGATGGAAAGATACTTCTTGGATCCTCGGAAGTTTCGAGCTATTGTTGGAAGCCTGATTTATCTCACGATTATTAGACCGGATATTGCCTTCGCGGTCGGCCTGATGAGTCGGTTTACGCATGCTCCGACAAAGTCGCATCTGGATGCAGCGAAGAGAATTCTCAAATATGTGAGTTCGACTCTTGATCTCGGGTTATTTTATAAGAAGGATTCCGAGTTCGTTTTGCTTGGATATACCGATGCTGACATGGGAGGTGATTTGGATGATCGGAGATCGACATCCGGTTATGTTTTTTATTGTGGTTCTGCAAGTGTTTCTTGGTGTAGTAAGAAGCAAGATTCAGTGTCTCTTTCTAGTACTGAGTCGGAGTACAAGGCTTCATCACTTGCGGCACAAGATTATGTTTGGTTGCGGAGGTTGGTTGAGGATGTTTACAACACGATTATGAGTCCTACGGTTATTCGAGGCGACAATCAGAGTGCATTGAAGTTGGCGACCAATCCTGTGTGTCATGTGAGAACCAAGCACATCGAGATCGAGCATCACTTCATTCGTGAAAAGGTGCTTGATGGAATTATTGGAGTTGGGGAGGTGAGAAGCGTTGACAATGTGGCTGATATCTTCACCAAGTCTCTCTCCAAGGGATCATTCGAGTTATTGCGAGCCAAGTTTGGGCTCGTGGCCAAATGCATTTTAAGGGGGAGTGTTAAAATATAAAGATGCATTTATATGTTATGAAGGCAGTTAACTAATTAGGAAATATGTTTCTTGGAAATAAGATTTCTTGACAAGAAATTTTGGTATTACCATAAATTAGATTTTTTGACAAGGAGGTTTAGTATTTCCATGTATAAGTGTTAAATGGGGCAATAATTCTTTGAGTTGTTTCCTTATATTAGATATGACTATTCTATAAATAGAGGGGTAGGGGTAGAGTCTTATTCATTCCAACAACTACAATATTTTGTATCTCTTTCTTTCTCTTGTAATAAGAAATTTATCTTATTTTTCAAGTTCCATTGTTCAATCCTTTCTTCTTCTATTATTGTTCTTTCTTGGGCTAGTGTGAGCGTATTGCTACACTATTATTTCCGCTGCTGATAATCACAAGGTCTTTCTTTGGTTTAGTCTTGCCGTGTTCTTTCGCGAGTCACTATTGTTCTGTTTCTTTGTTAGCGACGCGATTATCTGGTTCAGTCCTTGTGTGACTGTCTGGTTTCTTTATAGTCCCCACTAAAATCAAATTCTTCCTATGGCTCACAATGAGAGATCAACTACCCAACGAAACCTCACGAGGAAAGGATGGAGTGCTAATAACTCATGCGTCCTATGCCCTTTTAGCAGACAACTATGGCTCCTAAACGGGACCGTTACCCGTATTGCAGACCAATCGCCACTTATTTTTTGGGATAGAGAAAGAAGAACCAAAACTACCCTAATGGAGGCGACGAAGTGGGACTGCATATGGTCTGCGGTGTGCTGGAATATATGGAAGCAAAGGAACCAAATAATCTTCAACAACAAGGCTGTGCCGCCAGCAATTACAAATCAATTCGCCACACAAGACGCTACAATCTGGTACAATGAACTAGCCTAAAGGTGTCATCGCTTAATGCAGCGGGACCAGGAGATTTTAGGCTAGCAGACGATGTCAAAACGTCTCTCTCTTGTATTGTATTTTATCTTATCGTTTCTTTGTTGGTTGTCTTTCAAATCTCCATGTATCCCAAAAAACTTTTTTATTTTTATTAAATGAAAATGCCTAGTAGGCAATCGCCTGCCGGGACCCAAAAAATAACTCTTGCCACCGGACAAATATACACGTCACCTAATACTACAACCAACAGTCGTAAACATCAGCAAACCATCATACGATTCACAAGACACCACACATATACCCCACTACTCAATTCACACAACTCCTCAACCCCCATCTAACACAACTCAGTCTCAAATTTCAAACTAATTCCCATGCTTAAACAACTCCTGATACAACAATTTCACCCCATACAGCGCATTCAACCTCACAATACTCTCACCCGCTCACAAAATTGACAAAACCTACAATATGCGCCCCGCAACTTGGTCCTGCCTAGAAGAAGTCCCATCGCCACATTAGCCGTTCTCTTACAATTCCCGCAAATATGAATCTGCGAAATGCTCAGAGTAAACAACCTGCCGTGCAGATTGGAGGCGGCTCTGTGACCGTGAGCCAACAGGCAATCTCGCTCCATCTCGCCGAACTTGACTCTGCCGAATCGCTTTCGGTCGGCGACAGGCTGGCGCGTCAGAAGATGGACTGGGCCCGTGTTGCGAAACTTGATCTTATCTTCTGCCATGTGGATCGGATGTTGATAGAATGTCGGCCCGATGAAGACTAAGGAGCCGTGTCTTTGCAGAATTTCTTAAGTTTTGCGGTGTTTGGAGGTGGAGTGGAGTTGATCTCCATGTGTGAGATTGATGCTTCGTCTGACATTGTTACCTGCATGCAAAAAGTTAAGTTCTTTAATTTATTACTGAGTAATAGAGTGATAACAAAGAAGCAAAACATTAGAATGGTCTAAAAAAACTTTACAATGTTTCTAAATTGGCATGATCTAATCGAAAAAAAACTCAGAAATAAAAGAATTACACAGCTCAAGGTGCAAATGGGCTCGTTATCTAGTGGTTAAATGCAAAGTATCATAAACCATAGATCATAAGTTCAAATCTCATTTGCATAGAAAAAATGGATGTTGGATATAGAACCATCTCCATTCTATCAAAAAAAAATTATACAGCTCAAGGTTGTTGTGTCGTGCTTCTAATTTCACCAGGCTAAACTTCCATCACAAAATTTCGGGTTTTCACTCTTTACAAAAGATTAGGGCTTAACAAAAGTGCGGGAACACAAAAATAAAGAACAACAATTAACAACTAATAGCGGCATTGCTGAAATTAATCTCTGTAGCTCGGATTCCGGCCAACAAAAGCTAGAATTGACTGAATAAAACGGGGAAAACGCCACACCTTTCAAAATCCTTCAAACAGGCGACGGATCAAGCATTCTTAGGTTAAATCGATCTTTCTGGGAGTTTGAAAACCAAGATTTCACGCAGCAGAGATGGTCCAAAACCTGAAAATGAAATCCTGATCTTTTCCAGTTGAATTGATCTATTTATTCGGCACTCATAGAGAAGCTATATTGGGCCAGGCCAGGCCAGGTCTGAATGTGCAGTGCATTTCATTTTGAGCAGACGAGAAAAATAAGATTTGA
This sequence comes from Juncus inflexus, assembly GCA_024447665.1. Taxonomy (NCBI): domain Eukaryota; kingdom Viridiplantae; phylum Streptophyta; class Magnoliopsida; order Poales; family Juncaceae; genus Juncus; species Juncus inflexus. The sequence goes on from JAJHPC010000008.1 coordinate 10,402,211, forward strand.
CACATTATTTAGCTGAAGAAATATCAATGATCTCATATGTAAACATGACTAATATTTTTAAAGTTTTCTTTTTAATTCACAAAATAAGCAAATTTGCACAGCTGTATCCTTTCAAGTTTTTACAAGGAAAAGTAATGTGTGACAATTTGTCACTACAAAATTTTGTCACAATCTGTTAGATTTTTAAGTATAATACAAGTTACAAACCAGATGATAATTCTATGGACTTACACAACAAGACAGGTTAGTTAAATAAAACATGGGATGACTAAATAAATTTAACTTAAATTTAAGTTCATCTAAAATAAATGGATGCACCTATTGCAACAGACCACTTGGTCTCCTTATTTGATTTAGTGCACAATTTTGATCCGCTGCCTCTTTCAAACTGGAAGTACCATTGTGCTTAATTAGTTAGAGTAGGTTCACATATTATCCTTTCGATAAGATTGGAAAGTTTTGACAGGATGTCTTAGTTGACAGGATGTTCCAGTTGATTGTCTCAGCTAACTAGGGGCACTACTCTCCCTGATAAGACTAGTCGGTCTTGTCCGATTGACCATACCAACAAGATTTGTCTGATTGTCTATGCCAATTGGCCTGGTCTAAATTGTATATATGGGTTGGTAGTGTCGGAACATATACACTGGAAAACAACATATAGTTCATTAGCTCTAAATTTCGAAATACAAAAAAAGAAAAATAATAAATTAGTAGTAATACCTTCGAGGTAAAGAGCTAGAACTAGAGCTAGGCTCTATGTGATGAGGTTCGCTTTATAGTCGCATAATTCATATTTTGATGACTATTAAATAAAATATAAAAATATATATCAACATAGAATTAACAAAAATCTACTGCACAATGCTGAAAAAAATAACTCACATGTCGAAGAGATTTATTGTATTTTGACGACTATTAGCATATCTTTGTGAATGGCGTGGTTTTCTTTTGGTTTCCTCCAACACCTGACAAGAGAGATTTATTGTATTTTTTTATCTTAAGTTTTTATCCCGAGACAAATCTATACATTTCATTTTATATCTAGCAGAGTTTTAACAACTTTTATACTGAAAGGAATGGAAATATAAATCCTTTGCTCACACAATTTGTGTTTCTTTGTTAGTTAAGTCATGTTTTCTCTGTGAGTGCTAAATGATTTTTTTGTAAATTATGGAAGTTCTTTCTCTTGTTAAGTGGTATGTGCCAATTATTTTATTCTATATGATAGATTAAATATTCATATTATGCTATTGAGATAGATACTATTTTCCTTTTTAAAGGACGAGCAGGAAAGAATAACTCTCTTCTATTTCCCATATATTATTAAAATTTATGACAAATTTGGGAAAAAATATTTAAGAGAGTTTAATTAATTTTTCAAAATGAAAACATTTGCGAGATAATTTGGGGCTAATATCACTGGAAAAAAATTTGTGTGTTATGCTGCGGTTTTTTAATTGTTGCTAATTCGTTAGACTATTTATTATATAAAATCTAATAATGTCACTTGAAGTAAATATCCATCTGCGCTTATACAAACGTCTTTTTAATTTTTTTTTATAATTTGTCTCTTATATAATGTTATATACATATTTTCTTACATAGTTGATCTTTACATACTTATAAAATGAGAAAAAAATCAGAATCATATCAGCATGAAGTACAAAACAAAGAGAAAATTTCAAACTTACAACACCACCACTCTTTTAGACATTTTTGCCCACAGGCTTTTACATATTATTCAAAAAAAAAAAAAAACGTAACATGAAAAATAACATATTATTCAAAAATAGGAAGACTAGCATAGGATTCTCTTGAATTGCATGGTCCAAATGCCAGTAAATTACAGCCGAAATTATAGTAAATTAAAAAGCAGACCAAGTCATTTAGTTCAATATACCTCATAATCTATGAATTAATTTCTGTGTGACTTTATCTTGTTGCACTCTTTTTTTTTTTTTTTTTTAATTCAAACCCATCATCATTGGGTTGAAAGACTTATTAAATAATATTAAATGCATTTGCTAGAATTTGAACTTGGTTATCTGTAGAACTTGATTATCTTATAGGGTGCAAAATATAATAGCATGTGTATGTTTTATTGTAGAGCAATTTGATTTAAATAAATACTAAAAGTTACTAGATAACTGTTATATGATTTCCATGCTTTTAATTTCAACAAATGAGCAAGTATTTTATTTGAACAAATGCTCATCTGGGTTGAATTAGGAATATGATAGACAAACTTAGCTAGATGATATGTACTTCCGAAAGTTTAGATAACAAATCGTGCCAAACCAAGGTTTATGGTCACATTCTCTTTTTGTTAATTTATTTATTTATCAGAAATACTATGTATATGGATTTAATGATCATGCATGCAAAGAAAATGTGACCTTATGAACAAAGAAGTTCAAATTGTGTGTGGAGATTTAGCACTATTTAGTAAGTCATTCAGGGCCGTTTGATTCGAGTGTTGAATCATATCTTAGAATGTATGGATTTCAAGGAATTATATTTTAAAGAACGTAATTCCAAGTCGTGTATTATTTTTGTTTTTGGTTTGGTGTATTTATTTCAAGGATTATAAAGTATTTAGATTTATTGACATTCTAAATTTATAAAATTTAATTAGATCAACTAATTAATGAGAGGAAAACAAATTCTTTTTAAAAAATTTGTTTCCTTAATTATACATTTCATCCTCATGAGAATAAAGAATACCACCAATTTTATGGTAATCTGATTCTTACCAAATATCACCTAAAACATCCTAAATGCCATTAAATTATTATATAATGCTTAAACAAATATTAGAATGAAATCCATGTGTAGATGCCAAGGCATCCAAAAAATAAAGCTCAAATCCAAACGGCCTGGTGGGTTTGAAAATCTAAAAAAAAAATTGTGTGAAGGAAAAAAGATTTACTCTTCAATGTGTAGTATAAATGGGAAGGTATGGAATTGCTTAAAGAATAATTTTTAATCGAGTGCTGTTACTCTACCCCCAAAATTTCCATTGGAGGGCTCGATGACGTGGAAAGTGTAATTTGTGGTGCTCAACGAAAAAAACTTTGACTCTTAAGAGCTGGTCCGTTAGATTTACTATCAACCCTTTAGATTTATTACCAGCTGGGCCCGATTGCTGGTCGTGGCCCGTTTTATTCACCATCAGCTCGTTAGATTTATCACATGATTCATTTTGTTTAGCATTCGGCCCGTTTCATTTGTCACCGTACAATTTTTTTTTTCCAGTTTCGTTGAACACTTGGGCGGGATAAAATTCAAATTTCAAAATTTCATACAAAATACCATACATCAAAAAAGAAACTAAAAACCCCTTCCGCCTCTCTCTTCCCAAAAAGAAACCTCCACGCCACCAATTCCTTCACCTTCTGATGGCTGCGGATTCATCTCCATTTGCCGGTGAAATTAGAGACGCCGGCTGGGGTGTATCAGTGGCTTAACAGGCGACCTTGTATTGTTTTTCCTTCTTCGTTCCTAGCTCCTCCTTCCGTTTCTGCCTCTCCAAGTCGTTGCAGGCGCAACAGAAGAATCTCTATGGTTCAAACATGGTGATTTTGAGAGTTTGGTTTAGTGAGCTGGAGGTGTTTGATGATATGTCTGAGAAGAAGAAGAATGAGCATCTGACATCTCCTTTCGCCTTTCTTGCCAAGATGCAACTTGATCGAGTAAGTGGCTGATTTAAAGCCATTTTATTAAATTTTACTAGATATTGAATTCTCCCTTACAAAGATGTTAGCTTTGGCTGCCAATGTGAGTTCAAATTTTTTTTAATGAATTGGAAGAGGTTAGTTAGTTTAGCTTTGATTTTATCAAATCTGTCGTCCATTTTTCCCTTTCAATTTTTGTTCTTTTTTTTCACCATAATTTCAAATTTAGGGGATGGTTCAACAACAGACTTGCAATTCAGGATCTAATTGAACAAAATATTTTATTATCAATTCAAAAGATGGTTAAATGGATTTGTAAGTTGATTAATCTTTCACTATATGAATTCCGTGTTTGTCTTGTGGGCACAACAACAGGTTTTTTGTTGAAGGCAAGAGGTACAGAATGCCGATGGATTTAATAATATTTTGATTACCAGCTTGATTTGTCTTTTTTGTTTCATTTATCTCACGTATAATAAGATTTATTATATGTAAAGTTGTGACCTTCCATTTTTTTTATTTGGTTTGCAAATGTATAGTAAGATTTATCGTATCTATTGAAATTATCATTATAATTTGCTGGTGTTTATTTTTTTCATTTCATTTATTATTTACTAGGTTGTTACATTTAGTTATGAATTTGAATCGTGTTAAATATTATAAATCTGGATAATGATGTTAAATTTAAATAGGTGATAAATTTCAAATCTTCACCAAATTCAATACATTTCATAGAGCAATTTGATTCACCGTGGAATTTTTAGGTACTACTCAGTAGTAACTAAGAATCACCACCAATTTAGTTTATCATTTATTTTAGATACTACAAATTGAGTACGAATCACAACCAAAATTGATCTACCATGTTTTTAGTACTACAAATTGAGTAAGAATCACCACAAATTTGAAAATCTTACATGGATTTGAAATTTGAAAATCTTGCCCAAATTCACAACTGCCTTATTCAAATAATAAAAAAAAGTGAAATCTATTAAATCAAGAAACATACAAAAAAATTGAAATATCTAAGGCTGGATCTCTCTAATGAAAAAAGGGAAAAAAATTGATCCTAAAAATCCAGAAATAATTGAAACAATAATTAAAAACTATATAATATCTTAAAAAATAAGAAGATTTCAAGAATAATAAAATTTATGAAAAATTATGCAAAAAAATAAAAGAAAACTAAAAAGTCTAAATAATTCTGAAATAACCACAAAACAATTAATAATTATTGAAAATCTCAGAAAAAAAATATAAAAAGTCAAAAAAAAAAAAATCTGAGCAATCCGAAATATATGGTAAAACTTTAATAATTCGAAATATTCGAAAGAACTTGTTGAAAGCTGAAAAATAGGAAATGTATTACAAAAATCGAAAGGAAATATATAAATTTAGTAAAAATTTGAAAAAGGATAAAAAAAAATTGGGCCAATTTCTGAAACAAAACCGACAACAAGAATTTTATCATAAACTTGAAAAACCTCCAGAAACTCATGATCATCACTTTGAAATTTACAAGAAGTGGAAAAATATGGAAATTTTTGTTTAAAAATTGATGAATCTAAAAGATCTCGAAGAATGATAAAAAAAGCTTCGAAAAACAAAAAAAGGAAAAAAAAAAATCCAAGAAATACTTTTCACACATACAATTCACTCGGGCATTTCATCGAACATATGGCGTGCATGGTTCAAAAATAGCAAAATTTGGAAGCAATATAACAAACACCTTCCGTGAAAAAAACACACAAAATAAAAGATGAAAGAAGTTTTGGGAGTCAATTGGATTTACCAAACCCTTCACTACTTTCACTGCATCATTCATTTTAGGCCAGTGTAAAGTAATTGAATTTCAACATATACTTCACTATAACTATTGCGCAGTCCATTTTCTTTCAGGGGGAAAAAAATCCATAGTCCATTTTTAGATTAACATTAAGTATTTGGAAGATATCCACAGAAGAAGTAACGCATTTATTGATCCTTGGACTTCTGACCACAAAAGAAAATGTTGATTGTTTGTTAGCTATAGTTCCTCCAAACATATAACTACAGACTGCAACCAATGTGTAGTATTTTAGGCTAACGTGAAATGCTTGAAAGGAACTACAGGCAACAACCAAAATAATAGTTATTGTTATTATGAATTCTCATTCCATCGGAAAAAAAAATATTGGGTATAATCTAGAGTTCCCCAAACACTTCATTTGACTACAACGATTGCATAGGCATTTTTGGTCCAGCGTGAAGTGCTTCAAGGGAACTCCAGAGAACGACCAGCTTAATTATTGTTCCTTGAATCCTCACTGTATTAGAAATGTTGGCTACCATCCAGAGTTCCTCTAAACACTTCACTATAGCAAATGCATAACGCATAGAGAATGTGAAATGCTTAAAAGGAACTCTAGAGAACAATCAACTTAATTATTATTTTTCGAATTCTCACTACATCAGAAAAAATTGGGTATCATCTAGAGTTCCCCCAAACACTTCACTACAGCAAATCCACAGTGCATTTTAGACCGATGTGAAGTGCTTTAAGGGAACTCAAGAGAACAACCAGCTTGATTATTGTTCCTCGAATTCTCATTGCATTAGAAAATGTTGGGTATCATCCAGAGTTCCCCCAAACATTCATTACAACTAATGCATAATGCATTAGGTCAAAGTGAAGTGCTTGAAGAGAACTATAGAGAACAACCAGCTTAATTTTCGTTTCTCTCATTTAACACTATGTCATAAGATATTGGATATATCATCTAGAGTTCCTCCAAACACTTCACAATTAGCTAATGCATAATGCATATGAAGCAGACGTGAAGTATTTGAAAGGAACTCTAGAGAACAACCAATTTGTCAGCCTCTACAACTTGTCAGCCTCTATCATGCTACAAAATATTAGGCGCCTCTCGATGTTCCCCAAACATTTAGTGGTATTTTGGATCCCATTGAAGTGCTTGAGGGAAACTCCATGGGAAAATAACACGCTTCATCTCTCATGGACCCTGATATTTCTTGCTATTTTGTCTTAAGACCAACCTCAATAGCTGTATTTATAACATAAGGGGGAATATAGCACAAATTCTTATCTTCTCATGACATGAAAATGATGCCGAACACATAAACGAAATTGCACCTAGTCGTGTTCCTAGAAAAGATTAAATTCAGAAGGAATGAACCAAATACCTGCTGACATGAAAATGATGCCGAACACATAAACGAAATTGCACCTAGTCGTGTTCCTAGAAAAGATTAAATTCAGAAGGAATGAACCAAATACCTGCTGCCTCTAATCTCATTAATATTCGAGGTCATGTCTTTTTGCATTTGTCAAACTCATCTAGATGCTAAATATTTGAAAAAGAACCTCCTACTGTCATATTAATTCCTTCCATTACATGAAAACAACCGGTTCTATTGTTAAATTGCCTATGTTACACTAAACAGTTGCTTAAGTGGGCCAGTATTGCATCGTTAGATACCAAAGCCATGCATGGAGATAGAAGGATTGCATTAAGGGCATAACACAAAAGTTCATACCCCCACTGCCCCATTCATGTCTAGATTACAAACATGTCTACATTCAGTGAATACTTCCCTCACAATGCACCCTCAAAATGATTCTCTTTCGGCTGCACTGAATGAATTATTGTAGATTCCAGATAGTAACTATGAAGTAGATAGATTGGCTAAACGATTCCACAATCTCCCCATAGGCCATAGCGCATGACTTGCAAGGGGACTTTCTAAGGACATGGCTAGCCATAAGAAAGAGGGTAAATACGCAACACAGAAAAGAGTGGGAGGCCATTTGGGCTTCCCTTGCCTGGAGGGTGGAATACGTGGAAAGAGAGAGATAATCGAATCTTTAACAATGGTACGTGGAAAGAGAGAAATAATTGAAAGACTCATTCGACAAAAGGTGAAATAGTGGAATAGTGGTTCTTTCATTTTATTTCATTATTGTTCAGCAAGTTTCACGGAATAGAGAGTTGATTTAAAAAATAAAAAATATTACTAATTACTATAATATCCTTATTTTAATTATATTCTATTAATTTATTTAATAACCTCTAAGTTTTTTAATTAAATAAGATAACAAAATACAAGAAACATTTGATGTCGGAAAATCCTGACCTAATTTGTTTACAAGAAACAAAATTAAATACTTATTCTAGTACAATAATAAGAGAAATTTGTGGAAACAGATTGCAAGGATTTGAATTTTTAGAATCAGTTAGAACCGCAGGGGGAATTCTTATTGCATGGAATAACATATTATTCTGCCTAAAGACTTCACACAAAATGTGATTTTCTCTAACTCTGCATTTAGCATGCCTTTGGAATGGATCATCGATATTAATCACTGGTGTGTATGGTCCTAATGACTCAACTAATAGACAAGAGTTCTTTCAAGAACTTGGAGGAATAAGAAGTCTTGCGGATTATCCTTGGCTGATTCAAGGAGATTTCAATATAGTTTCAAATTTGGAGGAAAGAAGCGGATATAATAGATGCTGGAGAGACTCAAATGCATTCAAACAACTAATTGAAGATTTATAGCTCATAAATTTACATCTGAGAGGAAAAATATACGTGGGGTAATTCGGTGTCAAGAGCCAAATTGGATAGAATTTTATTATCAGTTAATTTGAGTCAATTCTTTCCCAACTCTCTTCAAACAACTGCGGCTAATACTTGTTCTTGATCATAGCCTAACTTCATTCCCAAAATCAAATATTTTTAGATTTGAAAATTGGTGGCTAAAGAATGAGGAAGCAAAAGAGATCATTAGTTCTCATTTACAATCAAGATGTGATACGATAGATCAGTTTTCGAATAAGTTAGCAAACTTGGGAAAAGCTTTAAAGAAATGGAATAAGGAGAGAATTGGTAATATACAAATTGAGATAGAAAATTGTAAACAAGTATTGCATTGGCTAGACAAAAAGAGCGATATTAGAACCCTCTTAGGTTTGGAAATTTGGGTGAGGGACAAATCAAAGGAATGATTTCGGGAGCTAGCCGTACCTGATGAGATTTATTGGAGACAGAGAGCCAAAGTTAGGTGGATCAAGGAAGGAGATGCAAATACCAAAAATTTTCATCAAAAAGCTACCTTAAATAAGAATAATTTAATGATTCCGATGTTGAAGAATGGTGATGAAGAAATTAGAGATCATAAAACGAAGGCATATATTCTACATACATTTTATCGGAATTTAATGGGAAATGAAGGGGAAAAGGTTTGTATCGAACAAGTTTTAAATCTAAATCATGTTTTTGAAGATTCAAATCATGAACTAATTGGTCTTGATGAACCATTGAAAATGGAAGAGATTAATGAAGTGATAGAGCATTGGTCGAAAGACAAGTCTCCTAGACCCGATGGCTTTACGAGAGAATTTTTTAGGTCTCATTGGTCTGAGATAAAGGAAGAAATATTGATGATTTTTAATAATGAATCTGTTGGGTTTCTACCATTCATAACGCAGCGGAAAAGCAAAAACGAAACAAAATCGAATTCGAAACCCAAAAGAAGGATCCGTGAATTACAATTAAATCAGAGAAAAGTTCATAACTTTGTACTTTCGGATTACGCTTAATCCGTGATGATCAAAAACGAATTTGGATGACGCTTCTCTTTGCAGGATCCAAACCGGTTTCCAAACCGATCCTTTGAATGTTTCGCTTAATCGGTCTCACAAACTGATCTCCAAGTAATCTCCAAACAAACCGATTCTCCAAGCAAACCGATTCTCCTAACAAACCGATTCTCCAAATAAACCGATTCTCCAAACAAAAAACCACGGTTTCAACCCAAATCACAAAGACGCCGCACTTCGCTTCGTCCTCTACCGGTATCCACACGAACAACCCCTTTGAACGGATAAAGAACGATATATGCTAGTATTCGTTCTTCATTTCTCTCACAGAAAATAACAAAAGAATAATTTTTGGATTTTTTTTTCTCCTCTTTTTCTCACAAAAAGATGGACGAATATATTATGCCCCTTAATCTGATTTTGGGGTGTCTCTTGTGCCTATATAGTCCATAAGTTTCATATCCTGTGTGTATGGTAACTATGTAACCATATATGCAACACACCTTATCATATAAGATGTAGGATTGGATGTGTCACTTGACTATGTATCTCTCCATACATCTTATCACATAAGTTATGATTTTTCTGTGTACGTCTCATTACTTGTTCTTTGTGTGTGACCCTGTAAGTTTACTTAATGTTGGCAATAATCACAATGGATTATAAATCATGAGCGGCCTCTAGCAAGACATCATGATTACCCAAATTAAGCAAGTATAGATGATTCGGTCAAATCTAATTTATGTCATGCATTGTATCCTTTTGTTACACGATATCTATATCGTCCATAAGGCATGGTATGTGTCAACCTTATGTTGGTCGATAAATATTTCTTGACACCGAATTTGATTGAACATGAAATGACATTAATAACTCCTTATTAATTCACTTGAGTACGGCTGTGCGTTTCTTCAATCAAATCATCAAGAGGCCTAAAGATATCTCTCTCAATTTATGAGAGGAACAAATCCTATCTTAATTAAACTCTTTCCTCCGCACAATTCATTATATACCTAATTATAATCTTTATGATCGCCCGGTTAAAGACGATGTTAGACTATATTAAAGTATAAAATTTATCATGTAGGAAACCGAGATAATCTCAAGTCTAAGGATTACGAGATACATTCTTTGCGAGAATAACTAATGACACGAACCATGTAGTATTCTCAAGGTGGGTCAATCCAAGTATATGGTCTCTAACATATACTTACGTTAATGACTTAATAACTCTTATTCATGATCGGTAAAACGTGACCATCGGTCAACTAACATGCGATGTCCATTTATAGCTTATCATAAAGTATGTTTGTCTCACAAACATCCTATGAATGATCAGGGACGGTTTAGAATATCATTCATAATACTTTATAGTTTTACTATCAAAGTCACATATTTTGATGATATAAAGCTGAATATCATATTAAAGGTTCATTTTAGTAATAGGAATAAAATAACCATTACGCATTTATTATATAAAATATCTCTAAATAAACACAATGTTTGTTTAACATAATCCATACATCTAGGTCTCAAATATATTGGCCTAGAGCATACTACTAACAGAATCTCACACCCCAACAAGACTGGGGAAATTCAATGAATATTTTATTGCGTTAATTCCAAAGAAGGAAAATGCTTGTCACCCGAAGGACTTCAGACCAATAAGCTTAATTAGCAGCCTTCAAAAGATATTCTCAAAAGTAATGTCTAACAGACTAAAGAGATATATAGATGATTTAATTTTAAAGAATCAATCCGAATTTATTGAAGGTAGGAATATTACTGATTGCTTTATATTTGCGAGGGAAATATTACATAAATCCCATGTACAGAAAATTCATATGCTAATATTTAAAGCTGATATTTATAAGGCTTTTGATATTGTTAGTTGGGATTTAATTGATGCTATTCTCCAAGTAAGAGGTTTTAGTATTACTGACTACTATTCTTGTTTATTATCTCTCAGTTTTCTCTTTTCCAAAATGGGTGATAAAAGAAATTGATAAAATAAGAAGAAATTTCCTGTGGAAAGGAAATAAAGAATCGGGTTATTGTCTACTTTCTTGGAAGAAAGCGTGTAGACCAAAAGAAATAGGAGGTTTGGGCATAATTGATCTAGAATTATTTAATAAAGCGCTTATGACCAAATGGTTATGGAAATATTTTCAAGAAAACGGATCTAATTGGCAAAAGCTAGTAAGTCCTATACAGTTTGCAAATTCGGATGAAAAGAGAAATTCAACCCAAGATTCCTTCTTCTGGAATGATGTCTGCAAACTATTGAATTTCTTTTTTGCTAACACATAATTTGCTATTGGGGATGGACAAATGATCAATTTCTGAGATTCAAATTGGAGTGACGGAAGACTCAAATTTGCACTACCATCCCTATATTCTTTCTCCCAACAATGAAATGGTACATTGGCGGAATTACATCAGTGTGTTCAAGAAACAAATCTTGCAAGAGCTTTGCATGTAAGAAACCCATTATCAAACAAGGCAATGCAAGAGTTATTAGAAATGCAAATTAAAATCAACTACGACAATGCTCGCGCTTCGCGGCGAGTATTTTAATCTTAATAGTTATTTAAATCTAATAATATATAACTTACAATTATGAAAATTCAAAATTAAAGTTTATGAATCCATAATACATAAATAATATATGAGAATTAAAAATTGTTGTCTTTGATTTTCTTATGTCATTATCTCTTGACATATTATATTAGAAAAAAAAATTAAGTATTAATTAGGCTTAGATGAATGAGGTCAGAAAAAATAAAATACAAGATAATTTATTTTGAATATTTTAGTTTAGAAAATTTTAGTTAAAAGTACATAAGATTAAACTATAGATGATTAACTTTGAAAAAGATAAAAAAAAAATTATATTTAATATTATATATATGGGAAAAATATGTATACTATATAGGAAAATGTAACATTACTCATTTTCTTCAAAAATTTATCACCGCTATTTCTCTTATTTTTTTTTAGATGTTAAAATGGTATGGATTACACATATTTTATTATGAAATCCATAATACATTAAGTAATATAATATAGTTTTCAATATTCTGAAATTTTGTTTGAGATAATAGTTCTCACATAAGGGAGATATAACACTGAATATTAATCTAATTAATCATGTTATATTATGATAATAATTAAAATTAAAAGCTAAAATTTGATAAATTTTTTGATTCGACGGGTGAGAGAAAATTGATAATAGTTTTTTTGAGAATTTTCAAAGAGGGGTAAAAGAATATAATAAAAGTAAATGAGATTATTATTTTATTACATGTTCTTTTATATAGTCTATATTCACATATTTTATCAAGAAAAAATAAAATTGGAATCATAACAATATATCTTTATGTGATATTGTGCATATAATTGAAATGAAAAGCTAAGATTTTAAAAAAGCCAATTACCGAGATAAAATTGAGAATAAGTTTCTTGAGAAAGCTCAAAGAGAGATGAAAAATTAGGTATAAGTTATAAATTAATTAGCATATCATTTTTGTACATATTCTTTTATATAGTCCATATTCACATACTTTAGCAAGAAAATAAAATTGGAACCATAATAATATGGAACTCAAAATAAAAAGAAAATCCAAAAAATTTATATTTGATGATTGTAATATTAGAAATAAAATATCTCATTAAGAATTATAATTTTTTAAAGAAGAAAAGAAAAATTATTTATATTTTAATGAATGAACTCTTCATTAACTATTGATATTAGTTGTTGAACATAACTTTGCACCATGATTCATTGAAACCATCGATTAAGATCTATCGATTACAAACAAACTCACAATGGTTCTCACTAAATCGGATATGAAACGCAAAACACTAATTCAATCAATCATATGCTTATGTTTTAATAACTACATAAATGTTGCCATAAAATATCAATAAATTTGAGAAAATGAATGGCTAAGTTTCGACAAAAAAATTGATCGAACGGTCAAGATAAAAGTGATGATGTGGTCTTTTGATGAGGCTCAAAAGTAGATGAGAAATACTTACAAAGTGCTATCCAGAGGTGTTCATTCTGGTAATTTATTGAAAAATATTTGGAAAATAAGAGCACCATTGAAAATACAAATATTTATCTGGTTAGCACAACAAAATAAAATTTTGACAGTCAATAATCTATTAAAAAAATGTTAGTCCATAGTTAATCGATGTGCACTTTGTAAAAGGAAAAGCGAATCGGTGGGACATATGTTTAACCTTCGTCCCTTTACAGCCTGAGTCTAAGAAATTGTAGCACAACTACTGAACCAAGAGTTGAACACATCACAAAATCATGTAGTTGTATTACAACAAATTTTTGAAGGAGGAGAATCGATGAATCTAAAACAATTATTAATATTCTTCTTCTTTGAAATTTGGAGAGAGAGATGCAATAGAACGTTCACAGAAAATTACTCCAACCATTGGGAGTTAGCGACGCTGATTCTACAGACTCGAAGAAACTTTATTGAAGCTGCTTCTAATTTTCTTTCTTAGTTTCTCTTTCTTTCCTTTCCTTTGTTTATTCTTTCTTCTTTGGTAGTTTTTGGTGAATTTGTATAGTTTTCTTTTCTTCTTTTTGTAAATGATTTTGTAAATAATTTTTATTCTAATAAAAATTGGACGCAAGACTTGTGAGCCTGCTCCAAATATTCAAAAATAAATAAAAAATACAAAAATATAAATGTTCAATTAAAAATACAATAACAAAAGAAAAATAAAATAAAATTTTATTCAAAAATATAGAAGACATATCTCTTTAGATAGAGAAAAATGAGTACAATCATTTACACATTTCAAATTTATGATTTTATGAAATTATTATCTAAAATTAGTGATTTTTTCATTCATATTTTTTTTACAAAAAAATTATAGAAAGAAAGAAGAGAGAAAAACAATACATTAATTGCTAGTGTCACATCAGCTTATGGTGGAAGAAAGGAGGATATTTTTGTCTTAAAATTTGGCTTATTCCGTGGAATAAAGATCCTCCACCCTCATGGAATTAGGAAATTTCATTCTTCCACCAATTTATTCCATTTACTTCTACCCTTGTTCGGTTGGAATAATTTACTTCTTCCAGTCTTCCACTCTTATTCCACCTTGCTGAACGCCACCAATAAAAAATTGAGAAGGGCCTCTTAGTCCAGTGATCTTACCACTTATTCTCATATAGGAGGTCCCCGGTTCGAAACCTGGATTCCTTCCCCTTCAAAAAAAAAAAAAAAAAGTTGGGTCCAGTTTATTGAAGTTATTTAGTCTCATAATTGAACAGTCATTTCTTCAAAGAAAAACCTTAGATAGTTAATTCTTTTAAGTTATTAATCAAATTCTTCTTAGAAAAATGTTGGCCTTACAAAAAATTGATAAAATGATGTTAATTTTGAAGCCAACCCACAGTTTCTGTTTCTGTTTGTATATGTTTAGCCCGGGCCCCTGTAAAAACAATGGTTCCGCCCCCGTGCTTTCAAATGTGTAAAGATGAAAAGCTTTTTCTTTTCTTAGTTTTAAAGTGGAAGATTGACAAAAGACATCAATACTGTACATTAGTTGTTATTGGCTTTATGACCCACTTAATTAATAAGTGGGCAGATTATTTTTGAGCATACGGACAGGAAAAGACGAGTCATTCCAGCCTGTCTAGGTTCAATGAATGTGCTCTTCAGACCATAAGATTCAATGCTGCTTTCAAAATATCATAAAAATCAATCCCTAATCCAATCAAAAGCTTCTCTTGGTTTCTTGGTCTTGTTCCAATATATCATTTGAAGTACAAGAATTATGAAGAAATATGATTTAAAAGGAGGTAAGAAGGAAGGCATGTCGATGTAGAAAAGATAGAGTTTGATTCATGGAGTTCCCCTTTGATTTCACTTCAACTGCCTGGTCCTTTTCCAAGGTTCAAGCAGCATATATTATACGTACTTAGACGGAGATAATAAGAAAGATTATTTATCATCTTTTGTTGAATAATTTGTTATCTTTTTTTAGCCTTGTTATGTGATTCATGCAATAGAGGATTTTTGAGCTGCTTTATCCGTCTTATCTTAGAATTTAGATGTTACATATTTCTTGATTTCTTTTTTATTATATTAAAAATAAGAGATCAATTCACTTCCATTTATTTATTGGCAATGAGATTTGAACTCTAAATTTTTTTTAGGCCATTTTCAAATGCAATAATATTAATTGAAGCCAGCAGTTCAACATTGAGAGAGATTAAAATTAAATAAAGAAGTAATGCTACTTAGCTTAAAAATCATATCCTCTCATAAATTAAACATAGATAGATGAATAAGAAACAATACATAATTTCCATTTCGAATATTTCATCATTATTAAAAAGAAAGCAAAAATTAAACACACATCAAATGACCAAGCCCCGAATTAGACCTCAAAACGTAGTTCATATTTTATAAAACTAAGACGGCAATGCCAGTGACAAATATCTCACTCAACCAATAATTCTACAATCACTAAACAATATATAAATGGAGAGCATCCTAAAACATTTCATTACAATCAATAATTATATGCATCATGCATCATGCTAATGTGAAATGTTTGAAGAAACCCCCTCATTTTCATCACAATCAATAAATTTATATACATCATGCTAATGTGAAATAATGCTTGAAGGAAACCTCATAGGACATCACATTTATCGTGTCTTTGAGCTACATTACATCAATATTCGGAGTCAATTGGATTTACCAAACCCTTCACTACTTCCACCGCATCATTCATTTTAGGCTAGTGTAAAGTAATTGAATTTCAACATATACTTCACCATAACTAATGCGTAGTCCATTTTATTTCAGGGAAAAAATGCATAGTCCATTTTTAGGTTAACATGAAGAATTTGGAAGATATCCATAGAAGAACTAACGAAATTATTGATCCTTGGAGTTCTGACCACAAAAGAAAATGTTGATTGCTTGTTAGCTATAGTTCCTCCAAACATATAACTGCAGACTGCAGCCAATGTGTAATATATTTTAGGCAAATGTGAAATGCTTGAAAGGAACTCTAGGCAACAACCAAAATAATAGTTGTTGTTATTATGAATTCTCATTCTATCGGAAAAAAAATATTGGGTATAATCAGTATTCTAGAAATCACTAGACGGTCGCCAGGCGCTAGGACATCGACTAGTACCTAGGGTGCCTAGTCGGCGCCTAATAGAAATTTTCTCATTAATATACGCACATATAAAATCAAGTAATGAAATTTAAGAAATTTGGGACAAAAATTATTGGAATTAGGTGGGAAAATCGGAATTAAATGGAAAAATTATGATCTAGGCGAACAAATCGGGATTTGGGCGGAAAAATCGGTAGTCAGGGGGAAAAAATCGGCACCTAGGCGGCCAGGAATTAGGTAAAATTAGTCAGTAAAATTAAAAATTAATCGGAAAAATCGGAAATTAGACGGTTCTAGACGACAAATCTGATTTTTTTTGCCGACTTGGCCAAAATTCCTCGGTGGAGGGGCGATTAGCGTGCGTCTAGGCGCGATTTTTAGAATATTGGGTATAATCTAGAGTTCCCCAAACACTTCATTTAACTACAACGATTGCATACGCAATTTTGGTCAAATGTGAAATGGTTCAAATGAAGTCTAGAGAACAACAAACATATTTATTGTTTCCCGAATTATAATTGCATCAGAAAATGTTGAATATAATCATGAGTCCCAACAAAATATTTCAATATTGCCAATGCGTATTGTATTTTAGCCTCATCTGAAGTGATCGAAGAGAACTCTCGAGAACAACCAATTTAATATTGTTCCTTGCATCAGAATATGTTGGGTATCATCCAGAGTTCCCCCAAACACTTCACTATAGACAATGCGTAGTGCATTTTAGGCCAGTGTGAAGTGCTTGAAGGGAACTCCAGATAACAACCAGTTTAATTATTGTTTCTTGAATCCTCACTGTATTAGAATTGTTGGCTATCATCCAGAGTTCCTCCAAACATTTCACTATAGCAAATGCATAATGCATATGAAGCAGATGTGAAGTATTTGAAAGGAACTCTAGAGAAAAACCAATTTGTTAGCCTCTATCATGCTACAAAATATTAGGCGCCTCTCGATGTTCCCCAAACATTTAGTGGTATTTTGGATCCCATTGAAGTGCTTGAGGGAAACTCCATGGGAAAATAACACGCTTCATCTCTCATGGACCCTGATATTTCTTGCTATTTTGTCTTAAGACCAACATCAATAGCTGTATTTATAACATAAGGGAGAATATAGCACAAATTCTTATCTTCTCATGACATGAAAATGATGCCGAACACATAAACAAAACTGCACCTAGTCGTGTTCCCTAGCCAAGATTAAATTCAGAAGGAATGAACCAAATACCTGCTGCCTCTAATTAATCTCATTAATATTCGAGGTCATGTCTTTTTGCATTTGTCAAACTCATCTAGATGCTAAATATCTGAAAAAGAACCTCGTACTGTCATATAAATTATTGTCTATGTTACATTAAACAGTTGTTTAAGTGGGCCAGTATTGCATCCTTAGATACCAAAGCCATGCATGGAGATAGAAGGATTGCATTAAGGGCATAACACAAAAGTTCATACGCCCACTGCCCCATTCATGTCTAGATTACAAACATGTCTACATTCAATGAATACTTCCCTCGCAATGCACCCTCAAAATGATTCTCTTTCGGCTGCACTGAACGAATTATTGTAGATTCCAAATAATAACTATGAAGTAGATGTTTCCTAAGTTAGATTTATAGATAAGTTGCTACAGATCTAAAGATTCAAACTTAGAATAAAAGATTACTGGTACTACATCATCAAGTTCAGAACACAAAAGTAACAAACTAATAACTACTGGTACTACATAAGTTCAAACACAACAGTAACATACTAATAACTACTGCCACCGGACATATATAGATGTCACCTAATACTACAACCAACAGTCGTAAACATCAGCAAACCATCATACAATTCACAACACACCACACATATACCCCACTACTCAATTCACACAACCTCTCAGCCCTCTCTCTAACACATCTCAGTCTCAAACTTCAAACTAATCCCCATACTAAACAGTTCCTGATACAACAACTTGGCCCATACTGCACATTAACCCTCACAATACTCTCACCCGACTCACAAAACCCACAATACGCGCCCAGCAACTTTGTCCCGCCCAGAAGCAGCCTCATCACCACATTAGCCGCTCTCTTACAATTCCCGCAAATATGAATCTGCAAAAAGAGGCGGCTCCGTGACCGTGAGCCAACAGGCAATCTCGCTCCATCTCGCCGAACTTCACTCCGCCCAACAGGCAACCTGCTGTGCTTTCGGTCGTTGCGGAACTTGACCTCATCTTCTGCCATGTGGCTCAAACGTTGATAGAACATCGGCCTGATGAAGACTAAGGAGCCGTGTCTTTGCAGAATTTCTTGAGTTTTGCGGTGTTTGGAGGTGGAATGGAGTCCATCTCCATGTGTGAGATTGATGCTTCGTCTGACATTGTTACCTGCATGCAAAAAGTTAAGTTATTATATTTATTACTGAGTAATAGAGTGATAACAAAGAAACAAAACATTAGATTGGTCTAAAAAAAACTTTTAAACGTTTCTAAATTGGCATGATCTGATGAATCTAACCGAAAAAACTCATAAATAAACAGCTCAAGGTTGCAGTGTCCTGCTTCTAATTTCTGGTTTTCACTCTTTACAAAAGATTAGGGCTTAAGAAAAGTGCGGCAAACAAAAATAAAGAACAACTAATAGCGACATTGCTGAAATTAAGCTCTGTAGATAGGATTTTGGCAAACAAAAGCTAAAATTGACTGAATAAAACGGGGAAAACGCCATACCTTTCAAAAAACTTCAGACAGACGACGGATCAAGCATCCTTAGGTTAAATCGATCTTGCTGGGAGTTTGAAAACCAAGATTTCACGCAGCAGAGATTGTATCGCCATCGCCTACAGAGAGATGGCAGAAATAACGAAGAGTAGGAGGGGAGGGAGATGAAAGGTGGTTGGTTAATTTGGGGTTTCATTTTCTTCCGCTTAAAATTTCAATTCACCGTTTTGTCCAAAACCTGGAAATGAAATCCTGATCTTTTCCAGTTGAATTAATCTGTTTATTCGGCACTCAAAGAGAAGCTATATTGGGCCAGGCCAGGACAGGCCTGAATGTGCAGTGCATTTCATTTTGGGGAGGCGAGAAAAATAAGATTTGACACATTATTTAGCTGAAGAAATATCCATATGATCTCATATATACATGACTAATATTTTTAGTGTTTTCTTTTTAATTCACTAAATAAGCAAATTTGCACAGCTGAATCCTTTCAAGTTTTTACAAGGAAAAGTAATGTGTGACAATTTGTCACTACAAAATTTTGTCACAATCTGTTAGATTTCCAAGTATAATACAAGTTACAAACCATATGATAATTCTATGGACTAACACAACAAGAGAGGCTAGTAAAATAAAACATGGGCTGACTAAACAAATTTAACTTAAATTTAAGTTCATCTAGAATAAATGGATGCACCTATTGCAACAGCACTTGGTCTCCTTATTTGATTTAGTACGTGCACAATTTGATCCGCTGCCCCTTTTAAACTGGAAGTACCATTGTGCTTAATTAGTTAGAGTAGGTTCACATATTATCCTTGCCATAAGATTGGAAAGTTCTGCCTTAGTTGACCGGATTTTCCAGTTGATTGTCTCACCTAACTAGGGGCATTACTCTCCCTGATCAGACTAGTCGGTCTTGTCTGATTGACCATAACAACAAGACTTGTCTGATTGTCTATGCCAATTGGCCTGGTCTAATTGTATATATGGGTCGGTAGTGTCGGAACATATACATTGGAACACAACATATAGTTCATTAGCTCTAAATTTGGAAATACAAAAAGTGAAAAATAATAATTTGTGCGTGTCATCCTTGCACAAGGGTTATGCTAATCTTCATTGTATCGTTCCAATTTTAACGGATGTCCCCGAAAAATAATAATTTAGTAGTAATACCTTCGAGGTAAAGAGCTAGAACTAGAGCTAGTGCTAGTTCTATGCGATGAGGTTCGCTTCATAGTCACATAATTCATATTTTGATGACTATTAAATAAAATATAAAAATATATATCAACACAAAATTAACAAAAATCTATTGCAAATATAAAACAATCAAATGCTGAAAAAAATAACTCACATGTCGAAGTTTTAGCATATCTTTGTGAATGGCGCGGTTTACTTTTGGTTTCCTCCAACACCTGACAAGAGAGATTTATTGTATTTTTTTTTATCTTAAGTTTTTATCTTGAGACAAATCTATACATTTCATTTTATATCTAGCAGAGTTTATGGAAGAATAAATCCTTTGCTGCCTCACACAATTTGTGTTTCTTTGGTAGTAAAGTCATGTTTTCTTTGTGAGTGCTAAATGATTTTTTTGTAAATTATGGAAGTTCTTTCTCTTGTTAAGTGATATGTGCCAATTATTTTATTCTATATGATAGATTAAATATTCATATTATGCTATTGAGATAGATACTATTTTCCTTTTTAAAGGACGAGCAGGAAGAAGAACTCTCTTCTATTTCCCATATATTATTAAAATTTATAACAAATTTGGGAAAAAATATTTCAGGGAGTTTAATTAATTTTTCAAAATGAACACATATGCGAGATAATTAGGGGCTGATATCACTAGAAAAAAATTTGTTTGCTATGCTGCGATTTTTTAATTGTTGCTAATTCGTTAGATTATTTATCATATAAAAGTCTAATAATGTCACTTCAAGTAAATATCCATCTACGCTTATACAGACGTCTCTTTAATTTATTTATTTTTATAATTTGTCTCTTATATAATGTTTTATACATATTTTATCACATAATTGATCTTTAGGTACTTATAAAATGAGAAAAAATCAGAATCATGTCAAATGTCAACATGAAGTACAAAACAGAGAGAAAATTTCAAACTTATAACACCACCACTCTTTTAGACATTTTTGCCCGTAGGCTTTTACATATTATTCAAAAACAGGAAGACTAGCATAAGATTCTCTTGAATTGCATGGTCCAAATGCCAGTAAATTACAGCCGAAATTATAGTAAATTAAAAAGCAGACCAAGTCATTTAGTTCAATATACCTCATAATCTATGAATTAATTTCTGTGTGATTTTATCTTGTTGTGCTCGTCTTTTTTTTAGATTCAAACTCATCATCATTGGATTGAAAGACTTATTAAATAATGTTAAATGCATTTGCTGGGATTTGAACTTAGTATCCCTCCTCAAAGTTCATGGGTGTCTAACCGCTTGAGCTAGCAAGATTTTATCTTGTTGTGCTCGTCAAATTAGCAACATCATTAATTCAAGAATTGTTCGGCGTGCTGAAACAGATACACTGTAAAAAATGTAGTTAATTAACTCTAAAATTAGAATAAAAATAAATAAATAAATTGGTAAGAAATTATAATACCTTCTGGAAAAGAATTAGAACCAGAGCAAGTGCTAGTTCTCTGCAATGCGGTTTTGTTGATAGTCACATAATTTATATTTTGATGACTGTTAAATAAAATATTATATATATATATCAGTATATAAAACGACTAGGAATACCTTAGTAATAGTTAGTTACCTTTGTAGTTACTCAATAGTCAACCCTTGCCTTTTTCATAATAGAGCTTTTAAATAATGCATGTAAATTGCAATATCAGCACCACAACAAGAAGTTAAAGGTTAGTTTTAGAAGCAACACAATATGTTACTAACATTGTATCCAAAAAGAAATTATAAGATTCTAATGTTTTAAAGGAGAATTAATTAAAACAAGTACTTATGAGCCATTACTTCAGAATATCTCTGCTTGAGCTTCTCTTCCATCTTCTCTCGAGCTTCATCTATATCTCGTCTTAGCCTATAAAAAAGGTTCAAAGGTCCATTTAGTTTTTTTGAAATATAGGCAATTTGCCTACTTAGACTTGCATTAAAGAAAATATTTTTTTTATAAGAATATTTACAAACAATTCCTTATGGCTTAAATGTCTTCTTTAGAATTTTTATAAATAATGCCTACAAACTATTCGTCTAGTCTATTCTTGCGTCGATCAGGCTCTCATTTTTGCGTAGAGTTTGATGATGGCCATTGACCTTGCCCGTTATTTTCGTCCATTCTTCGGCACTATATCTGATGGTTGAGAAGACCTAATCTATGTTGCTTCTTTTGCTCTTAAAAATCCTGGAGTTGAGTTCCTTCCAGACTTCCCAGCAGCGGGCGCTCCAAAAAGTACCCTATTATTTTTTTTTGCGGTTTGGGTATTCGCTTTGCTACCCATCTATAGAGTCTTGTGGGTGAGCGTATCGTTGCTGGCGGGATTATACCAAAAAGACCGCATACTTTGGTCTCTGTGGTTTGTATAAATGTGCATTGTGTAAATAGATGTGCGTGAGACTCTTGCCCTCTTGCAGTGCATAATTTGCATTTTTTGATTTGGATACAACATTTCCTAAAAACTCTATCTTTCATATTGTGTTTTTCATTGCTCATGAGCCATAGGAAAAATTTGACCCTAGGTGTTGTTCTGAGTTTTCATATGAATTTGCCAAAAGTTATGTTGTGGCCTCGATCTGCAAAGAAGGAGCAAACTGATTTAACTGAGAATTGCTTTGTTTTGCATACTCGCCAAATTAGTTTACCTTTCTCGTTGTTGAGGGTGCATTCTCTTGTCTTTGCCATTAGTTGGCATAGTTCATCTTCCATGAACGAGCTAAACAAACAGTCCCACCTTATAGGGGCATGTTCTGATAGTGCCTCTTGCATCGTCAAGTCTTTATTGACTGCTCTTCGGTAAAGACATCTATGCGTAGTTGCGAGTATCTCGTCCAGCCAATTGTTCTTTCAAAATTTTATTTTTTCTTCGTTGCCTAGTTCTGTTGCAGCCCTGTTATTAAACATGGGGAGGTTTGCTTCTAGGTCTTTAATAAAAGAAAATTTTGTGGTTGCAGTTCCATGGATCATGAGTTGCACCATAGCATTGCAGAATGGCGGAGTTCCATATTCCATTTTATTTTGCCTTTATTTTCCATATCCATTTCAAAAGTAGTGCTCTGTTGTGCAGGTTGAGATCCTTAACTCCGAGACCTCAATTCTTTTTTGAAGTGCACGCGAATTCTCATTTGGCGAGATGTTTACCTCGTCATTTGTTATATTTGAAACTTCATGTAGTTTTGAGTAAAAATGCTGTTTAGTAGAAGTTCAAATATTACCTCATATAGTTTCTTCCATTTAATGCACACAATGTGATTTTTCATTTTGTCAATTGCAATATTCAATCTCTTTGCTCCAAAGTGTATTTCGTAAAATTTCCTCCAAAATTTGTCCGTAACTGGTCTTAGGATCTTTATCCTGCAATTAATTACCATAATCAAATCAAACATATCTTAATAATTGCACCAGTTAGGGAATTCCCCTAATCAGATTCAAACAAATACAATTAAAGGGAAAAGGAAAATGAGCTTATTGGTGTGTAATTTTCAATGTGAGCGAGTTTGGTAGAGGAGCACAGGAGAGCTTCGATCTAGAGGTTTGCAAGAGCTCCGATCTAGAGGCTTGCACAAGATGCAGAGAAGAGGACTCTTCTACCTGCACAAGTCGCAAGGTTACAAAACCCCAAACTTGCAAGGTGCTTTCTTCTCTCTTTGTTCAGATCTGAAACTTCAGTGGTGGCGCGAGCTTTTGATTGAGACGAAGGTCAGAAGCTCAAGCTGGTGCGTAGATCTGGAAATGCGTGGACCTTCTATTGCCTGTTCCTCTTGTTAAAGTCCGAGAGAAAGAGATTTTTGTACTCAATTTTGCTTAAAACAATAAGGGGTGAGAACTTGGGGTAGAGATTGGGGGGCGGCGTTGCCAGTAGACCCAGGGAGAGGCGCCATAGAGGTCACCTCTCCCAAGATTTGGTTGTGGTGGCGCTAGAGTTTTCTAACGGAAGGGGAGAGAGAGAGAGCCTCTTGTATGATTGCATCGAGGTAGCATGTATCTTCAAATGAAGGTTGAAATTAAATAATATGAGCTTGATTTCAATTTCTGTTATTCGAGTCTTAACTACTAATGACTCCTTCCTATAGGAATGAATCTTTGTGCTAATTGCCAGTCATTTTGTGTTTCACTCTCTTTTTTAATTTTTTCTGTGAACTCGGTTATCTGTAGAACTTGATTATCTTATAGGGTGCAAAATATAATAGCATGTGTATGTTTTATTGTAGACCAATTGGATTTAAATAAATACTAAAAGTTGCTAGATAACTGTTATATGATTTCCATGCTTTTAATTTCAACAGACGAGCAAATATTTTACTTGAACAAATGCTCATCTGGGTTGAATTAGGAATATGATAGACAAACTTAGCTAGATGATATGTACTTCCGAAAGTTTGGATAACAAATCGTGCCAAAGGTTTATGTTCACATTTTCTTTTTGTTAATTTATTTGTTTATCAGAAATCCTATTTATATGGATTTAATGACCATGCATGCAAAGAAAATATGGCCTTACGAACAAAGAAGTACAAATTGTGTGTGGAGGTTTAGTACTATTTAGCAAGTCCTTCGAGGGCATTTAATTCGAGTGTTGAATGATATCTTGGAATGTATAGATTTCAAGAAATTATATTCCAAAGAATGTAATTTCAAGTCATGTATTATTTTTATTTTTGATTTGGTGTATTTATTTCAAGAATTGTAAAATATTTTGATTTATTGACATTCTAAATTTATAAAATTTATTTAAATCAACTAATTGATGAGAGGAAAAAAATTCTTTATAAAAAATTTGTTTCCTTAATTATATATTTCCTTCTCATGAGAATAAGAAATACCACTAATTTTGTGGTAATCTTGATTCTTACCAAATATCACCTAGGACATCCTAGATGCCATTAAATTATTATGTAATGTTTAAATCAAACATGAGAATAAAATCCATGTTGGTAGATGCCAAGGCATCCAAAAAATGATGTTCGAATCCAACGGGCCCCTTAACTCTGAGATGGTGGGTTTGAAAATCTAAAGAAAAATTGTGTGGAGGAAAAAAGATTTACTCTTCAAAGCGTAGTATAAATGGGAATGTATGGAATTGCTTAAAGAATAATTTTTAATCACCTCTTCTATAAAGTATTGGAGTGAAGCAAAAGAGCAATTTCACATACCACAAATCAACCAAGATGGAAATACTCATACTCACCACTCGTATAAAGATAATGGACAAAAATGTATTGTCTCTCATAGGCTTTAGACATACTTCTCAAGGCTACCCAACCACTCTCAATCTCAAGGGCACGTACACAACGTACTCCATTTAGAATAACGGACAATCTTATTCATTTCATTAATCTAACTAATTATATGTATCATACAATGGGTGCCAACACGCCTTCTTTGGCAATAATAGATAATCTTAAATGACCGGTTAGAATATATTTGGATCTTTTGGCTAAATAATACTCAAAAGTGAGGGGATTACTATTTGAGTTTTTATTTTATTTTTGTTGTTGTAGAGTCTTTAAATTTTGTTTAAATAAATAATTAGTTAGACTTCTATATGTAATCTTTAAGACAACAGAATGACTAACGCTTAAAATTTGATGCATGTCCATTTAAAAAAAAAAGGAATTCCATAATTATTCTCCATTTAAGCATTGTGCCAAAAAGAATAAGTTTTAATAAAGGTTGACATCCATTTTATACTTAAATAAACTAGCACAAAAAATGGAAGTGTTCATTATATTTTCTTTAGTAGCAGTCTCCCAATGCTTTATGTTATTTGTTCTTTCATCTCTTCATTTTGTTGGTCTCCTTTTGCCTATTTCCAGTCTCATGGCGTTACATGCAGAAGAATGAAACAATTGAAATTTTTAAATAAGAGTAGAACTAAAATAATTAACAATAAATAAATAAATAAACAAATAAGTTGTGTCACCAACATCCTCCTTATATTGGTAATAATTTTTTTGTCGGGTAACACCCAGAGTTCCCCCAAACACTTCACATTGAATCCATTTTCAGGCTTTTGTGAAGTGTTTGAAGGAAACCCTAGGAGAAAACCGGCTCATCCCACAACTAATAGCTCGCTAATTTCATTATCAGCAGATTAAATGATAGATGACATCTGGAGTTCCCCCAAACACTTCACACAGCTCATGTACGTATAACATTCCTTTGGCTGCGTGAAGTAATTGAGAGAAACTCTAGCTGACAGCCAACGCAAAATTTAAACTTTCTATCTATTCCTAATTGCTCTTAGTTTCTTACTGGCTTGTTTTGGATAACCCTCACTCTCGTATTTATATACAAGTCTATAGCTTATTTCAGTGTGCTAAGATTCTGTGATTTAAGATATAATAAGTGAAGCATCGCATTGCACCTTGCCGTGTTTATGGCCTAAAGGGGAGGGGGAATCAGAGAGGTGAATGCATGCTAGTTCCTTTCTTTGGTTAAGTCCTTTGGAATCTTTCTTAGCAACGTAAAGCTCCTTATCTCCTCTACAAATGCTGCTCAATTTGCATCATGCCCGTTCTTCTCACATGAAGAAAGTGATACACATATCTCACTATTATTTGTTGAATTATATGGCATGTAATTTGCTGTCATATTGGTTTGGGGAAGTTAATTTCGTTATATTGTCTGTGTCGATTTATTAAATTATTATTCTTTTTTTCATGTGTTTAAAGAGTGGAGGAGGAGGAGGCAGAACTGTATAATGCAATTCAATACAATCTGTGTCGTATAATTAAATTATTATTATTTTTTCAGTATAATTAAATTATTATTATTATTTTTTTCATGTTTTTAAAGAGTGGAGGAGAAGGAGGCAGAACTGTATAATGCAATTCAATACAAATATGCTAATTTCTCAATACAAATAAAAAATGCTAAGCATCTGCTTGAAGATATTACAACAGCTGATGATTTTGTATTAGGTCCATGGGAATTAAGGAATCACACCAGATGGGCCCAACACGCCTGCTGTGCTTGTTCAGTCCAGCCCAAATGCTTATATACCTTTTTTTTTTTGGTTGAAACCCGTAGGCTTATATACCGTTTTTAGAGAGCATATGTTATGTTATGATTTGTTATACCTGTATACCGTTTTCATAAAGCTATATGCAAATATTTCATTTTCTAGAATCTTTACTTAAAGTTAGATTATATGTACATATATGCTTAACCTATAATATATTATTTTCATTAGAACTTGTCTATGATACTCTACTTCTTTTTTTTTTATTAATGATAGATTTAATCAAGATCATTAAAATTTGGAGGGTATTTTTGGTATATGTGGTATTAACATAGATTCAATCTTAAATTTATTTATATTTTATTATGCTCTTCATTTCAATCAATGAAAGGAGGCCTTCATTATATTCTTTCTCTCCAATCAAAGTCAAAAAAATAATCTGCCTTCATATTAGATAGCTTCCATAATTTAGCCCCTCAGAAATTTCAGTCAACCTCCGCTAGTGTATGATACATATTTGATATTATATAATAATGTAGTATGATATAATATAATATAATATAATATAATATAATATAATATAATATAATATAATATAATATAATATAATATAATATAATATAATATAATATAATATAATAAAGTATAATGTAATATAATATAGTATAATGTAATATAGTATAATGTAATGTAATATAGTGTAATGTAATGTAATATTATAGAGTATAATGTATTGTAGTATAGTATGATATGATATAATATAGTACAATGTAGTGTAATATAGGGTAATGTGATGTAATATTATATAGTATAATGTAAGGTTACAAATAGCGTTTAGCGGTGTGTTGCGTTTAGGATTTTCATGTAGCGAATTGCGTATAGCGCAGATGTTACGGAGATACATTTTTATAGCGGATAATATGCGTAAATATTTTTGTTCCTATATACCACTAAAATATGATTAATATTAAAATATTAACAATAAAAGTTTGAAATGTTCTTGACAAAAGTTACATGTCCAAACTCAAAATATGATTAATATTAAAATATTAAAATACAACATATCTATCCATTAAAAAAAATCCATTACAAAAAATCAATCAAAAAAATCCATTAAAAAAAATCCATCAAAAACGTTATTCAGACCGCTATACAGGCAACACCGCTATTGCGGGCCACTTTACCGCTAAATCGTCGAAAAACGCTACACCGCAACAAAACCGTTGCACGCAGCGTTTAGCTTCCAAAAACCGGTAGAGCTGTTGGGTTTCAGACGTGCATAACGCAGCGGAAAACAAAAATATTCGTCCAAAACCCATTCCGAGAATCCATGCGTATCGCTTAAATCAAAGAAATAAATCTTAAAGATACCTTTCGGATTACGCTTAATCCGTGATGCTCAAACTATGCGTGTTGTCCAAGCGCCTTTATTCGGTTAAAACTCCTAACTGATTTTCCGTCCGTCTAAGCCGTCTAGGTCGGATCGTGCGGAAGCCATCTACCGCACACACAACCGGTCTCCACCGAAACTCTCAACAACCCGTTCTCATCTTCTTAGGCCGAATAGATCACAAGCGTCGAAAGTACGAACGCCTCTACCGGTATCCACACGAACATTCTTAAAACGGGAAGAAGAACAATATATATGCTAGTAGCTTGTTCTTTTCTTGCACAAGAAAACTCTTTTTCTTCTTCTTATTTTGTCTCACAAAAGATGTATAATTCTCTCATACAATTGCACTCTTTCATTTTGTCATATAAAAAGAAAACACCCTTTAGTAATTTTGTCACACAAATGAGAAAGGATATTTTCTCTCTTTTGTCTCACAAAAGAGAATGAGAAATAATGAGAGAGAGAATAATTGTTGTATTGTGAATTTGGAGCCCTCTATGTCCTTATATAGAGGTGAAGAGTCATGTCTCTTCACACTAAAAGATGTGTATGACATCACTCATCATTATCCATATGCCATCATCTAGACTCTTCTAGATTACATGATCTTTTGTGCTCATAGTCTTTATATACATATATATCACATCTTATCACATAAGATGACAATATATTTTGTGACATTCTTATGGAACTCATCATATAAGTCGCTAGAATTTTCTGCGCCCATTTCAGTTTGTTCTTTGTGTGTGTCCCTGTATGTTCACTTAATGTTGGCAATAGACTTGACAGTCTATAAATCATGAGCGGACTCTAACAAGCCATCATGACTACCCAATTTAAGTGAATATCGGTGATCCGATTTACCTAATCAACAATCACGTATTTAGTCACTTTGTCACGCGATATCTATATCGATCATAAGGCATGTAATGCGTCATCCTTATATAAATCGATTAATATTTCTTGATCCCAAATTAAACTGAACAAGAACAAATGACATTAAATACTCTTATTAATTCATTTGACTATGGCCATACATTTCTTCAGTTCAATTCATCAAGAGGCCTAAAGATATCTCTCTCATTTATGAGAGGAACAAATCCCGTCTTGATTGCACTCATCCCTTTATATGATTCATTATATACCTAATCATAACCGTTATGACTACCCGGTTAAAGGCAGTGTTAGATTATATTAAAGTATAAAATTACTCATGTTGGGAACCGAGACAATCTCAGGTCAATGGACCATAAATACTTTCTGTTATAAGAATCACTAATGACGTAAAACATGTAGCGTTCTTATGGCGGGTCAGTCCAGTATATGGTCTCTAACATATACCTATGTTAATGACTTGATAACTATTTATCCATGATCAGTAAAACATGATCATCAGTCAACTAATATACTGGTGTACATTTATAGCTTGTATATAAATATATATTTATTTATATCACTAGTTGAAATCTGAATTAATTTCCATCCGAGCATTACTGTCAGTATGTGGAATTTGAACTTTACAAATTTACTCCCACTAATTATTTTGGAAACACTTCTTCCAAAGAGATATAATTTTCGAGTAACAAACACTTTGTTCTCATATTAATTATAGAAGTAATATCCTTTACTTTTCTTAGGATATTCCACAATAAGCACTAATCCGATTAGATGCAAGATGCTTCAATTAAGTATCATATCCTCAAATCTTGATAAAAGATAATCTGATACACCTACCAGTCCATATCGCATATGGAGTCTTTTATAACTGCTTTAGATGGAATTATATTCAGTATGAACGCAATAAGAGCGTAACCCCGAAAGAAATAGAAGATATATTTGACTCATCATAATCGAACTATATCTAATAAAGTTCAATATAGTTATCATGATGATCAAACACTTGGTTCTCGACTCCTCGATCTCATCAAAGAAATTCGATTTTTCGAAGCCAAGTTTTATTCTCTACTTCATTATTTGTAACTTTTGAACTTTTCAAAATATTCAAATTTATTGTTTCAATAAAGCGATGAAGTAGTTTTCTCTAGCACCTTCACTCATTGATGAACATACATCACTATATATGAGAGGCAATAAGTAACTTGCTTTCACCTTACTTTGTGAAAGATGTATATGGCATCTTGTCTAATAAATAAGTTACACATGTTTCAAATGATTCAGAATCAAATGAATTTGAAAATCCATCTTAATGGATTTAATAAATGTTCATCTTATCTAAATAGACCAAGCGACAATGCTAGATTTAAATTCTTAATATTAATGTTATAGATAGACTTATAATTATCTTGTTCGATATAACACATAAGGTAATTTTTCTATTGGAACATTTCCAAAGAAAATTGACATTTGTGAATGGTGAAATTATTATTCTCAATAATAAATTAATAACCATTCATAGATAAACTCGAACTATAGATAATACAAAATTTATTGTTGACATTAAATAACAATTATTTATGTCGGCGATAAATCCAAATAGACAATGTAAATAAATGAGTTACTTGAGAAGATGCAACAACTTTTGCTACATTTGTCACTCATATGTTAACATTATATTAACTCAATAGTCTACAACTTTGTCAGCACATTTTCACAAATGTGTGATTCACATCGTGTATCTAATACACATGATGTGAAATAGACAAGTTAATTTCTATAATAAAAATACTTGAAGCGATAGTCACACTATCCTTTCATTCCCTTTTTCATATCTTCTTGAGAAATTATGGTTTCTTTCAATGAACCGATTCACTGTAAAAGATACTAATTTCTTACCTAAGGCCGAAGCCTCGGCAACATCTTGCCCTTATCTTTGGGAGTACTCTTTACGATTTTTATTTTAAGCACGAGAACAATAATGACAACACTTGTCCATGTTCATGTTAACGATTATTAGCATCTTATGTTATCTGTCCTTCTCAAGGACCTATTGTGAGACATAAATAGATATACTATTCGATTTGAATAATATGCAAAGACTATTATTCTTTAAATATTTCATATAATAGCTCCCACTATTTTTAATCAAATCAATAACCCTCAATCGCATTGATTCAGAAACTTTCAATCCATGAAGTTTCATAGTGAGACAAGATCCATATTTCAATTAAGTCCTAAGTGAGTTTTGGCTCATCGCCCAGAACTTAACTTATTTAGGTAGGAATAATTTCAATTGTATCTCATACAACTCTTTAACAACATAGGATAAGCATCATATGCCTGACGTATATATCCTATCGTATGCCCCGAGCCCAAGTCCGACTTGATAGCTCAGTTAAATCAAACCATGTCTAATCATCGGCAAAATAGTACCCAACACACTCAGCTTTGGCATGACCTATGTTGGCTCCCATTTCCCGCATTCTCTCCCCCTAAGATTGTCCCTACATACCCAGCTTTGGCATGACCTATGAAGGGCCGATCAGAGTATCAAGAGATTTAGACTTATGGAAGGCACTTCATGACTTAACATTGTTTTGAGGGATTTTATTTAATATTATATATTATTATGCAATATTCAAAGAACATCACATGTACCAATAGAATAAAAATAATAACGATGATATATCATAGCCTTGATCTTTATGAACTAACATAAAGATTTCCTAATATATATTTCATCTCCATGAAATTTTTCTTAGATTGTATATGAAAATCTTATCTCCATGTATAGAAATCGATGAACTCTTTCATCGCCATGATGTGTGGTTAAAAATGAACTTGTTATCTTAATGATGTGTTCATGATGGACGATGAACTCCTTCATCTCCATGATGGATGTGTTATGCCTAATGAACTCTTTTATTATGTCAACACGTATCAACAAAAATATCAAATATAAACATAATCACATTATGTTTCGATTATTTAACCATTTATAATATATATATATATAAGGCTTATGAATGCGAATTTGGGGCACGGTCGTCATTGTCTACATTTGACAAGTTAAAAACAAATATTTGATTTGGTCAACATTTGACTCGGTCAACGATCAACATTTGACAAGGTCAACAGTCAATGGTCAATATTTTGACTAGGTCATGATCAACTTTTGACCAATTCAATGGTCAACAGTCAAGGGGTAAATTAGTGTAGTCAACTGTCAACAATTAACAGTCAATACAATCAACAGTCAACATAGTCCACAGTCAACACAATGGGTCAACAATCAACTATCGACATGATCAACATGGTCAACACTCGGACAACTTTGTCAACACACATTTTTCTACACATTAATACATCATAGGCATCTTTTCAAGAATTCAATACATCATATGCAACTTTTTATGAAATAATGCATCACATGCACCATTTCAAAAAGGCAATTCCTTTCATGAAGACACAACTATTCAAGAGGTCGCAACTCTTGCGATTGCACCTTTTCGGTCGTACCTCTTAGTTGCGCATGTCGATTACACCCGTTGGTCGCACCTCTTGGTCGCAACCGTTAATCGCAACCTATTGGACGTGATATTTGGATCATATCCATTGGTCACACCCTTTAGTCACACCCTTTGGTCGCACCCATTTGTCGCAACCTTATGGACATGACATTTGGATCGCATCCGTTGGTCACACCCTTTAGTCGCACCCTTTGGTCGCACCCTTCGGTCGCAACCTTTCGTCGCGTCTTTTGGATGTGACATTTGAATCGCATCCCTTGGTCACACCCGTTAGTCGTACTTTTTGGTCACACCCTTTAGTCGCACCCTTTGGTCGCACCCTTTGGTCGCATCCGTTGGTCGCAACCTTTCGTCGCGTCTTTTGGATGTGACATTTGAATTGCATCCCTTGGTCACATCCGTTAGTCGCACCTTTTGGTCGCACCCTTTGGTCGCATCCGTTGGTCGCATCCGTTGGTCGCAACCTTTCGTCGCGTCTTTTCGATGTGACATTTGAATCGCATCCCTTGGTCACACCCGTTAGTCGCACCTTTTGGTCGCATCCGTTGGTCGCAACCTTTCGTCGCGTCTTTTGGATGTGACATTTGAATCGCATCCCTTGGTCACACCCGTTAGTCGATGTTCGCACCCTTTGGTCGCATCTTTTGGTCGCACCCTTTGGTCGCACCCTTTGGTTATGATTAATGAATCATATCCATTAATCGCATCTTTTCTATTAAGAATATTCAACACTTGAATACTCTATATGCAAGCCTTATAATTATAAATCAAAATTATAAATAGTATCTAAATAGTATACATCACATATATATCGACTCAATTTAACCGAAACACGCACGTCGCTCTGATACCACTGTTGGGTTTCAGACGTGCATAACGCAGCGGAAAACAAAAATATTCGTCCAAAACCCATTCCGAGAATCCATGCGTATCGGTTAAATCAAAGAAATAAATCTTAAAGATACCTTTCGGATTACGCTTAATCCGTGATGCTCAAACCATGCGTGTTGTCCAAGCGCCTTTATTCGGTTAAAACTCCTAACTGATTTTCCGTCCGTCTAAGCCGTCTAGGTCGGATCGTGCGGAAGCCATCTACCGCACACACAATCGGTCTCCACAGAAACTCTCAACAACCCGTTCTCATCTTCTTAGGCAGAATAGATCACAAGCGTCGAAAGTACGAACGCCTCTACCGGTATCCACACGAACATTCTTAAAACGGGAAGAAGAACAATATATATGCTAGTAGCTTGTTCTTTTCTTGCACAAGAAAACTCTTTTTCTTCTTCTTATTTTGTCTCACAGAAGATGTATAATTCTCTCATACAATTGCACTCTTTCATTTTGTCATATAAAAAGAAAACACCCTTTAGTAATTTTGTCACACAAATGAGAAAGGATATTTTCTCTCTTTTGTCTCACAAAAGAGAATGAGAAATAATGAGAGAGAGAATAATTGTTGTATTGCGAATTTGGAGTCCTTTATGTCCTTATATAGAGGTGAAGAGT
Organism: Juncus inflexus; assembly: GCA_024447665.1. Taxonomy (NCBI): domain Eukaryota; kingdom Viridiplantae; phylum Streptophyta; class Magnoliopsida; order Poales; family Juncaceae; genus Juncus; species Juncus inflexus. Next base: position 10,436,883 of record JAJHPC010000008.1, read on the forward strand.
CATGTCTCTTCACACTAAAAGATGTGTATGACATCACTCATCATTATCCATATGCCATCATCTAGACTCTTCTAGATTACATGATCTTTTGTGCTCATAGTCTTTATATACATATATATCACATCTTATCACATAAGATGACAATATATTTTGTGGCATTCTTATGGAACTCATCATATAAGTCGCTAGGATTTTCTGTGCCCGTTTCAGTTTGTTCTTTGTGTGTGACCCTGTAGGTTCACTTAATGTTGGCAATAGACTTGACAGTCTATAAATCATGAGCGGACTCTAGCAAGCCATCATGACTACCCAATTTAAGTGAATATCGGTGATCCGATTTACCTAATCAACAACCACGTATTTAGTCCCTTTGTCACGCGATATCTATATCGATCATAAGGCATGTAATACGTCATCCTTATGTAAATCGATTAATATTTCTTGATCCCAAATTAAACTGAACAAGAACAAATGACATTAATAACTCTTATTAATTCATTTGAGTATGGCCATACATTTCTTCAGTTCAATTCATCAAGAGGCCTAAATATATCTCTCTCATTTATGAGAGGAACAAATCCCGTCTTGATTGCACTCATCCCTCTATATGATTCATTATATACCTAATCATAACCGTTATGACTACCCGGTTAAAGGCAGTGTTAGATTATATTAAAGTATAAAATTACTCATGTTGGGAACCGAGACAATCTCAGGTCAATGGACCATAAATACTTTCTGTTATAAGAATCACTAATGACGTAAAACATGTAGCGTTCTTATGGCGGGTCAGTCTAGTATATGGTCTCTAACATATACCTATGTTAATGACTTGATAACTATTTATCCATGATCAGTAAAACATGATCATCAGTCAACTAATATACTGGTGTACATTTATAGCTTGTATATAAACATATATTTATTTATATCCGCAAGTATATTTGTCTCCACAAATATCCTATAAATGACCAGGGACGATTTAGAATAGCATTCATAACACTTTATAGTTTTACTATCAAAGTCACACACTTTGATGACATAAAGCTGAATTGCATATTCATGGTCTATTTTAATTATATTAAAATAACCTATATGCACATATTATATGAAATATCTTAGAATAAATATTATGTTTGTTATTACAATCCATCATCTAGGTCACAAACATTTTGGCCTAGGGCATAACACCATCAATAGCGCCGCTACGGACCACTATTTGTAACATTGGTATAATGTAATATGGTATGATATAATATAGTATAATGTAATATATTGTAGTATCATGCATAGTATAGTGCAATATAGTATAATGTAATATAATATAAAATAGTATAATATAATATAATATAGTATGATACAATATAATATAATATAATATAATATAATATAATATAATATAATATAATATAATATAATATAATATAATATAATATAATATAATATAATATAATATAATATAATATAATATAATATAATATAATATAATATAATATAATATATTATAATATAATATAATATAATATAATATAATATAATAAAAAAATATAGTATAGTGTAATATAGTATAATGTAAGATAATATAGTATGATATAATATAGTATAATGTAAAATAGTATAGTGTAATATACTAATATTGTATAATGTAATATAATATAGTTTAATATAATATATTAAAATATAGTATGATATAGCATAGTATAATGTAATATTATATAGTATGATGTAGTATAATATAATGTGAAATAGAATAATGTAGTATAAGATAATATAGTACAATATAATATAATACAATTTAATATAATAAAGTATGATTATAACATAGCATAATGTAATATAATATAATAATTATAATACAATATAGTGTAATATATTATAGTATGATGTAATACAGTATAATGTAATATAGTATAGTATGGTATAGTCTAATGTACGATAGCAACATGTATAGTATGGTGCAATATAGTATAATATACTATAATATAATATATTATAATGTAATATAGTAAAATATGATAGTATAATATAGTACTATGTAATATAATATAGTATAATGAAATATAGCATAGTATGATATAATATAGCATAATGTAATATAATATAGTATAATATAGTATAATGTAATATAGTAAAATATGATATAATATAATAAAGTATAATGTAATATAATATAGTATGATGTAGTATAGTATAGTGCAATATAGTATAATATAATATAATATAATATAATATAATATAATATAATATAATATAATATAATATAATATAATATAATATAATATAATATAATATAATATAATATAATATAATATAATATAATATAATATAATATAATATAGTATAGTGTAGTATAATATAATGTAAAACAATATATAATATAATATAAATCCATATATAATATAATATAATATAATATAATATAATATAATATAATATAATATAATATAATATAATATAATATAATATAATGTTGTACCATACTATATTAATTATTGTCATGCTTAAAAATGATGAAATAAATCCATGTAAAATATTTTATTTCTTACTATAGATAAATACAATCTTCTAGAATAACAATCAATTATATAAACAGTAAAAGAAGAAAGAAATTAATTCCAAATATTTTCTAAATTCTTTCTTTCTCCTTTTCTCGAAATGGTTTCTTTCATGGTTTCAAGATCTGAAGATGAAGAGTCATGAGGGAATTAGAAGAAAAAAAAAGGACTATAATTAGATCCTATTGCGATTTTACTCTTTTATCATTTATTTTATATTGAAAAAACACCTACAGTACTTCACTTTCAGGCTAATCTGAACCGTGAGAACTAATAATTTCAATATGGAGTACTGTAGACAAGCTCTTTTCATTATACATCTATAATCATTTTTCTTTTTCTTTTTTTCTTTCTTTGAGAAAGTATTTCAAATTAAACTTCAGATATCATATCTGCTTTTCGGGTCCTACATGTGGTTGGTTTCATAATTCTTTCAAACAGAACAAGGGGACCAGGATAGCTCTAACTCGTAATGAAACTAGAATTTACAATGATGAGGTCTAGAAATTTTGGATGTTCAATTGAAAAAATATTTCAGCCCCACAGAAAATAGGTATCCATATCATTAACACAACTTTGCATAGCTAGCTATCATGAATAATGGATTAATATAATAAGTCATTTGGATCAATAAACAAACGTTAAGCCTAATATTTTTATATTTTTATATTTGGCAAGAACTTAAGATTGTCTATTCGATCATGTTGATCTTAATTTATCACAGCTAAATCAAAAAAATTAGTCGTTCCGCAAATCGGTAATTTTGAGACGGGGGTTGAGACCAGGCGATCTGATATCGCCGTTTTTCTTTGATTTGGTAATGGATGTTTTTGCTAGAGTTTTTGCTTTAGCACAATAAAATTCTCTTGTTCTATCGCCGATTCCTGGTTTGAGAAATTGTATGCTTTTTGTCAATGACGTTATGATCATTTTTCGCCCTTTTAGAAATGAGGCTTTAATGACCAAAGTCTTATTACAATCCTTGTGAGGGCTAACCAGATTGAATATAAATTTTAATAAATCTTTTATGATGCCGATAGGAAAATTCAATCTAGACATCTCCAACATCTCTACAACTTTAAATTGTTGAGAATCAACAATTGCCTATAAAGCATCTCAGCTTGCCGTTACACCATAAAGCGCTACCGAGATCTATCTGTATACCCTATCTCAACTCCATCTGAACGAATATACAAAATTGGAAAGCTAATTTCCTTTCACTGCCAGTCAGAATTGTCTTATTAAACTCGGTTGTATTGGGGAAACTAGTCTATCTTATGTCGGTGATTAAATTACAGGCATGGTTAGTACGTAAAATTGATGTGATTAGAAGAAGTTTTCTTTGGAAAGGGGGTGGGGAAAATTCTAAGGGATTGACATTGTTGAATTGGGAAATGGTTTGCTTGCAAAAGAAAAATCGTGGTTTGGGATTAAAATCAATGGACGAATTTAATGACGTTTTGTTGTTAAAATGGATTTCAAAGGGGCTTGGTCAGTGCGGCAATCTATTTAAGGAAATTACATCGAATTTTTATCGTCCTCTCTGTGAGTTGCTGACGCCCGATTTAAAAAAGAAGGCATCAAGTTTGATTCAAGAGGCGGTAAGACAGGCGCGCTTTTTTAATTCAAACTCAAAGTTTCACATTACGAATGCGAATAACATTTTGTTTTGGTATATGGATTGGGGTTTCATGATTTTAGAGTCAAATTTCTGAGAGTTATTTTCTTTTTCTTTGGATCCATCAATCACCGTCAATGCATTCATTTCACATTTAGATGTAGCACGATTATTTAGGCCAAATCTGTCAACGATAGCCTTGCAACAACTACAAACCATCATAACCAGGGATAATGAGGTTGTAATGAGTTTGGGATCGGACTCATTCTCGTGGAAAAATAAATCGGATGGAATTTATACCTCCAAATCAGCATATCAACGATTGGTATACAGCCCGAGAACAAAAATTCATTGGGAAAGGATGTGGAAAATCAAGCTGCCTCCAAAATTAAGAGTTTTTATATTGAAAATTGGAAAATGTATTTTATCGGCACAACAATTTCTGGTACGGAGGGGATGGTGTTTACCTAGTATGTGTGTTCATTGTCGGCTTGAAGGAGAAGACTTAATTCATATCATTCATGAATGTAGATTTGCTAATCAATGTTGGAATAAATGGAAAGATTTAGGGTTGCAAGATGACAGGGACAAATTCAAACCGGTGCCAAGTTTTTATTCGGAGGGCGGTGCGGGAACTTTTTTGTTGTTTGAAATTTGGAAGGAGAAGTGCAACCGACTATTTAATGATCTCAATATTGAGCATGATGGAGTGTGCTTCAAGCTTTTGCTGAGTGAAAAAATTGGGAAAATACGATCAACCATGTGACTCGTTAACTAGCACCTAATTGGGCTGTTGTTTTCTTTTATTACCTTTTATTTTATTTTCTCATTTATTTCTTGTAGTCTTTAGTTTTCAATCTCTGCATGGTAACTAAAGCTTATTGTTTTGTAATATTATTAACTACTACTTTTTACTGCTTAATGAAAATACTTGCGTGTGGCTCATCCACCCTAAGATTGTCTTAAAAAAAAAGAAAATTAGTCATTCCTTCAAAAAGGTTGGGTCCAGTTTATTGAAGGTATTTAGTCTCATAATTTTACAGTCATTTCTTCAAAGAGAAACCTTAGAGAGTTAATTCTTTTAAGTAATTAATCAAATTCTTCTTAGAAAAATGTTGGCCTTACTAAAAATGATAAAATAATGTTAATTTTGAAGCCAACCCAAGTGTGTGTTTCTGTTTGTATATATTTAGCCCGGGCCCCTGTAAAAACAAGGGTTCCGCCCCCCTGCTTTCAAATGTGTAAAGATGAAAAACTTTTCTTTTCTTAGTTTTAAAGTGGAAGTTTGAGACAGAAGAAAAGACATCAATACTATACACTAGTTGTTATTAGCTTTATGACCCCCTTAATTAATAAGTGGGCAGATTCTTTTTAAGAATACGGACAGGAAAAGACGAGTCATTCCAGCCTGTCTAGGTTCAATGAATGTCGTCTTCAGACCATAAGAATCAATGCTTCTTTCAAAATATCATAAAAATCAATCCCTAATCAAATTAAAAGCTTCTCTTGATTTCTTGGTCTTGTTCTAATATATCCTTTGAAGTACGAGAATTATGAAGAAATATGATTTAAAAGGAGGTAAGAAGGAAGGCATGACAATGTAGAAAAGGAAGAGTTTGATTCATGGAGTTCCCCCTTTGATTTCACTTCAACTGCCTGGTCCTTTTCCAAGGTTCAAGCAGCATATATTTTATGTACTTAGACGAAGATAATAAGAGAGATTACTTTATCATGCTTTTTTGAATAATATTTGTTATCTTTTTTTAGCCTTGTTTTGTGATTCATGCAATAGAGGATTTTTGAGCTGCTTTATCCGTCTTATCTTAGAATTTAGATGTTACATATTTCTTGATTTCTTTTTTATTATATTAAAAAGAAGAGATCAATTCACTTCCATTTGAGCTATAAATTTTTTTTTTGGGTCATTTTCAAATGCAATAATATTAATTGAAGCCACCAGTTCAACATTGAGAGAGATTAAAATTAAATAAAGTAATGCTACTTAGCATAAAAATCATATCCTCTCATAAATTAGACATAGATAGATGAAGAAGAAACAATACATAATTTCCATTTCTAATATTATTCATCATTATTAAAAAGAAAGCAAAAATTAAACACACATCAAATGACCAAGCCCCAAATTAGACCTCAAATCATAGTTCATATGTTATCAAACTAGGACGGCAATGCCAGCTACAAATATCTCACTCAACCAATAATTCTACAATCACTAAACAATATATAAATGGAGACCATCCTTAAACATTTCATTACAATCAATAATTATATGCATCATGCATCACGCTAATGTGAAATGTTTGAAGAAACCCCCTCATTTTCATCACAATCAATAAATTTGTATACATCATGCTAATGTGAAATAATGCTTGAAGGAAACCTCATAGAACATCACATTTATCGTGTCTTTGAGCTACAATATTACTAGGTAGTCAGCTGGATTTACCAAACCCTTCACTACTTCCACTGCATCATTCATTTTAGGCTAGTGTAAAGTAATTGAATTTCAACATATACTTCACTATAACTAATGCGTAGACCATTTTATTTCGGGAAAAAAATGCATCGTCCATTTTTAGGTTAACATGAAGTATTTGGAAGATATCCACATAAGAACTGACGCAATTATTGATCCTTGAACTTCTGACCACAAAAGAAAATGTTGATTGTTTGTTAGCTATAGTTCCTCCAAAAATATAACTGTAGACTGCAGCCAATGTGTAGTATATTATAGGCTAATGTGAAATGCTTGAGAGGAACTCCAGACAACAACCAAAATAATAGTTGTTGTTATTATGAATTCTCATTCCATCGGAAAAAAATATTGGGTATGATCTGGAGTTCCCCAAACACTTCATTTCACTACAACTATTGCATACGCATTTTTGGTCAAATGTGAAATGGTTCAAAGAAGTCTAGAGAACAACCAACATATTTATTGTTCCCCGAATTATAATTGCATCAGAAAATGTTGAATATAATCCTCAGTCCCCACAAAATATTTCAATATTGCCAATGCATATTGTATTTTAGCCTCATCTGAAGTGATCGAAGAGAACTCACGAGAACAACCAATTTATGTTGATAAGCACAAGTCAAAAGAAATAATATTTGTGTTTTTTTTCTTTGTAAATTCATCTAGAGAATTGTAATACATGTATCCGCCATCTAGAAATATGAATCATGTACTTAGATAATTGTGTGAGTATAATGTTAGGGTTTAATGTGATTCATGTATGCATGAACCATTTAGCCTATAAATAGAACCCATTTTCATTTTGTAAGAGACAAGAAGAAAGAAATATATTAAGAAAAATTAAGAAAAAGAAAGTTGTTCTTCTTCCATTAAAATTGTGAGTTTGTGAGAGTAAATCCACAAATTGGTATCAGAGCCGATGGCGAATCCCGGGAGAATGTCGTTTGGGGGTATGTCACTGCTACGATTGACGAGAGTTAACTACAACAACTGGAGCATCCAGATGCGAGCACTACTCGGGGCCCAAGATGCATGGGACGTAGTCGAGAACGGCTACACCGAACCAGAGAATACCGACGATATGACAGTAAGTGAAATCAAGGCGTTGAAACAAAAGCGAATGAATGACAAGACAGATACATGCTGTTCCAAGCAGTTGACGAGTCAGATTTTGAAAAGATAGCAAGCGCGGTAACGGGCAAAGAAGCATGGGATACATTGCAAAAAGTTTTCAAGGGAACCGACCGAGTAAAGCAAGTAAGACTCCAAACTCTACGCGGCGAGTTGGAGTGTATGAAGATGAAGGAGTCAGAAGGTGTATCCGACTACATCACACGTGTGCAAACCGTGGTAAATCAGCTCAAGTGTAATGGTGAAACTCTAAAGGACTCGAGGGTCGTGGAAAAAATTTTACGGTCGCTAACCGACAATTTCGAAAATGTCGTGTGCGCCATTGAAGAATCGAAGGACCTAGAGAAGCTAACTATTGACGATCTCGCTGGGTCGTTGAGGCACACGAGCAACGCAAGAAGAAGAAGAACGAGTCGCTTGACGAAGCGCTGCAAGCCAAGATGCTTATCAAAGACGAAAAGGCACTCTACACTCAAAACTTTCGTGGTAGAGGGCGTGGCCGTGGAGGTCGCAGCAATGATCGCGGTGGTGGAGGCCGCGGTCGAGGTGGATACTATGAGGAGAAGGGGCAGTCAAGCCAACAAAATTGGCGAGGTAGAGGACCTGGTCGTGGGAGAGGCGGTCGGTCAAATCACTATAATGTCGAGTGCTATAAGTGTGGCAAATACGGTCACTATGCGAAGGACCGCAACTCCGACAAGTGTTACAATTGCGGCAAGGTCGGGCATTACGCAAAAGTTTGCTATGCCGAAAAGAAAGTGGAGGAGAACACCAACCTTGTCACGGAGGATGAGATGAAAGATGGGTTTCTCATGATGGCATACAACGATATCAACACCGATGACGATGCAGTCTGGTACCTCGACACCGGTGCAAGCAACCACATGTGCGGGCACAAGCACCTATTCAAGGAGATGCGAGAGGTTGAAAATGGACACGTGTCATTCGGAGACGCATCAAAGATCCAAGTAAAAGGTCAAGGTACGGTTCACTATTTACAAAAAGGTGGTACGGAAGGGTCAATTGAGGGTGTTTATTACGTACCTGATCTTAAGAGCAATATTTTGAGTATGGGACAACTCATGGAGAAGGGATACTCGGTATTCATGAAAAACCGGGTACTACAATTAAAAGACAATCAAGGACGCTTGGTAGCACAAGTTGAAATGGCCAAAAATCGCATGTACAAGCTCAACTTGCGAAATGTGCAGGAAAAATGTCTACAAGTCGATATGGAGGACAAATCGGCATTGTGGCATCTAAGGTTAGGTCACCTTCATTATGGTGGCCTTAAGGAGTTGGCCAAGAAGAACATGGTCCATGGGCTGCCAGACACGGACTACATCACCAAGTTTTGCGAAGGATGTTTATTCGGCAAGCAAGCAAGGACCTCATTTCCGAAAAAGGTGAAATATCGAGCAGAAAGACCTCTCGAGTTGGTGCATACCGACATATGTGGCCCAATTACACCCAAATCGTTCAGTGAGAAAAGATATTTCATCACATTTGTTGATGATAATACAAGGAGGACATGGGTTTATTTTTTGAAGGAAAAATCCGAGGCTCTCGAAGTGTTCAAAAGGTTCAAGGTTTTAGTCGAGAAGATGACTGGGACTTCCATCAAGGCGTTACGGTCGAATAGAGGCGGGGAGTACATGTCAACCGCTTTCACGAGTTATTGCGAGAAGTATGGGATTAAGCGATTCTTGACTGCACCATACTCTCCTCAGCAAAATGGTGTGGCCGAGAGGAAGAACCGGACCATCCTCGACATGGTTCGGTCGATGTTGAAAAGCAAGGGTATGCCAAAAGAATTTTGGGCCGAGGCGGTACAATGTGCCGTGTATATACAAAACCGATGCCCACATGCGAAATTAGGTGAGATAACACCCCAAGAGGCTTGGAGTGGTCAAAAGCCGACTGTATCACATTTCAAAGTATTCGGTAGTATGGCCTATGCACACGTACCGGATCAAAGGAGGACTAAGCTTGACGATAAAAGCAAGAAGTTCGTGCTCATTGGATATGACGAGAAAACAAAGGCATACAAGCTCTTCGACCCAATTGGAAGGAAAGTTATAGTGAGCCGGGACGTACATGTGAATGAAGAGAGCGCGTGGGATTGGAATAATAAAGATGAGATGACACATGACGAGGCCAAGTTTGGTGAGGCTGAGAAAGGAGAATCACCGGCATCAACCTTTGTACCGACTAGCCCCGTACCATCTGATGTTGAAGATGAGCCAAGACAACCAAGGATGCGAAGCATGCAAGATTTATACGACTCGACAAATGAGGTACATTTAATTTGTCTTTTGGCGGATGCTGAAACAATTACATTTGAGGAAGCGATACGAAATGAGAAGTGGCAAGCAGCCATGAATGAAGAAATAAAAGCAATAGAGCGAAACCAAACTTGGGAGTTGGTTGAATTGCCAAAAGGAAGTCAGCCCATAGGAGTAAAATGGGTATACAAAAAGAAGATGAACGCTCAAGGTGAGATAGAGCGGTACAAGGCAAGGCTAGTTGCAAAGGGTTATCGACAAAAGGCGGGGATAGACTATGATGAAGTCTTTGCCCCAGTTGCAAGAATGGAGACGATTCGCCTTCTCATAGCTCAAGCAGCTCAATTCAAATGGCAAATTTTTCAAATGGACGTCAAGTCAGCATTTTTGAATGGCGTGCTAGAAGAAGAGATGTACGTAGAGCAACCACCTGGGTACATGAAAATCGGGGAAGAGAAGAAGGTGCTGAAATTGAAGAAGGCACTTTACGGGTTGAAACAAGCACCTCGAGCTTGGAATACTCGCATCGACACTTACTTCAAGGAGAATGGGTTTACTCAATGTCCATACGAGCATGCACTATACGTAAAAAAAAATGAAGGCAATTTGCTCCTTGTCGCTCTTTATGTTGATGACCTCATCTTTATGGGGAACAATGGTGAGATGATAGAGGAGTTCAAAAGCGTGATGACTCGGGAGTTCGAGATGATGGATTTAGGCTTGATGAAGTATTTCCTTGGTCTGGAGGTTAGACAAGGAAAGACTGAGATTTTTTTGTCACAAGAAACATATGCAAAAGAAATTCTGAAAATGAACAAAATGGCGGATTGCAACCCGGTATTGACACCGATGGAACCCGAGGCAAAACTTTCTAAGTTTGACGGTGGCGAACGAGTAGATGCGACCAAATACCGAAGTCTAGTTGGGAGTCTCCGCTATCTCACATGCACAAGACCGGACATTTCTTATAGTGTTGGAGTTGTAAGTCGATTCATGGAGGAGCCGGTCTATACGCATTTAAAAGCGATAAAGAGAATTTTGCGGTATATTCGGGGAACTGAATCGTTTGGGTTATTCTATACCAAAGTCGAAGATTTCAAGCTAGTGGGATATTCCGATAGCGATTGGTGCGGAGATGTTGATGATCGTAAAAGCACATCGGGGTATGTGTTTTATATGGGAGACACGGCATTCACATGGTCCTCAAAGAAACAACCAATAGTGACATTATCGACGTGCGAGGCGGAATACGTAGCAGCATCTTGGTGTGTATGCCATGCAACTTGGTTAAGGAACTTGTTGCACGAGTTGAAACTGACGCAACACGAGGCGACCGAAATACGAGTCGATAATAAATCCGCAATCGAGTTAGCAAAGAACCCAACACATCATGAGAGGAGTAAGCACATTGATGTGCGTTTTCCTTTCATCCGAGAGCAGGTGAAGAAAGGTGATGTGCGAGTGAGTCATGTGGCAAGTCATGACCAAGTGGCTGACATATTCACGAAACCACTTCCGACGGCGTTGTTTGAAAACTGTAAGGCGATGATCGGGATGAAGAATAGGCTTGCGCTTAAGGGAGGAATTTGTTGATAAGCCCAAGCCAAAAGAAATAATATTTGTGTTTTTTTTCTATATAAATTCATCTAGAGAATTGTAATACATGTATCCACCATCTAGAAATATGGATCATGTACTTAGATAATTGTGTGAGTATAATGTTAGGGTTTAATGTGATTCATGTATGCATGAACCATTTAGCCTATAAATAGAACCCATTTTCATTTTGTAAGAGACAAGAAGAAAGAAATATATTAAGAAAAATTAAGAAAAAGAAAGTTGTTCTTCTTCCATTAAAATTGTGAGTTTGTGAGGATAAATCCACAATTTAATATTGTTCCTTGAATCAGAATATGTTGGTTATCATTCAGAGTTCCCCCAAACACTTCACTGTAGACAATGCATAGTGCATTTTAGGCCAATGTGAAGTGCTTGAAGGGAACTCTAGAGAACAGCCAACTTAATTATTATTCCATGAATCCTCACTGTATTAGAAATGTTGGCTGTCATCCAGAGTTCCTCCAAACACTTCACTATAGCAAATGCAAAATGCATAGAGAATGTGAAGTGCTTGAAAGGAACTCTAGAGAACAACTAACTTAATTATATTTCTCGAATTCTCACTACATAAGAAAATGTTGGGTATCATCTAGAGTTCCCCCAAACACTTCACTACAACAAATCCACAGTGCATTATAGGCCGATGTGAAGTGCTTTAAGGGAACTCAAGAGAACAACCAGCTTGATTATTGTTCCTCGAATTCTCATTGCATTAGAAAATGTTGGGTATCATTCATAGTCCCCCCAAACACTTCACTACAACTATTGCATAATGCATTAGGTCAACGTGAAGTGCTTAAAGAGAACTCTAGAGAACAATCACCTTAATTATCATTTCCCTCATTTAACACTATGTCATAAGATACTGGATATATCATCTAGAGTTCCTCTAAACACCTCACAATTAGCTAATGCATAATGCATATGAAGCAGACGTGAAGTATTTGAAAGGATCTCTAGAGAACAACCAATTTGTTAGCCTCTATCATGCTACAAAATATTAGGCGCCTCTCGATGTTCCCCAAACATTTAGAGGTATTTTGGATCCCATTGAAGTGCTTGACGGAAACTCCATGAGACAATGACACGCTTCATCTCTCATGGACCCTGATATTTCTTGCTATTTTGTCTTAAGACCAACCTCAATAGCTGTATTTATAATATAAGGGAGAATATAGCACAACTTCTTATCTTCTCATGACATGAAAATGATGCCGAACACATAAACGAAACTGCACCTAGTCGTGTTCCTAGCCAAGATTAAATTCAGAAGGAATGAACCAAATACCTGCTGCCTCTAATCTCATTAATATTCGAGGTCATGTCTTTTTCCATTTGTCAAACTCATCTAGATGCTAAATATTTCAAAAAGAACCTCGTGCTGTCATATTCATTCATTCCATTAGATGAAAACAACCGGTTCTATTGTTAAATTGTCTATGTTACATTAAACAGTTGCTTAAGTGGGCCAGTATTGCATCCTTAGATACCAAAGCCATGCATGGAGATAGAAGGATTGCATTAAGGGCATAACACAAAAGTTCATAACCCCACTGCCCCATTCATGTCTAGATTACAAACATGTCTACATTCAGTGAATACTTCCCTCACAATGCACACTCAAAATGATTCTCTTTCGGCTGCACTGAACGAATTATTGTAGATTCCAGATAATAACTATGAAGTAGATGTTTCCTAAGTTAGATTTATAGATAAGTTACAACAGATCTAAAGATTCAAACTTAGAAAAAAAGATTACTGGTACTACATCATCAAGTTCAAAACACAAAAGTAACAAACTAATAACTACTGGTACTACTCCATAAGTTCAAACACAAAAGTAACATACTAATAACTACTGCCACCGGACATATATACACGTCACCTAATACTACAACCAACAGTCGTCAACATCAGCAAAACATCATACGATTCACAACACACCACACATATACCCCACTACTCAATTCACACAACCCCTCAGCCCCCTCTCTAACACAGCTCGGTCTCAAACTTCAAACTAATCCACATACCAAACAGTTCTTGATACGACAACTTGTCCCAAACGGCACATTAACCCTCACAATACTCTCACCCGACTCACAAAACCCACAATATGCGCCCTGCAAAAGCTCTGTAGCTCGGATTCCAGCAACAAAAGCTAGAATTGACTGAATAAAACGGGGAAAACGCTATACCTTTCAAAATTCTTCGGACAGACGACGGATCAAGCGTTCTTAGGTTAAATCGATCTTGCTGGGAGTTTGAAAACCAAGATTTCACGCAGTAGAGATTGTATCGCCATCGCCTACAGAGAGATGGCAGAAATAACGAAGAGTAGGAGGGGAGGGAGATGAAAGGTGGTTAATTTGGGGTTTCATTTTCTTCCGCGCAAAATTTCAATTCCCCGCTTTGTCCAAAACCTGGAATTGAAATCCTGATCTTTTCCAGTTGAATTAATCTGTTTATTCGGCACTAAAAGAGAAGCTATATTGGCCAGGCCAGGCCTGAATGTGCAGTGCATTTCATTTTGGGCAGACGAGAAAAATAAGATTTGACACATTATTTAGCTGAAGAAATATCAATGTTCTCATATGTTTTTTTTTTAAGGATGGGGAGAATTCGAACCTGCGATATTTGGACTCAAAGGCATGCAAGTTACCAACTGCGCTAACCCTCGGTTGGTAATGATCTCATATGTACATGACTGATATTTTTAAAGTTTTCTTTTTAATTCACAAAATAAGCAAATTTGCACGGTTGTATCCTTTCAAGTTTTTACATGGAAAAGTAATGTGTGACAATTTGTCACTACAAAATATTGTCACAAGCTGTTAGATTTCCAAGTATAATACAAGTTACAAACCAGATGATAATTCTATGGACTAACACAACAAGAGAGGCTAGTTAAATAAAACATGGGCTGACTAAACATATTTAACTTAAATTTAAGTTCATCTAGAATAAATGGATGCACCTATTGCAACAGACCACTTGGTCTCCTTATTTGATTTAATGCACAATTTTGATCCGCTGCCCCTTTCAAACTAGAAGTACCATTGTGCTTAATTAGTTAGAGTAGGTTCACATATTATCCTTGCGATAAGATTGGAATTTTTTGGCTTAGTTGACCGGATGTTCCAGTCGATTGTCTCAGCTAATTAACTAGGGGCACTACTCTCCCTGATCAGACTAGTTGGTCTTGTCTGATTGACCATACCAATTAGATTTGTCTGATTGTCTATGCCAATTGGCCTAGTCTAATTGTATATATGGGTCAGTAGTGTCGGAACATATACACTGGACAACAACAAATAGTTCATTAGTTCTAAATTTGGAAATACAACAAGAGAAAAATAATAAATTAGTAGTAATACCTTCAAGGTGAGGAGCTAGAACTAGAGCTAGTGCTAGTGCTAGTTCTATGCGATGAGGTTCGCTTCATAGTCGTATAATTCATATTTTGATGACTATTAAATAAAATATAAAAATATATATCAACACAGAATTAACAAAAATCTACTGCAAATATAAAACAATCAAATGCTGAAAAAAATAACTCACATGTTCAAGTTTTAGCATATCTTTTTGTGAATGGCGCGGTTTACTTTCGGTTTCCTCCAACACCAGACAAGAGAGATTTATTGTATTTTTTTATCTTAAGTTTTTATCTTTAGACAAATCTATACATTTCATTATATATCTAGCAGAGTTTTAACAACTTTTATACTGAAAGGAATGGAAGAATAAATACTTTGCTCACACAATTTGTGTTTCTTTGGTAGTTAAGTCATGTTTTCTTTGTGAGTGCTAAATGATTTTTTTGTAAATTATGGAAGTTCTTTCTCTTGTTAAGTGATATGTGCCAATTATTTTATTCTATATGATAGATTATATATTCATATTATGCTATTGAGATAGATATTATTTTCCATTTTAAAGGACGAGCAGGAAAGAATAACTCTCTTCTATTTCCCATATATTATTAAAATTCATGACAAATTTGGGAAAAAAATATTTAAGAGAGTTTAATAAATTTTTCAAAATGAAAACACATGCGAGATAATTAGGGGCTAATATCACTAGAAAAAAATATGTGTGCTATGCTACTTTAATTGTTGCTAATTCAATAGATTATTTATTATATAAAAGTCTAATAATGTCACTTCAAGTAAATATCCATCTACGCTTATACAGACGTCTCTTTAATTTATTTATTTTTATAATTTGTCTCTTATATAATGTTTTATACATATTTTCTTACATAGTTGATCTTTACATACTTGTAAAATGAGAAAAAATCAGAATCATATCAACATGAAGTACAAAACAAAGAGAAAATTTCAAACTTACAACACCACCACTCTTTTAGACATTTTTGCCCATAGGCTTTTACATATTATTCCAAAACAGGAAGACTGGTATAAGATTCTCTTGAATTGCATGGTCCAAATGCCAGTAAATTACAGCCCAAATGATAGTAAATTAAAAGGCAGACCAAGTCATTTAGTTCAATATACCTCATAATCTATGAATTAATTTCTATGTGTCTTTCTTTTTTTTTTTTTTTTTTGGAGATTCAAACCTATCATCATTGGGTTGAAAAACTTATTAAATAATGTTAAATGCATTTGCTGGAATTTGAACTTGGTATTTCTCTTTAAAGTTCATGGGTGTCTGACCGTTTGAGCTAGCAAGGGTTGGCAAATGAGTGCAACTGCTCGTCGAACTAGCGACACCATTAATTCTAGAAGAATTGTTCGGTCTTGCTGAAACAGATACACTGTAAAAAATATAGTTAATTAACTCTCAAACGGCCTTTGTCAAAAAAAGGCAAATCACGCAAACTTTCGTGAACACAAGGGAGATAGCTTGTTTCTTAAAAAAAGAAAAGAAAATACCAACGGTACTATTCAAAATCGATTTTAAAAAAACTTTCGACTCCATCTCTTGGGAATTTCTACTCAAAATCTTAACGGAAAGAGGGTTCCCAACAATTTGGGTAAGTTGGATCTCAAACTTACTCTCCTCTTCTTCTTTCCTAAGGATTAATGGATGGGAAGGGTCGCAATTCAATCATAAGGGTGGTTTACGTCAAGGGGATGCGTTATCCCCCATGTTATTCAATATTGTGGTAGACGTCTTGCAAACATACTTCCAACAAATAACGTCTATTCTTACTCCTCATCACTACTTACCACCAACATTATTACAATTTGTGGATGATACCACATTACTTTCGGAAGCAAACCCGCATAATCTTAGAATTATAAGGAAATTCTCCATAATTTTTGCATCATATCAGGTCTATACAAGATGAGACCTTAACGGTGGCTCAAGTTCTAAATGGAGATATACATTTTCAAAGTTTACTAACATCTTTAGACGGAGGATTATGTTGGAAGCACAAGAAATTTTTCTAACTTCAGCTCTGATTAATCCAACTCCTAGAAGGGATAAAATAAGATGGAGATGGAATGTCTCGGAGGAATATACAACCAAATCCGCCTACAAGGTGCTTCACCTCTCAAAGACAATCTCAAAAGAAAACCCTAGATTGTGGAAAATCAGGTGCCCGGAGAAAGTAAGATTTTTTGGATGGCTTATGTTGCTTGACCGGCTTCTCACTCAAGCAAACCTCCAAAAAAGAGGATGGTCCAATCAAGGTGAATGAGTGATGTGTTCGCAACACGTTATGGAAACGACAAATCACCTCTTTCCCAAATGTGATTTTGCGAGCCAAATTTGGGGACAAAAAGGAATCCGATCAATGCGAATGGCAGACACGGCCACACTTTGGAGAGAGGGAGGCAGACATAAAACCAAAGAGGGCCAGAAGAAATGGGACACGAATTGGATCAGCACCAGCTGGAGCATTTGGAAAGCAAGAAATCAAAATATCTTCCGACAAAAAAGATCCCTGCGAACGACCGTCTTGGCAGAGATCTCACAACAAACGACAAACTGGTTCCAACTCTGCTAATAAAAGTCCGGCGACCAAACATTGTACGAATGGCGGGATGTGTCCAGAAAGCTCATCGCCTTCTATCTTTTTCTTTGTGATGGTGTTATGTCCTAGGCCAAAGTGTTTGTGACCTAGATGATGGATTGTAATAATAAACATAATATTTATTCTAAGATATTTCATATAATATGTGCGTATAGATTATTTTAATATAATTAAAATAGACCATGAATATGCAATTCAGCTTTATATTATCAAAATGAGTCTTTCCCAACATGAGTCTATTTTAATATAAAGCTGAATTGCATATTCATGGTCTATTTTAATTATATTAAAATAATCTATACGCACATATTATATGAAATATCTTAGAATAAATATTATGTTTGTTATTACAATCCATCATCTAGGTCACAAACACTTTGGCCTAGGGCATAACTCCATCAATGTGATATATATGTATAAGACTATGAGCACAAAAGATCATGTAATCTAGAAGAGTCTAGATGATGACATATGGATAATGATGAGTGATGTCATACACATCTTTTAGTGTGAAGAGACATGACTCTTCACCTCTATATAAGGACATAGAGGACTCCAAATTCACAAGATACACAACACATCATTCTCTCTCTCATTATTTACCATTCTCTTTTGTGAGACAAAAGAGAGAAAATATGCTTTCTAATTTGTATGACAAAATTATGAAAGGTGTTTTCCTTTTTGTATGACAAAAATGAAAGAGTGTGATTATATGAGAGGAATTATATACATCTTTTGTGAGATAAAATAAGAAGAGTTTTCTTATGTAAGAGGAGAACAAGCTACTAGCATATATATTGTTCTTCTTCCCGTTTTAAGAAGTTTGTTCGTGTGGACACCGGTAGAGGCGTTCGTACTTTCGGCGCTTGTGATCTATTCGGCCTAAGAAGATGAGAACGGTTTGTTGAGAGTTTTGGTGGAGACCGATTGTGTGTGCGGTAGATGACTTCCGCACGATCCGACCTAGACGGCCTAGACGGACGTAAAATCGGTTAGTACGGTAACCGGTTTAGAGACGCATGGACAATATGCATGGTTTGAGCGTCACGGATTAAGTGTAATCCGAAAGGTATTATTAAGATTTATTTCTTTGATTTAACCGATACGCACGGATCCTCGGATTGGTTTTGGACGAAATTTTTGTTTTTCGCTACGTTATGCAAGTCTGAAACCCAACACTTTGTTCTTTTGTTCTTTTTTTGTCTATTTGGGAATGTAAATATTTTTTCTTTTCTTTCAAAAGACTCTTGTAAGAGACCCTTTTAGTAAATGAAAACCTCAGAGAGGCAGATCGCCTCCTAAAAGCATTAAAAAAACTCTAAAATTAGAATAAAAATAAATAAATAAATTGGTAAGAAATTATTATAATACCTTCTGGATAAAGAATTAGAACCAGAGCAAGTGCTAGTGCTAGTCCTCTTCAATGAGCTGGTTTTGTGGATAGTCACATAATTTATATTTTGATGATTGTTAAATAAAATATAAAAAAAAATATCAGTATATAAAACGACTAGGAATTACTTAGTAATAGTTAGTTACCTTTGTAGGTACTCAATAGTCAATCCTTGCCTTTTTCATAATAGAGCTTTTGTAAGAGGTTGAGTTCCTAGATCCGCCTATCATGCAATAAAAATATAAATAAATTGTTGGGAAAAACGGGGGCGTTCGCACAAAAATCCTCACTCGAGACTTTTGTCGAACACCTTGTGTGCGACTTTTATGGTTAACTCAAATACTCAAATAAACACCACAAACTCAACCCGATTCACACGATATTGCAAAAGAATAAACAACAAATATAAGAGACACACGAATGTAAGGAAAACTTCTTTGTATTAATTAACTTCGATATGAACCGTACCGCTTACAAATAATACAAGAATTAAAAGCTCTTCTAGGTCGCAACTCACACTTTGAACCTAGGCTACACTCGTCACCGACACCGGTGGATTACACCTCGGAGGATCACAAAAGGAACAAAGAAAAGACACGACCGAGAGGAGGAACTAGAGAGTCATACACCGTACCGTTTCGTACCTAACCGGCGATACGAGAGAGCAACAACAAGAGCAAGCTTCTCCTTCTCTCTCTCTCTCTCTCTCTCTCTCCTCTCCTCTCTTTCTTTTTCTTTCTTTCCTTTTCTTTCTTTTGGCCGCTCAACACAAAATAAGCCACGCCCAAAAAATAAGAGAGCAAGCTCTCTGTTAAGGCCATGTGCATTTTATGCACATTATACAAAATAGTCCCTACACTTCATGTAATTATAAATTTACATTAATAAATGGTCCAAGGCCCATTTCATGAGGAGGGAGCCCAACAAACTCCCCCTCCCGACTCATGCGAAGAAGTCGCATCCTCCGCTTTCTTTCTACACACTAAAAGCTTCTTAGCAGGCAACACATTTTTCTTCATATCGGATTTGTTTACGTCGATATGATTCCTCTCATGCAAATCAATTAACCTCTCACCCATCGCGCCTATGCATTCACCGTTACGCCCACACGACACTTCTTTCTCGCTTTCCAGTTGATTAACAACGGTAAGTGGCACATTCTCGTGAGAGCGATATTTATCGGATTGCCGGTTTTCGCGAATCGAATTTCGCACTGACACCGCTTCTTGTGGTACTTGTGGCGGTTTTGAACCGTTGCCACATTTACCTCCCGATTTCATTTCTTGGCTTTCATCATCTCCCCCATGAATCACATTCACCACCGGGGAGGACTTTTGACCCAAATCAAACACGACTTTAGGGTTTCTACATTTCGGCTTCTCGCCCTTACCCGTACCATCATCAAGAAATGAGACATCTCAGTTACGCGCGGTCTTCTCTCTAGCAAGAATTTTTACGCCATTCTCGCTCTTATTCCCCAACCACAAATGCGACAATTTCGTCTCCATTATTTTAATTGGATTCACTTTCGCACATAATTTCGAGTGCGTTACGTAGAGAGTGCTCAGCTTCGCACCACGTGCGACAACAAGAGATCCTTTGGTGAGCTTCCACTTTCCGTCACCAAAACGGCTACAATTGCCTTCATCATCAAGAGAACCGGTCGATAGTAAATTCATCCGTATATCGGGTACGTGTCTCACATTCTTGAGCACCAACTTGTACCCAAGCTCGGTTTCCAAACTCACATTTCCCATGCCAACTACTTTACACCGCCAACCATTTCCCATCCTTATGCATCCAAAATCTCCTTTGGTGTAAGATGAAAAGAAATCACGTCTTGACGTGACGTGAAAAGCAACGGCCGAATCCACTATCCATGTAGTAGCTTGGCATATGCAGTCGACGAAACCGTCACCACACGCTACTATCACATCGCTATCGGATACAACCGCCGCCGTGCGGTCCTCGTCACTATTTTCACTTGATGATTCTCTTTCACCGTGTCTCGTCTCTTTCTTCCATACTCTACACTCTCTTTTAATGTGGCCCAATTTGCCACAATGATAGCACTTAATCCCTTTACGAGAGCTCGACCTTCTCGTAAGCTTGTCATGGCTATTCGAATTATATGAGTTTCTCGTTTCGCTCCTTCCTCGCCTTTCAAGCACAAGCACATCGGATTCCAAAGAGATCCCTTTTTCTCTTCTCCGCGCTTCCTCATTCAACATGCTATCTTTTACCATGCTTAGCGTTACCACACCGTCGGGCGCGGAGTTGCCAAGCGATACAACGAGTGTGTCCCAATCGTCCGGTAAGGAGCTTAATAACAATAACGCTTGAACCTTGTCATCCAAACTCATTTTCATATTAGCCAATTGATTCACGCAATTTTGGAACTTACTCAAGTGTTCCGACACTGAAGTTTCACCCGTGTATTTTAAATGCACAAGCTTCCGCATCAAAAATGCCTTATTTTGAGCGGTTTTCCTCTCGAAGAGACTCTCCAATTTCTTCCACAACTCGTGGGCATTAGTCTCCAACGACACGTGGTGAAACACGCTATCACCAATCCATTGCCGTATCAACGCAACCGTTTTCCGGTTTATTTTCTTCCAAACATCATCCAAAGTACCTTCGGGTTTCTTCGTCTCTCCCTCGACCGGGTCGTATGCATCCTTGCAATACAACAAATCTTCCATCCGGGGTTTCCAAATCGAGTAATTTGTAGAATTGAGTTTAATCATCGTACCGACACTACTTTCTCCCTCCATTTGCTTGATGCAAGCTTATCCCGTACTAACCACGGCTCTGATACCAGTTGTTGGGAAAAACGGGGGCGCTTCGCACAAAAATCCTCACTCGAGACTTTTGTCGAACACCTTGTGTGCGACTTTTATGGTTAACTCAAATACTCAAATAAACACCACAAACTCAACCCGATTCACACGATATTGCAAAAGAATAAACAACAAATATAAGAGACACACGAATTTAAGGAAAACTTCTTTGTATTAATTAACTTCGATACGAACCGTACCGCTTACAAATAATACAAGAATTAAAAGCTCTTCTAGGTCGCAACTCACACTTTGAACCTAGGCTACACTCGTCACCGACACCGGTGGATTACACCTCGGAGGATCACAAAAGGAACAAAGAAAAGACACGACCGAGAGGAGGAACTAGAGAGCCATACACCGTACCGTTTCGTACCTAACCGGCGATACGAGAGAGCAACAACAAGAGCAAGCTTCTCCTTCTCTCTCTCTCTCTCTCTCTCTCTCTCTCCTCTCCTCTCTTTCTTTTTCTTTCTTTTCTTTTCTTTCTTTTGGCCGCTCAACACAAAATAAGCCACGCCCAAAAAATAAGAGAGCAAGCTCTCTGTTAAGGCCATGTGCATTTTATGCACATTATACAAAATAGTCCCTACACTTCATGTAATTATAAATTTACATTAATAAATGGCCCAAGGCCCATTTCATGAGGAGGGAGCCCAACATAAATAAACAAGTAAATAATTTTGTAGGTTATGCTTAGTCAAAATATGAAATAAAGGAAAAAAAATAAATGAATGAATAATACCGCTACAAAAGGTTCTTTTTTTGGCCGTGGCGGTGCTTTTGAAGTTATTCTTATCTGTTTGTTTTGCTTCTCTGAATAAAAATAAACAATACAAGAAAAAAATAAATTAAAAATAAACATAACAAAAAATAATAAAAGTAATGCATGTAAATTGTAATATCAGCGCCATAACAAGAAGTTAGGTTAGTTTTATAAGCAACATGATACTGTTATTACTAACATTGTATATATCCAAAAAGAAATTATAAGATTCTAATGTTTTAAAGGAGAATTAATTAAAAAAAGTACTTATGAACCATTGCTTCAGAATATCTCTGCTTGAGCTTGTCTTCCATCTTCTCTCGAGCTTCATCTATATCTCTTGTTAAGGCCTATAAAAAAGGTTCAAGGTCCATTTAAAAAACGTCATTTGTTATATTTGAAACTTCATGTAGTTTTGAGCAAAAATGCTGTTTAGTAGAAGTTCAAATATTACCTCATATAGTTTCTTCCATTTAATGCACACATTGTGCTTTTTTATTTTGTCAATTGCAATATTCAAACTCTTTGCCCCAAAGTGTATTTCGTAAAATTTCCTCCAAAGTTTGTCCGTAACTGGGCTTAGATCTTTATCCTGCAATTAATTACCATAATCAAATCAAACATATCTTAATAATTGCACCAGTTAGTGAATTCCCCTAATCAGATTCAAACAAATACAATTAAAGGGAAAAGGAAAATGAGCTTACTGGTGTGTAATTTTCAATGTGAGCGAGTTGTGTGATAGTACAGTGAGGCAAGATGCACTCTAATAAATTGTAATCTAATCCACCAACGTTCCTATATATTTTATATTCTCAAGTGCTATTTAAGTGCATAAATCTACCAATGATGGAGCCTCTCTCTTTGAATCCATGTGAAAAACTGAATTGCTCTCTTTACTTACATACAAGTCCAATTTTCAGATCAAAATCTGCAGTAAAAAGCACATAACGAATCAGTGATTTTGCAATTAGATCACAGAGAAAGAACCCGATTGATGGTTTCAAAATTCGGAATCCTATCTAGAATTCTTTGCGAGTCAAACGAAAATTGATTATTTTAGATCGAAACTACTCTGACATAGTAAGGCTCAACCTATATCAATCTCTGTTGTATGATTTGATGATTTTTCAAACTCAGAAACTTGAAAAGCTCATACTAGAACTAATATATGATATGATGATCACCCCGTTTGAAACAATGTAAATATTCTGTGTGGAATTTCATGCAGCGATTCATGTAACGAGTTAGTAAACGATTAGATACCTACTCACTACACGAAGAGGCCTCAACTCAAGTTAGTTGACATGATAATAACTCAGGATTTATTGTGGTTTAAAATTATGTAGTAAAATGCGTCGACTTTTCTTCCCTTTAGTGCAATCTGAATCTTGTCAATTTTGAAGTTTTCTCCCTTGCAAAATTATGTGTCAAAAGTTTTTATATTCTATACGATCGATTATACATTCTGTACGGAGGTATATTATACTCTTAATGAACGATTTGCGTTATTTTCTTGTAATTATGAAGTGCAAAAAGTATTTTTATAAAAGAGCAGAAAAACTCTTCCGCTACCAACATTTTTTATGAGAATTTGGGGAAAAAATATATGAGCTAAATTTAACTTTTGAAAATAAATAAATATAAGTGATATAATTAATGACAGCTGCTAGGCATAAATTAAATGCCACAAGTTCACACAGTGATATAACTTTTTGAAATTTACTGTTAATAAAAAAATATTTCATTATTTTCGAAAGTTATAAATTTGTTTATCCCTCTTACATAGGCGGCTCTATTTTCACATACTTGAGCAAGAAAAAAGTAAAATAAATTCATACCAATATGGATTAAAAATACAAAGAAAAAAATTTGGAACTTACATTATGAAGAAAAAAAAATTCAAACTTACATTACAGCCATTATTTTCTGCCGTAGGTTTTTACATATTACTCAATACAGAAAAATTCACATAATATTCTCTTGAATTGCATAGCTCAAATGCCAGTAACTTACTATTAATTAAAAGGCAAATCAAGTCATTTAGATATACCTGGGAAATCTAGATACAATTTCCCTGCAATTTATCTTTTTCCAAATGGCCTTGGATTGTTTGCACCGTTGATTCTAGAAGAATTGTTCGGTCGTTTTGGAGCAGATATACTGTAAAACAACATACAGATGATAGTTATTAACTCAAAGAAATGAACTTAAAATCTTATATATCAAAAAAAGAATAATAGAAAATAAATTAGTAACAACACCTTCTTGTTAAAGAGGTAGAAGTAGAACTAGAGCTATTAGTTCTTTGAATTGAGGTCGTTCTCTTGATAGTCGAATGATTTATTTTTTCAGGACTGTCAATCAAAAAAAAAATATATATATATATATATATATATATATATATATATATATATATATATATATATATAAAGTGTATTAATAATATAGAAAAAATATGTAGTAAATAGTAAGTTACCTCTTTAAGTACTCAATCTTTGCCTTTTTCATAATAGGGCTCTTATAAGAGGTGCTAGATCCACCTGTATCATGCAAATAAAAATTAATAAATAAATAAGTATGTAAACTTAATTCTAGGTCATGATTAGCCAGGTTATGAAATAAAAAAAAATAGAAGAATAATACCTCCCCAAAAGGCTCTTTTGCCTGATGGTGGTAATTTTGAAGTCATTTTTATTTGTTTGCTCTGCCTCTCTGAATAGATATAAGTAAAAAAATCCCAAAAAATAAATTAATAATAAGATACTAAGATATTCTATCAGCAAGAATAATTATAAAACATTGAAATGAAGGCTAATTACAAAAAAATAAAAATTAAAAAAAACTTACGAGCCGTCGCTTCAGCGTATCGATTCTTGAGCTTCTCTCCAATCCTCTTTTGAGCCTCATCTCTCTCTTTTGTCTTCGCCTAAAAGAAAAAATGAACAAGAAATTCAGGGCCAATTAAGAAAAAATGAAACTAGAAACCTCATTATGTTTTAACTTTTGAGCTAAAATATGTATTTATTTATACAGAGTAAAGTCAAGTATAATTACCTCATATAGTTGCTTCCATTTGAAGCGCACCTTATTCTTTTTCATCCTTTCATCTGCAATTCTCAAAGTGTCAGGCCCAAATTGCAACTCGTAGAATTTCTTCCATAGTTTGTTTGTAACTGGACTGAGGTCCCTGTCCTGCAATTAATCATCATAACCAAATTAACCTTCATAAATTTACCAAAATCAGAATTAAACAGTTCAATTAATGGGAATATGAAAATTGAGCTTACTTCTGTGCAGTTTTCGATGTGAGTGAGTTGTGTGACGGAACAGTGAGGCAAGATGCGCTCTAACATATTGTAATCCAACCCACTGACGTTTCCTATATACCTCACATTCTCAATTGCTAATTTAGTACATAAATCCACCAAAGATGGAGCTTTTCTGATAGAATCCATGCGCAGAACGGAAGTCTAACCACTGGTTTGATAGTTAGTTCGATTTCAGATCGAAATCTGCAACAAAAAGTACAGAAAGAATCAAAATTCAGTGATTAGATCACAGAAACAGAACCCGATTGATGATCTTCAAAATCCAGAATCCTATCGAGCCAAATTTAAATCAATTTCAGATCAAAAAAAGTAAATCGAAATCTCAAACTTACCTCCTTTCCCTTTCCAAAAAGAAAACGCAAAAGATGAAATAAAAATCGCTAGCACTCTCAAAATCACGATTGGAATTATAAGCACAAATCGATCTTCAATCGAGAAGAATATGAAGATCGATTAAAGATCAATCAACCATGTCTTTGTTTTGTATTGTCTTTCACACCACACGTAATCAATCGATCTGCGGACTTTCTTTTACGAATGCTTATTGGAGAGTGGGACCCATATGGCAGTGTCTTTTGATGAATAGATTACGTTACTTTTTCGTACTATTTTTTTAATGTGATCTTTCAGTCTTGGTACTTGGTAGACTCTTTGTCAACCAACTTAGCTCAGCCGAGAAAGCAATATGTTCCAATATTTGGAACGTTTGCATAATTCCACAAATAATATCACTCTAGTTAAAATAAAAGAACTTCATACATTAATTTAATGCAATATTAAAAACAATTTTGGGCAAACAGTACATTGCCAACACAATTTTTTTCAAAAATAAAAATTTACAATAAGTACTGCCAATTTATTCCTTTAAACGGTACACTAAAAAATCAACAAGAACATACGTACAAAACCTAGAACTCAAAAATATAAATCAAAATTTCCCCAAATATCAAATTTTCGATCTTCTTTAATTTAAAGCCGGCGGAATAAAATTCAGACCTTGAAGCGACTGTTCAAACACATGTCCCACTCTAAGCAACTTTCCCTACAAAAATACCACCAAATTAAATACTAATAAAATAATCAATTTTATTTTTTTTTAATATATAATATTACCTCGCTAAAAGAGGAGCCAATCATCTGAACACCAACTGGCAGGCCAGCTGGCCCGCCTTCAATAAAGCCACATGGCACTACAAGTGAAGGCAGTCCAGCCAGGTTCACATTTACCTTAATTAAAAAATAATAATTAATAAAATATAATTAGCATCAGAATAAAAAACATGAATAATTTATTGCAATTATGATATTCTTACTGTCATTATATCACCGGCGTACATGGCTAACGGATCATTTGTCTTTTCACCTTCAACAAACAAACAAAATAATAAATTAATTTACACACTAATTAATTAACTTAATTAGTTAATTAAGACATACCAACTTTATAAGCAGCAGAAGGAGCAGCGGGTGAAATTAATATATCGAATTTTTCTAAAGCATCATTAAAACTTTTCTTAACCAAAGTCCTAACCTAAAAAAAAAGCTACAAATTTTAATTATTTCTCATTTCACAAAATTTTAAAAACTTTCATTTTTTTATTTATTCAATTGATTCTTATTATAAAATAACCTGCTGTGCTCTCTTATAATACGCGTCGTAATATCCAGCAGATAAAGCGTAAGTTCCCATCAATATTCTCATTTTCACCTAAATATATTATATTATTAATAATAAAAATACAATAATATAATAATAAAATAATTATATATAATATAAAATTAATTTTGTACCTCATGGCCTAAACCATTAGCACGTGAATCTCCATAAAGTAAGTTTAAATCATCAGCTGCAGCTCGGTTGCCATATCTATTATTAATAAACAACAAAATAATTAAAAGATCAATACTTTTCTTTTATTTCTCCAAGATTTAAACCATATAATATAATACAAAAACGCAAAATTCACCTTACACCATCATATCGTGACAAATTTGAAGAAGCTTCAGATGAAGCCAATATATAATAAGCCGGCAATCCAAGATCAAAAGAGGGCAACGATACCTAAAATAAACAAAGGAATAAATAAAAATCTAACTTAAACTTTATACAACAAAGCAACACAGAAGGCCACACGAACCTCTTCCACAGAAGATCCGAGCTGTTCAAGATGAGCAGCAGCATTCTTAATAGAATCAACGATTCCTGCTTCAACTCCTTCTCCGAGAGTTTCCTTAATTACTCCTACTCTTAAACCCTTCAAAGGTTTAGATTCCAGCTGGTCTAGACTCGCCAGCTCAGCAGCATAATCCACCACTTCCTGTAAAATGAAATGTTCCATTTACCACCTCAAAATCAATCAGTTAACAGCTAACACTGTATAATAAGAGATAAATGCACCATCACTCCCTGTAGTTTAACTCGTTGCACATTTAGTCCTTGTACTTTTGTTTTAGACTTTTCGTTCCTGTACTATATAAATTGTGCACGTTTAGTCCTTCACTTAACGGAAGTTACTAACACCATTATTTTTTTATAAATGACTATTTAGCCCTTTTAATATTTAAAGAAAATAAATATTTTTATTTACCAAGAAAATAAATTTACAAAAACAATGATAAATGCAAACATATTTTGCATTATTACTCAATTTGAATAAATTATTGCATTTTGATAAAAAAAATAATAACGGTGTTAACTACTTCCAGTACGTTAGGGACTAAACATGCACAATTTATAAAATACATGGACTAAACATGCAAACAATTAAAGTACAGGGACTAACGTGCATTTATCCCCATATATCAACCCTTACTTACATGAGTACTGCTAGTGGCATCAAGGCTGTCATATCCCGCAATAACATTCAACACAACTGATGCGTCAGAAACACAATTACTAAAAACTCCAACGACATCCAAAGACGAAGCGTAAGCCATCAATCCGAATCTGGACACGAGGCCGTATGTGGGTTTTAATCCCACGACACCGCAGAACGAGGCGGGCTGCCGCACGCTGCCGCCTGTGTCGCTGCCAAGTGACGTCACGCATTGTCGCGCTGACACGGACGAGGCGGAACCGCCTGATGACCCGCCTGGGACCCGTGTCGTGTCCCACGGATTTTTGGTCACCTGGTTGGAAAATTTAGAGGGAAATTATCCAATTGAATGGAAATTAGCCCATTTGACTTAGTTGTGAGTCAGATTTTGAAGAATAGACTGAGTGTAGAATTGAGTGGAAATAGTAAGAGATATCAAGAAAGAAATGAGCTTTGAAGAGCTTACATGGAATCCTGAGCCTTCAGTAGTGCTTCCCATGCCAAATTCATCCAAATTCGTCTTTCCAACAATGATCGCGCCAGCTTCTCTCAACCTCCTAACAGCAGTCGCATCAAAAGCCGGTCTATAGCCTTCCAAAATCCTCGAGCCGCCAGTCGAAGGCATATCCGCCGTGCACAGATTATCCTTCACCGCAACCAAAACCCCAGCAAGCGGCCCCACCTCCTCTCCCCTTTCCAATTTCAAATCCACCTCCTGCGCCTCCTTCAGCACAGTCTCCGACAAGTGAACGAAGCTCTTGAGCTGGGGCTCCGTGAGCCGGATTCGGTCGAGGAACTCGGACGCGATTTGCGCGCATTTCTTCTCGCGCGAGAGGATGGATTCACGAATTGAGTGGATTGATGTGGGGTTTGTGGAAGGAGGCGACGAGAGTTGAGGGGATAGAGAGGCGAGGCAGCGGTGAGATGAACGGGGTTTGAGAGGGAGAAGAGCGGAGGTGAGAAGCAGGCGAGGGTTTTGGATTGGGCACGGCATTGCGTTGTTTGCTCTGAAGTGGAGGAGCTGAGAGGAAGCGGGAAGGAAGGAGGAAGAAGAAGAAGATTAGGCTGGAGAGGGGTTGTAGGAAGGTTGATTTATGTCAGTGAGATGGTTCATGGTACACCAAGTGCAGGTGATTGTTTTTATATGTGTGGGTTATGGAATATAATGGGCTTGGTTTGGGCCAATGTCGTAAATTCGAGTTTTCTTTTCATGATGATTAGCTCGTAAAATACAGACATATCATTAGTGACACTGTACCAGTGTCATGGCAAAGTACCAAGAAAGGGAAGCAACAAGGCCCATATAGTACATCAGTACGACATGAGTGAGGACGATGATAAATGATTTATGATATGATAAATCAGCTTTGCCATGAATAAAGTAGGTTAAGATTAAGTGAAACCCCCTTTCAAAAATATTACACACGACAACTAAACCCACTGTTGTCAAAAAAAAGCGAGAAACGGGTGACAGCTTGGAAACTAATCCCAACCTCCATAGACCACTAATTCTCTCACTGTACATGTTGCAAGTTCCTTAACATATAAAACTGACTCTCTACACTAACAGGTGGAGAATAATTGATGTGAACAATCTGAACCAGGCTCCATCTTCTCTCCGCTCTCCTCTTCTCTTCGGAGAAACCAAAGCTCAAAAAAACCTCTCTACTCCAAAACACAGACCAATATATATATAACACACTCAATTCAAAACTAAAGAGGAAGAGAGCAGAAACCTCCATTGTTTCTCATCTGAGATCTCATCGGTCGACATGGTCAATGCTGTGGCTCCGAACGTGGCGTGCATGCGCGCCGGAGGCGGAGGGATGGTGAGATTGGGGCTGGTTAGATCTGGGACTTGCTTGTACGGGGGCCGGAGATGGGGTCGGGTGAGCTGTGCAGCTGCAGCGGGAGGTGGGGCTGAGGAAGTTGTGATCGGAGAGGCGACGGCGACGGCTCGCCGTTTTCCGAGGTAGAGGATTAGTTGAGAGTTTTTTGGTTAATGATTTTGGGTTCTGATGGATTTTTGTTGTTGGTGTGTTGAATTTGGATGCTTTTTTTACTGTTTTATTTTGGAACTGGGATTGGTAGTTGTAATTCATGATTTATTTATTTTTTAATAAATTGAGGGTAATTCATGATTTGTTTTTGTAATTTGAAGATTTATAAGATTCGTATGTTTTTCTAACATATGAAAAACATGCAGAATAGTCGGCCTGGGATCGAAACTGATAGGATGCGGATCCGCCGTGCCGAAATTCGAATTATCGAACGACGATTTAGCCGAAATTGTTGAAACATCAGATGAGTGGATCTCGGTACGAACTGGGATTCGTAAAAGACGAGTTTTAACAGGTAAAGATTCAAGCTTTCATACTTTTTTCTCTTCTCCCTCTTCCAATGCCAAATTCCTAATTAATTCAAATTATGTTTTTTTAGTGGGTGAAACTGTAAATGAACTCGCAATAGAAGCAGGTAAAAAAGCTCTTGAAATGGCAGAAGTAGAAGCAGATCAAGTGGATTTAGTTCTCATGTGTACTTCAACTCCTGACGATCTTTTCGGTTCAGGAACTCAAGTATATAAATAATATAATCATTATTTAATTAAATTTCAGACAATTAACTCAAATTTATTTGATTAAGATATGGTATAATATTTGAAATATTACAGGTGCATACAGCTTTAGGGTGCAAAAATGCGTGGGCTTTTGATATAACGGCTGCTTGCAGCGGATTCCTTGTTGGCCTAATCACAGCCACTCGTTTCATCAAAGGTAAAATAAAATCTTAAAATTCCAAGCAAAAACCATAAACATAATTATTTTTATTAAATAACAAATAATTATTAATTTATTTATTTTAGGAGGTGGATATAAGAACATATTAGTAATAGGAGCTGATGCTCTTTCGAAGCATGTTGACTGGTCAGACAGAGGCACTTGTATTCTTTTTGGAGACGGTGCTGGTGCTGTTTTAGTCCAGGTAATTAA
The DNA here is from genome assembly GCA_024447665.1 of Juncus inflexus. Taxonomy (NCBI): domain Eukaryota; kingdom Viridiplantae; phylum Streptophyta; class Magnoliopsida; order Poales; family Juncaceae; genus Juncus; species Juncus inflexus. Next base: position 10,468,736 of record JAJHPC010000008.1, read on the forward strand.
TTATTTAATTAATTAATTTTCACTTTTTCCCAGGTCCTTTTTGTAAATTTCCATCCTGTTTTGTTATTTTTAATTTCCCTTTTTATTATTTTAGGCGACAAGTGGAGAGCAAGACGGATTATTCGGTTTTGACATACACAGCGATGGTGATGGATACAAGTAAATTTAATAAAAATAATAATAATAATTAAATTAAATTAAATTAAATTAAACAAATTATATAAATTTCACATTTTTTTCAATATGCTTGCATGATTAATTACACAGGCATTTGAAAGCTGAAACCACAGAAGAAAAGGAGAAGGAAGGAATAATGTCGAGCTCAAACGGGTCGACCCGTTTCCCGCCGAAGAAACCGGCTTACTCTTTCATTCAAATGAACGGAAAAGAAGTCTTTCGATTCGCTGTGAAATGCGTGCCACACTCAATAGAGGTTGCACTGCAAGAAGCTGGCTTATCCAGTTCCAGCGTCGACTGGCTCCTCCTCCACCAAGTAAATAATAAAAAAATTTAAAAATTTAATGATTATATAAACACGGAATTTCATTAATAACCCTACAAAACCTCAAAAGATCATGTTTTATACCCCTCCAAAGCATACAAAATATCAAAGAATGTCCCCCTTTTTATGACGTATTCGTGTATGAATAAAAGATAATAAAGCAAGAAGAGTATTTTGCAGCAAAGAAGGTTATGCGCTTGCATATGATATTTCTTATTCTGTAGGGTTATGCATGATATTTCTCATTTTTTCAGGGTTACACGTGAAAAATTGCCCCTTATATATATCAACCACAACCAACTCATTCTTCCTTTTCTTCTTCTTTTTTCTTTTTAATTTAGGCAAATCAGAGGATAATAGACGCAGTGGCGAGCCGGCTAGAGATCCCTCCGCAAAAGGTCCTCTCAAACCTGGCTAATTACGGAAATACCAGCGCGGCCTCCATCCCTCTTGCGCTGGACGAGGCGGTCAGGGGCGGAAAGGTCAAATCGGGGGACGTGATTGCCGCCAGCGGGTTCGGGGCCGGGCTCACTTGGGGGTCGGCTATCATGAGGTGGCGATGAAATGACCGAAATGCCCCTGGTGGATGGAGGGACTAGGGAGGGGAGAGTTTGAGTTGTTTTTTGTTGTTTTGGTTGTATTGGTCTAGAGGTGTGATTGATTTGTCAGCATAATTTTGTGGAGTGTAGTAAGGGACTCGATTTGGAATAATTATTTTACTTGGAATGGATTTGTTTTTTAGATGAGAGTATGAACCCCCTTTTTTTTTTTTTTTTGCTTTGAAATGAAGTATTTGGGGCTATAGAAAATGTGTGTGTATCCTAAAGTTAGCATTAGCATCTTTTGCAAGATGGTTAATATATTTGCATATTTGATTCAAGCATTTTTTTCCTATTTTAACATTTATTAGATGGGGGGATCAGATTATTTTGATAGTTTGCAACATGAACTGATGTATAATAAAATAAAATAGAATCTATACCGATACGTATAATTAGTTTTATAAAACGCAAAAACTTGACAACGAAAAGAAGAATTCCATTGCCGGGATTTGAACCCGGGTCGTCTGGGTGAAAGCCAGATATCCTAACCGGACTAGACGACAATGGATTTGTGATCTACCTTATTTTTCATCTTTTATATCCACAATAACCTGTCACGTTTTCCTTCGCAAGAATCAGTTGATAAAGCACGTCATCTATTTAATGTGACTTGTCCCATTTCATGCATCTAATCTCCTCTCTTCACAAATTCCGTTTCAACTCAAACTCTCGCCAAATCATCAATGGCGATCCCCATTGTGGATCTCTCTCCGTTCTTCACCGGAGACGAAGCCGGAATCCTCCTCTCCACAGAAACAATCAACCAAGCCTGCAGAACTTACGGTTTCTTCCGCATAGTGAATCACGGGATTCCGTCTGAACTCATGGATCGAGCTCTCAGTCTCTCGAAGCAGTTTTTCTCATTTCAAGACGAGGAGAAACAGAGAGTTAAGCCTTTGGAGGGGTCCAAATCGCCGTTACCGGCTGGATATGCGAAACAGCCGGAGAATTCGATGGATAAGAACGAGTATTGTTTATTCTTCTCGCCGGATCTTGGGTTTAATTTGTATCCTGATCGACCAGCAGAATTCAAGTATGTTTTGTTGTAATTTATTTTCAAATTTCTAGTCTATTTGGGTTAAATTGGTAATTAATAGTCTAATTGGGTTAATTATCTTTAAGGGCGACGATAGAAGAGTGTTATAGTAAACTTACAGAAACAGCATTACTCATTCAAGAGATCCTCAACAAATGCATGGGCCTGGCTCCAAACTTCTTAAAAGAATACAACAAAAATCGCTACTTTGACTTCATGGCTGCTCTGAGATACTTCCCTTCTTCTGAGATGGATCAGAACGACAACGGATTAAGCGAGCATCAGGACGGAAATTGTATAACATTAGTATTTCAGGATTCAATTGGAGGTTATGAAGTTCTGAAAGATGGAAACTGGATCCCGGTCGATCCTAAAGATAAAGGCATTATCGTAAACATCGGCGATCTCATTCAGGTCTCTGTAAATCCAAATATCTTTCACTCTGTTTCAATAAGTTTGTATCTTGATGAATTCCTGTAGTTTTTTTTATCTCTTTTCTTTGATTTTATTTGTCTTTTGAAGGTGTTGAGCAATGATAAGTTGAAGAGTGCTATGCACAGAGTGACAAGGAAGAGAGAATACAGACACTCATTCGCGTTTTTCTTCAACATAGACGGGGAGAAATGGATCGAGCCGGTGCCGCAATTCACGGAAAATATAGGGGAGAAGCCGAAATACAGGGGGTTTTACTTCAACGAGTATTTGCAGCTGCGCATGAGGAACAAGACGCATCCTGCTTCCAGGCCTGAGGATGTGATTCACATCACTCATTATGCAATATGACTATATGAGTGTGATAAATGATATTTGGTGTTATTGAATGTTTGCTCTAGTAAAATGTTTTTACCGCGAGAATAACAACAGCCCGTCTAGCTCAGTTGGTAGAGCGCAAGGCTCTTAACCTTGTGGTCGTGGGTTCGAGCCCCACGGTGGGCGTAATTTTTTTTAAATTTACACTTTTTAACTAAATATGATGTGGGCCGGGCCTTCAGGATCACAAAATTATAGATTTATCTGGACAGAGACTGGATCGGCCTAAAATATTAATTTTAATTATTATATACAATTATTATTCAGTAGTACACTATGTTACGCGGACACTCTCCGAAATGAGCCGTAGGCGTGTCGGACACGGACACGGCTCGGACACGCCTACGACACGTGTCCGACACTTCAAATCGCGTGTCCTAATATTTTATTGTAAAAAAAAATATGGACACGGCTCGGACACGGCGGGACACGTTTTGGACACGGCGGGCTTAAAATCCGGCCCAAAAAAAATTTATAGAATGATAATATAATTTAGATGTGGTTATATGATTGTATGAACTCTTTAATCTAGTTATGATTTTTGTACTTTTGAATTAGGTTAAATTTGGTTTTGTGGTTAGTGGATGTTTGAATGAAGTATGGACCTCATATTTTGTGTTTTTAATTAGATTATTTTTGTATTAATATGAACTATGAACTATCACTTGAATTATGGACATTTTATTAATCAAGTTATTATCAATTTAGTTTATGTTTTTTATATTATTTATAATTTTTAAACATAAAATAAATATATTATATTATATATATATATAAAACGTGTCGTGTCCGGAGGTTTTTTTGAGATTGCCGTGTCGCCGTGTCCGTGTCGTGTCGGACACGACACCCGTGTCCGTATCCGTGCAACATAGGTAGTACATGTTATTTTGTTTACTTTCTTTTACATAAAGTTCCAAGACCATACAACTTCATATGAATTGATCCTATATTATATATAAATGATAGAAAAATATATTTCTTTACAAAAAATGCTATATTTGAATAATAAAATAGCATATAAAGTAAATAATATCTATAAATAGTGACGCAATATATGTGATTCATATTAGAATATATGCAATGCAATTGCAAATGGACTATGTCTATAACCAATAAGTTGGTTGTGTGTACAGAAATTAATTTGTTTAGTTAATCAAGGCCTCAACTATGAACTATCTATGACAATTGCCAAGCCTCCTCCAGACAGAGTGGTAAGGTATCAATCTCACAAACTTAAAGATTGTGGGTTCAAATCTTAATAAAATTAAGTTTTTTTAAAAATAAATGTAGGACTTATGAGACATCTCTATTAAATCAAAAAATATATATATATATTCTGAGATTTTGAGCTTAAAATTGAACATAACAAAGATTTCATTTCTTAGTTGCTGGAATTTTAAATCTGGTTTTTTGGGCGATTGACGAAATTCTACCGAGGGCTCTGTCAGTGAAATGAGAGCTCCATTTTGAAAACAATAAGACTAGACAAACAAATTAATTTGACCAACCACAGACAAATGATTAAATATAAAAATTAATAAATGATTATTTTTAATACATATTTAGAAATCAAACAGAAAAAAGCATCCATTAATTCAGCCGTTTGTTTTGTTTGTCTACCGGCACTGTTTGACTGTATCAAGTGAGTTTCGTCCCAAGATCCGGCCGTCAGGCCATCTGTCTTCTTCATCGTTCTCCGTTAGTGTTTAGTTTAGTTTAGTATCTGATTCCCCCACTCATAGTGAAAGTAACACTTGACGTTTACTGAATCTAAAGAAATAGCACAAGAACGCGATCGCATTGATCTCAATCCTCAGGTATTTATTTGTTTATGTTACTATTCCTCTTGATCTCACTCGGATCGCTAGTCGACATGTTTTTCAGCTTATATGATCGAAATGTAGTACCATTTCCCCCTTTTTATTTTATTTTTCTCAGCTTTTCCGGCAATAGAGGTAATATCTCTCTGATTAGCATAATAGCGTGAGAATTTTATATTTATTTTTGACCTTTTTTCAATGTTCCTTTTATTTTCGATTTTGAATGTGAGCTCGAATAAGACGCTGTACACAAACGATCATCAATCTGTTAATAAATAAATAAAAAATTGAATGCAAGCTTGAGGCAATCTGTTAATAAAGTGTTGATTAGGATCATTTTAAGATCTTTGATTTTCTAGAAAATGAATCAAACAAAGCAGAATTAGCATCAAGCGGCCTTAAACCATTTGATTATCTACAAAATCAAATCATACTAACCAAATTAACTATCCACATTCTAAAATTAGCATTTTTTCCTTTTTCAGGAAAAACGCGTAAATCCTCTCTGTACTTTCTCTTCCAGAAAAGTAAAGAAAAAAAGCCGGCTCTATTTACTATATAAAGAATGGCTTTGACTCTTCCAAATAAAAGTTTGCAAATTTCCCCAAAATCACAGAACTCAATCCACTGCATGAAATTTTCAGCGTGTTGTTTGCCCCGTTCAAACACATCCCTCAAGAAATCCAAAAAGAAAAATCAGGAGAAATTTAAAATGGAAGCAAAAGCTATTTTGGGCACGAAAGAAATCAATTTTTCCGATCCAGATTGGAAAAAACATTATTTAGAAGATTGGGAAAAGAGGTTTAAATTGCCTCATATAACCGATATTTTGGATGTGAAACCAAGACCGAGCACTTTTTCTCTCAAGAAGAGCAGGTCAGTTAGTTTTCATTTTTTTCCATATTAAAAAAAATGTAACTCATTAGTTAATTAATTAATTAATCAATGTTTTGGTGATTTTGATAGGTTTCAACCAGAGGATTTGGATGGGTCTTCAGGAGAAATGTGGAACGGTTATGTGGATAATAATGACAGGGCTCTTCTGAAGGTATCTAATTTAATTTTAATTTATTTTTGAACCAATATTTTGAAGAATTCATTTGGTTAAATTAATTAAGGTGATAAAATATGCGTCGCCAACTTCGGCTGGAGCTGAATCGGAGTGCATTGCTCCTGATTGCAGCTGGATAGAGCAATGGTACTTTTTAATTTAATTAACTGGTAGTTATATTTTTTACGCTAACTTTCATATACGCCCTTCGAAAAGCTCAAAATATCATGTTTAGCCTTATATACCAAATTCATCATTCCAAAACTGTCATATCAAATCTAACCTCCAAAATTCAAACCATATCAAATTCATCCTTCCAAAACTACGAATGAAATAACAAATTTGCCCTACACAACTCAAACTACATAAACTCACCCAATTATGACTCATCATCATACATACTGATTAATAATTATATTATCTTCTTAATTAGGGTTCATAGAGCGGGCCCACGTAAGGATATATATTACGAACCGAAAGAAGTAAAAGCCGCAATTGTTACTTGTGGCGGCCTCTGTCCCGGCCTTAATGATGTCATCAGACAGGTCATCATCTTTTTCTTTAATTATATTTAAAAATATATTAAATGAAGTTACTTCCCATGATGATTAGTGTGTCATTATTTTCATTATTGTTGCCTTCTTTTAACTTTTTTGAAACTTTTTAGGGTTAATTCACACTTTGTTCAGGGAATTAGGGCACCAATGAAACTCTTCTAAATGATGCAAACATTCAAAGAATAGAAAAATCAATTATTATTTTGTCAAATAGTTTATGTCTCTCAACAAATGGGTCAACTTGAGCGATTTTATTTACCCCAAAAAATAGGAATTAAAAAATTAAAAGCATAATGTTTAATATATTTCTCATTGTATGTAGATAGTTTTCACGCTGGATATATATGGGGTTAAAAACATAGTAGGAATCCGGTTCGGATACCGAGGGTTTTTCGAAAAAGGTTTAGCAGAAGAGCCGGTTAGTCACTTTTTAATTATTTAATTTTTAACCGTATTTTACAAATTTTTCTCTTTTAGTTTTTTACTCGTTTAATTATTTTATTAAATGTAGCTTTCTCGTAAAGTTGTGGAAAATATAAATCTGGCTGGCGGAAGCTTCTTAGGAGTCTCTCGTGGTGGGTCCAACACTAGTGAGATTGTTGATAGCATTCAGGTTACTTATTATATTATTATTTATTTATTTATTATTATATGCATTATTGTATCTATGAATCAATCTCAATTTCCCCCTCCTTTATTTTGTATTTTTGTTTTTATTTATGGTAATTTGGGTGTTTAAGTGCTTAGAAGGTCTTATTTTTCAACATTTTCCCAAATTAATCATAATATTTTATTATAATTTTATTCAGGCAAGGAGAATCGATATGCTTTTCATACTCGGTGGAAACGGCACACACGCTGGCGCCCAAGCTATACATGAAGAGGTAGAACAAAGTTATCAATTTTATTTTCCAATTTTGACCCTCACTATTTTACTCATTTACAATTTTTACTTAAACAGTGTAGAAAGAGGAAATTAAAGGTGTCAATTATCGGTGTACCAAAAACGATTGATAATGATATTCTATTAATGGACAAGACTTTCGGTTTTGACACGGCTGTTGAAAATGCTCTTAGAGCTATTAATTCTGCTTACATCGAGGTAAAATAAACAAATAACAAAATATTTTTCTAATAATAAATAAAAATAAATAAGATAATTTTTATTATTTTAACTTAGGCGAGAAGTGCGTATCACGGAATCGGACTTGTGAAATTAATGGGGCGTAGCAGCGGTTTTATTACCATGCATGCTTCTCTCTCTAGCGGCCAAATCGACGTCTGCTTAATCCCTGAGGTTTGTTTAATATTGTAAAATTTCATATGTGCCCCTATAAAACATCTAAATTGTATCATTTTACACACAGGTGCCATTCACATTAGATGGGCCCAAAGGTTTGCTCCAACACCTTGAGAGATTAATTAAAGACAAAGGGTTCGCAATGATTTGTGTAGCTGAAGGTGCTGGACAGGTACGTAACTTTGCAAAACTAACCAAGTAAAAAGTATTATTTACGTATAAGCCCTTGAATTTTCATATTTCTATTTTTGTTGTTTCTTTCAGGATTTATTGCAAAAGTCTAATGCGACCGATGCGTCCGGCAATGTCGTGCTGAGTGATATTGGGGTCCACCTTCAACAAACCGTTCGTTTTGTAAAATATTATATTATTGGTAGTAAAAAATTAAATATAGTAATATTTGTTCTTTTCTGTGCAGATTAAGAAGCATTTCAAGCAAAGGGTTATTCCAGCCGATCTAAAATACATTGATCCGACTTACATGGTGCGAGCTTGCCGTGCAAACGCATCTGACGCGATTCTCTGTACTGTTCTAGGCCAAAATGCCGTAAGCTTAAAAACATAATGCCCTTAAATAATTTTAAAATATGGGACCTGATGCTGCACGACGTGAAAAAACTCTATATAAAGGCGATAAACAGTATATAAAATAAACAAACAGTATAGATTATTCATTTTTATTGAGGCAATAAACAGTATATACGTAAAATAATGAAAAACATTATATAGAAAACAAAAAGTATATTGAAAAGCGAAAACACTATACCTTCGCGTTTTGGTCGTGCTCAAGTCCGTCGCGTTTTCAAACTTCTCTAAAAACATAATGTATTTAATATCCCTAAAAATAATTTAAACGTATTGATGGAAAATGGACAGGTGCATGGAGCATTTGCCGGATTCAGCGGAATTACATCTGGTGTTTGTAACACGCATTACGTATACATGCCGATTCCAGAAGTAATATCGGCCCCACGCACGGTCGATCCGAATAGCAGAATGTGGCACCGTTGCCTTACTTCCACTGGACAGCCTGACTTTGTCTAATCTCTCTCCCTTTTAAGAGGGTTTTATTCGAGATTTGGTTTGAAATGATCGTGGGGTTCGCCTCTTGACTAATTCATAGGGCATGTTGTTGTTGTTGTGTATCGGGTCCGAAGAATTTTGGATGTTTGAGTAATTAACAGAGTCTTTGAGATTTTTGCAAGTTTGACGATGGAAGGTTTTTATAGTGTGGAATTAATAATTGGTGTGGAGATTTGAAATTAAATTAAATTCTTTGAATGTTTTATAAGATATCAGTTTTATTTTCTTTGTTTTTTGGTAAGAAGAGAAAGGTTAAAATTGGGCGGCCTGATGGTCAAGATTTGGTCCCCCCACCTATAATTAAATGACAATATGAGAAACTTAAAATATTGACCCCCCTCACCTAATTAAATCCAAAAGATTATAGGTTACCAACATCCATGCCTTGATTTCATGAATCCAATTCCCCACTAAAATAAAATATAATATTTTAGATTGATCAATAATATCAAATCAACCACCACACTTCCATCTCACACTGTATTTTCCTCACAACTTAATCCAAAATTAAACTTGCGTGCATTCCATTAAGTAAGAACAGACGTCTGACACACAGAATTGATGCCACACAAAATCTCAGATACCATCTATTCTCCAAACGAAGATCTCGGATTCTGTTCGGTCCTTATCGGATGGTGACCGACAAACCATTTATCCTCTAATCCAACATCTTTGTTTCCCCTTAATTCCTCCTCAAACATCCCCTCCTACTCTCACCACATCCTTCTCACTCCAAACTCAATCTCACCCGTCCCTCAAATCCACACCCTCAATATCAACGGCTCTTAATCTATTTCTATTACACCTTTGTCCGTCCCGGATAGTATTAAGGTTATGTGTTCTTAATGGTACACAGCTCGACAGGAGTATTAATAAGGTTATAAATTATAATGTAAGGAGCGAAGAAGAGAATAAATAAATAAAGGTGGGGAGATCTAATTAAGAAGAAGAAAGCGAAACGAGTTCTTTTCTTTTCTTTATCGTTTCCCCCCTGTTCTGTTTTAATTTATTTCTTGTATCTGTCTTGAAAGAAAGAGTGAAGTGAAGCTTAGAGACTGACGGTGGTGGTTTCTACTAAAGAAGCGTGCGGATCTACGATCCAATAAGGTAAGGAATTTCTTTATTGAGTGAGTAATGTTAATTTTTAGAAGCTTGTCTTTCTTTTTTATCTTTGGAATTTTATAATTAGAGTTAGATTTGTGATTTAGTAGTAGAAAAGTACTGATTCTTTACTGCTGTCAAGAACTCTTGTTTAGAAAGTGTTTTTTTCTTTTAATTCTGTTGGAAACTGAAAATGCTGATAGTGTGTTTTGTTTGTGTGAAGTTTAATGGCCTTATTTTGTTCGATTTGAACTGGATCATTGTCGTTAAACGATACAAACTGCTCCTTCGATTTAATTTTTTGAAATCAGAGGGGCACTTTGAAAAATGTATGATTTTATCTCTATTTAGTTCCCTTTAGTAATCAATTAACTGAAATATAAATCTTTCTTACATTAAATTGAATAAGATCTACTGTTTCACCATTATAACACTAACACCAATTTCCATCTAAATCAATCCATTACAGCCTTACTGATCAAAATCCCCCAACAAAACACCGGCAATAAAGGGGAATTCCAGCTCAAATTCAATTAACTGAAATATAATTCCTTCTTACATTAAATCGAGTGAGATCTAATCTTATCTTCTTTACAGAAACAATTGATCTTAATTTGCCAACAAAACAATGGCAATAAAGGGGAATTCAAGCTCAAATCCAACCGAAAATCGCACGAGAAGCACCGTCTCAATCCTCATAGTCCTGTGCATGTGCATCTTCTTCTACATTTTGGGCGCGTGGCAGAAAAGCGGCTTTGGAAAAGGCGACAGCATAGCCGTAGAAATAACCAAGAAAACCGACTGCACAAAGATCCTCCCAAATCTCAATTTCCAAACCCACCATTCCTCTCCAGTCCAAATTAACCCTTCTTCTCCAGTGAAAACCTTCAAACCCTGCAAGGCGAAATTTACGGATTACACCCCGTGTCAGGACCAAAGTCGTGCGATGACATTTCCGAGAGAGAACATGAATTACAGAGAGAGACATTGCCCGCCTGAAAACGAAAAATTATATTGTTTAATACCGGCTCCAAAAGGGTACGTGCAACCTTTTCCTTGGCCGAAAGGTCGGGATTTCGTACCGTTCGCAAACGCACCGTATAAAAGTCTGACCGTGGAAAAAGCGGTGCAGAATTGGGTGCAGTATGAAGGCAACGTTTTTAGGTTTCCAGGTGGCGGGACCCAGTTCCCACAAGGGGCGGATAAGTATATCGACCAGCTGGCGTCAGTTGTACCGATTAAAAACGGTACCGTCCGTACCGCTCTTGATACTGGCTGTGGGGTATGAAAATTTTCTTTTCTTTGTTTTTTATAAAAAATGGGATAAATGCACGGTTAGTCCCTGTACTCTATGAAAATGAATACATGTCTTTGAGCTTGGGACTAACTATTTTATTTTTATTTTGGCAGGTGGCGAGTTGGGGAGCGTACTTATTGAAGAGAAACGTGCTGGCGATGTCGTTCGCGCCGCGAGACTCTCACGAGGCGCAAGTGCAGTTTGCGCTGGAGAGAGGAGTGCCAGCTGTCATCGGAGTATTCGGCACGATCAAGCTGCCTTATCCGTGTCGCGCTTTCGACATGGCTCACTGCTCCAGATGCCTCATTCCTTGGGGCTCCAACGGTACTCAAGAAAGAATTAAATTGGACTAATGGGGAAATAATGAATGTTATTACTTGTTTAACAGATGGGATGTACATGATGGAAGTGGATCGGGTGCTGAGGCCGGGGGGGTACTGGATCCTGTCGGGTCCGCCGATCAACTGGAGGGTCAATTTCAAGGCCTGGCAGAGGACCAAGGAGGATTTGCAGGCCGAGCAGGACAAGATCGAGGAGATCGCGGCCCTGCTCTGCTGGGAGAAGGTCTCCGAGAAAGGAGAGATGGCCATCTGGCGCAAGAGGCTCAACGGCCAGTCCTGCCCCTCCATCAAGGAGGAAAGCGGGGCCCGCCTATGCCATTCCTCCAATCCTGACCATGTCTGGTACGTATGCTGACATATTTGCGTACATGCCCCTGATTTATGTCTGAATCGCCAAAAAACGAAACCTATGTTTTTTTAATAACGATAATATTTTTTTTTACTTTTGACAGGTACAAGAAAATGGAAGCATGTGTGACCCGACTACCAGAAGTAAATAACCAGGATGAAGCTTCCGGCGGGGAAATACCCCCGTTCCCCAAACGCCTCAACTCCGTCCCGCCTCGCATATCCCGGAACTCAATTCCCGGTTATTCAACGGAGTCCTTCCAGAAGGACAACAAGGCGTGGCAGAAGCACGTGAAGGCGTACAAGCGGGTCAACAAGTATTTGGACGGGGGTAGATATCGTAATATCATGGACATGAACGCGGGGCTGGGCGGCTTCGCGGCCGCGATCGAGTCCCCGAAATCGTGGGTCATGAATGTGGTCCCTACTATTGCGAAAGTGGAGACTTTGGGGGTCGTTTATGAACGTGGATTGATTGGGATCTATCATGACTGGTATTCTTTTATTTCCCCCTTTTTTTAATTTAGTTTCGACTTGTTTCTCAGAGTGTAGGTAGGTGGAATGATGATGAAATGAATTGAATTGAATGGTTGTTGTTTTAGGTGTGAGGGTTTTTCTACGTATCCAAGGACGTACGATCTTATTCATGCTAGTGCTCTTTTCACCTTGTATGAGAACAAGTAAGCATTTGAATTTCTATCTTTACGCTTCAAATTACAAAAAGAAAAAATAATTTTAAATGTGTAATGACATTTTTTTGTTAAATGGAAATTCAGGTGTAAAATGGAGGATATATTGTTGGAGATGGATCGTATATTGAGGCCGGAAGGGGCGGTGATAATTAGAGATCATGTGGATGTGCTAATTAAGGTGAGAAGTTTGGCGAGCGGAATGAGATGGAACTTAAAAATGGTGGATCATGAAGATGGACCGCTTGTGGCTGAAAAGATTCTCTTTGCTGTGAAGCAATACTGGGTGGTTGGTGATAATAACCAAACTGCCACTGCTTGATCTTTCCTGGCGGTTTTAGTTTCTTTTTTTTTTTCTTCTTTTTTTTATTTTGGGCAATTTTGTTTATTCTAGATTCTAGCCTACGGTAGTGTAATGTAATTTTTTGGGATTATGTCTATGTAGGAACTGATTGATGTTACCCTATTTATTATGCATTTTGATCTTAATCCAAGTAGAGACATCTGAACTTGTGGTACTGTTGATGAATTATAGAGCTATAATTTTTAAAGCCACTAGATATCCCTTTAAAAATCATTGTAACGAGGGATGACAAGTTAGATAAACAATAATATTTTATATATCTTTTAGATTATACCTTTCTTTGGTGATGTATCATTTGATCAAACCTTAGCCCTTAAGATAACTAACTAATTTATGTATTCTTTTTAGTATCAAATCTTGGAAAGAAAAGGGAAATTGATGGGCATGCCTCTAGTGCTCTAACAATTAGACTCTAATACTATAATTAATAATAAACTTCATATTCTTTATTTATTTAAGATTCATTATGACTTCATTTCTAGCATGATAATCTTCTTTTGTACCTATTGGTTCAAATTTAAAATTTTCTCTAATGTGTCAGATTTTCTATATTAAATTATTTAAATGTTTAAAAAAAATTTACACTTGACAAAGTGAGGCGAATGACTGTCTTAGATATGAGAAAAAAAACTATATTATTAAAATAGTTTTTTATCAATATAATTTGAATTAAATATTTTCTATTCTTGGACATTTTATTGGAGTTCATATTTGTGAAGGCTACATTCTTATCAGAAACCCTTTTCAAGTGTGATATCATTAGTCAGGCATATTCCAATGCAAATGTGGGTTCTATCGTGTCTGGACTCTGATTGTTATGTTGTCCCCTCTTTTTCTTTTGCCTAAATAAATAAAAACTTTTATATAACCATCGATCCTAAAAAAAATAGTAATTTTCATTAAGCCTTGAACATTTTATGAGGCAAATGTTTTGTTTCTCTTCAAAGATATGCATATCATTCAAAAATGAGTAACAACATATGACATGCAGAAATGGTATACTGGGCTGGGCACTAAATTACTGTTTTTTCTTTTATTTTGGGGGGTGGATAAATACTCAAGAAAGAATATTTGTACTGCACAACACAAAGCAGCCGCATTCCATTTCATTCGAATGCATTGCATGTTTCTTTCCTTTCTTTTTCTTTGTTTGGGCTTCTTTTTCTTTAATCCAAAGTTAAAGCACAAAGCCATCTGATCTTAGCTTGCTTGTCTTAGACCATGAGTCCATGACCATCCCGACATCCACTCTCTCTCTCTATCTATTCAAATTATTAGTTATTGTTCTCATTAAAGTTTGAGGGGATTTGTACTTTAGGAATCCCCAAGCTGCATGCTATCATTCTTGAAGAAAAAAGAGAAAAATAGTATTAATTTCCTAAAGAAAATTAATGGGCCAATTTATTTCGTATAGCTCTCTTTCTCAATTATTTGTATCAAGCTAGATCGTCACAATGTCCTTAAATTCATCAATATTTAAGTAGGTAGTTTGAATAGTATAATGAAGTTAAATCCTCCTTAAATAAACATGAACGAATATTAAAGTAGGCCCTAAATACCGGGATCAAAATTTTCTCCTCATTACTAATTAGTTTTATAAATAAATTATAAAGATTCGCCTCTTCATCTATCCATTTATATTTTGTTCAAATTTTTTAATAAATTATTCACATATGTAGGGTCTTATCACTAAAGGTTGAACAGCCAGATCCTAATCTTTTTTCCTTGGCCATCTTAGAAACTTAAATTAAAGGCTTAGGGATTCGGTAAATAAAGATAAAAAGGAAGATAATTACGGTGCAACAATTGATAAAAGAAAAGCGCAAAGAACCTCATTTAGCACAACAAACCAAGTAACTCATTTTCTTTTTCTTCTTTTTCCATGCAAGGATTAGGGTTGGAATTTTATAAAGCATTTACAGGTATCGAACAAAAAACTAATAAAGTAACAAGTGGCACTGGTCTATTATGAACCCAACCAATGAGAAAATGCCACATCACTTTTATTTGCTGATGTGGCATGCTCTCATTGGATATGTTATAATTACCTCGCCAAACTAAGACTTGAAAAGTGAGAGAATTAAGGGGACAAAGAAACGACATGAGATTCTTAGCTTCATAAAGGAATTGTGTTTCACTCTCTTTATTCATGCTTCTTGTCAGGACCTTCTAAAACAGCCTTAAACCCTCTTATGATTGAGGTGAATCTAAAATCCACAAATTGTTTTTTTCTTTTCTTTTTTTCTCTTTTGGGTCCCTTTGCTTTTTCGCTTTAGACTCAGATTCATAATAGGATTACCAGTAGGAGCCTATATGTACAACAAATGAGGCATTTGTAAGAGATGGATTTGCCTCTCTTCACTTCTCACTCCACTGGTACCAAACAAATTACAATTGAAGCCTAGTCGGCACCAAATCAAAAATGGGTTTTAAAACCCTTAGGCTAGTAATTGTTTTTGTTTGTGTATGGTTGTTAATATTTCATGAAAAAGAGGTTTGCGGCATGAGAAATATTGATCTTGTTCTAAGAAGGCATGAAAGAGAGACGCAAGAAGTAGTAGAGAGCGAAAATGTAGTTAGTTTTGATGCAAATGGACCGGCTTCTCAGGTCGATTTGGATCGGGAGAGTAAAAGACGGGTCAGAAGAGGATCCGACCCAATACATAATAGATGTGGAAATGGAAGTTAAAGAGGTGAAGAGTCAAGATGAGTTTGTTTTGGTGCCTTTTTTTTTGTTTAACTAATAATTCAATCAGTTTTTTGTAATAGAGATACTTGTAAAAAGCATTTTAATGAAGAAGGATTATGAAGAGTTCAAAGGAGCTACTTACTTTAATTGTTTTGTTGTGGTATCAACATGTTAAATAGATATGTAGGAATTTATTTTTAGACTTCGTCTTACTTTTGAAAATCTAATTTGAGAATATTTGTTCATTATTGACATTTTATTTTTTTCCTATTGCTATGCTCTGTTTCTTGAAAAAAGTTCTCTCAACATTTCACCAATTTCTTACTAAATTCAATTTTTTGGAGTCCTTTTGGGTTTGATTGGTATTTTGCTATTGGTTATTTATTAGTGGTTAATCAATGCTTCAGTATGAACCATCAATTTGTCTTCCTTATCTTTATCATTATCAGCACTGCACTATAGTACCAAATGCACTAATCATATCTCAAAATATGACATATTTGCCGAATTTTCTATTTTCTCATCTTCATTGTTTCTTTTCATGGTTGTTTGGATGAACTTCAAATTTTCACTTTAAGCATGAATCAGACTTGACTTGTTGCCTTGTTGGTAGCACACCATCTGGTATAGCTAGTACATTAATTTTACGTAACAGTTACAATTGCAAAAATATTACACAACGCTCTTAGTTAGAACAAAAGTTATACATTTAATCCAAATCCTTTCCATATAACATAATCATATCCAATATCTTTTCTTTTCACGGCCAAAAAACTCCCACGAAACCGTCTTCCCACGCCATCACACCATCAAACCAGCGCATCCGCACATAAAACCCTTTTCCACCTCACACCGAAACATCCTAATCATCATCAAATCACCTCACTCTCACTACCCAACTCCGTAACTACGTCGCAAACTACATGCTATTTCAAATTTCCTCAAAATATTAGAATACATTATTACCCCACTACCCCCTACTCTTCAATCTATCAAACCGTCTATTCCTATTCACCTCCAACCTTACCCGCGCCATCTTCCTCTCAACCCCTCTCCAAATCATATCCACCGCATCTCCTTCCTCACTCGGAAACCCATACTCAAAATGTCTCCCCACTTCCCTCAATCTCACCCACATTTTAACCCACTCCTCCTTTTTAACCCCCCTCAACACCTTCACCAACCGCCCCGGCCTAATCGCGTCCTCGCCCCTCACAAAAAGACAAAACTCCGAGTAGTCCAAAGCATCTTCAAAAGGCAGTTCTATTTCGTCGCTGATTATTACGGGGACGCAGTGGGAGACGATGGAGTCGAAGAGGCGGTTGGAGGACGGAGTGTCGCCCGCGATGTTGAGGCAGAATTTGGAGGCGGACATTCCTTTTGTGGAGGTTTTGATGCCGTTTTGGCGGATGGTTCCGTAGGAGAAGTGGATGTCGGGTTCCGAGTTTAGGATTTCATGGAGTTTTTGCCTTATCATCCCTCCCTTAAAATAATAAAATAAATATTAATATTAAGAAGTTAATAGATATATAAAATGAGTTAATTAATTAATTAATTTAATAAACGAACAAGGAAAGGAAACAAAAGAATAGATAACTAAACAAATAAATTAAATTAAAAAATTAACGTATTAATAAATATATAAAATAAGTTAATTAATTAATTATATAAACAAACAAATAAATATAAATAAAATTAATATATTAATAAATAAAGGCATATTAGTAAAATTAAAAATATTAATAACTAAAAAAATTGATTAATTAAATAAATATATTATTATTATTACTATTATTATATTTCAAAAAAATGATAAAAATATAAATGGACGTACATCTTTGCGAAAAATGGCGCCTTGAAAGTAAGCCAAAATCGGTCTCTCATCAAAACCAGCGGATTCATTTCCGACCGATTCGACCACATGTTTATACGGCGCGATCAAATCCTTTTTCAAATTCGCGATTTCAAATGGGTACCGTCCAAAATCCGCTAACAAAAACATAGCGGATCCTAATTTTTTCCTCGCATCCAACATACTATTAGGGTGATGAGCTGGCACCAAGTGGTCTCGCCCGCCCGATTTTTTCCACTCTTTTTTGTTTAATAAATATTTTACCAATTCGTCCTGTAAAAACTTATTTTTGCTGATTTTCTCTTTTCCGTGTAGTTTAGAATGTCTATTGTAGCTTAATGAAGAAAAAAAGGGTACGAAAAAAAGATCGGCTTGTTTAGGATCCGAAACCCGATAAGCGAAACAGGGGCGTGTGAAATTGGGGATATTTGAGGAGAGAAGATCTAGGATTAGCCAGTATTCTATGCTGTGTTGGAGATTTAATCCGCCCGGGTATTTGGGGATTTGATTAGGGTTTGACACGTCAGGCCAGATTTGATTAGGGTTTTTGGGTTTCCAGCCCAGCATTCCGAAATGGAACATTGGGGGTAGATCGTACATGTAGATTTTTAGTTGAGATTGGTTATAATCGCATTGTTTTTTAGTAAAATTTGGGGGTTTTGGTATACTTTTGTTGGTATGATTAGGGGTTGTGTTGGTGAGGGGAGAAAAAGTGAGGGGTGAGTTTGTAATTTTGCAATTTGTGGATGAGTTTAGACTCCAGCAAGAAGCGAAGAGAAGGAGAGTTGCTATGAGGATAGCAGTGAAGAAGAGTTTCTTTGATTTGATGTTTGAAAGTTTCATCTTTTTCACTCGCATGGGGAAATTTGATGTGAACTCGGAATTGTATTTCAGCTAATATTCATGTGAAAATCGGAGCAAATTGGGGTTTTCAGTTATAGCTCAGAATAATAACTCTGGTGCCTGAAATCCAAAAACCGAATGGCATTTTTATTCTATTTTGACGAATATGAAACTCGATATTTAAATTTTTAAATCGAATTTGCAAAATAAAAACAAAATTCATTAATGAGGCCTCTAATTACAGTGATATTTCGCAATTCTGAAATGGGTTTTCTAATTATACAGCTAAAATTCGACAAGTACCATCGACCATTTTTTTACAAGAGGAATGAATACCTGGTAGAGAAAAAGGAGCTTCTCGTAGAGCTGAAATCGCCATTTTTTCACATTTCAGACCTTAAGAGCATCGGAAATAGATTAATTATGATACGATTCGAAACTTGGAGGAGGCGCGATGCTATTTTTATGGAAGAAAATAGAAATTCACGACAGGAATTTGTTTAGTTTTTTTTTATCTGAGAAGAAATAGACAGGAAATTAGAATCGGAATTCAGAACTCATCGATTTTGTATTACAAAACGATTGTTTGTATTGAGTTTATTACATACGTGTAAGCACTAAGCACATGTAAAATCGATGATCTTACCTTTTTTTCGTATTCGTATTCTAATTCTAATTTTGTTTTCCTTTTTCATTTTTGCAATGAACTGGGAAAAAACAGAAGGCTTTCTCCATTTTCATAAAAATGGACACACTTCCAGTATAATTAAGTACTAGTGGGCCAAGCCCACTATAAAAATGTAGTGGATTTTTTAGTGGGTGTGGACTTATCCTATTTCTCTATTCATTTATTCCATAATAATACACTACTAGTAGGCCAAGCCCAAACTATGTAAACTCAAGTTGTACACAATAATACGTTCTCTGTTATATTTTATTTATTTTATGTTTACTTTTTTATGTTTATTCTTTTTAACTATACATATATTGTTTTATATTTTATATTCCATTTTATGTTTTTATATACTATTTTATGGTAGTATAAAACAATATATACTGTAATAAAATATTTTATAAATAAATGAAATATAATTAGCATATAACTAGTTAAATAATATATTCATAATTATGTAAGTGCATAAGATATATGTGTACTCATGACAGAATCTTTATTATAAAGTAGTGCGGCATGCCTAAAAAATTGTCGTTATTAGCACCTTTTCAAAAGGAAATTTTTTTTTGGTGCTTCATATCTTTGACCGGTATGCGCAAACCCAAAGAATTTTCTTCACTAAGCACTATATTCTTTGTTCTTCTCTAAAAGGATACAATATAGAGAGAATAAATCATCGCAAAAATGACCCAACCAAATGAAATCAAGCTTTTTGGATCCGTCATGAGTGGATTCTGTTACATGGTACACCACGCCCTTAAGCTCAAGGGCGTCGAGTATGATTACATAGAAGAAGATCTAAAGAACAAGAGCGAAGAGTTTCTCAAGATGAACCCGGTTCATAAGAAGGTTCCAACTCTGGTTGTGGATGGGAAGCCGATAGCTGAATCGCTTGTGATTTTACAGTATATTGATGAGACATGGCATGAGCCCCCTTTGATGCCTCAAGATCCGTATCAGAAATCGAAGGTTCTGTTTTGGGCTGATTTCATCTATCAAAAGGTAACTAGTGAGTAACCTTGTCAGATAGAATTACTCTAGATTTTTCTAGTTTGCA
Organism: Juncus inflexus; assembly: GCA_024447665.1. Lineage (NCBI taxonomy): Eukaryota > Viridiplantae > Streptophyta > Magnoliopsida > Poales > Juncaceae > Juncus > Juncus inflexus. The sequence goes on from JAJHPC010000008.1 coordinate 10,488,751, forward strand.
ACGTAAAATTGTTTTTGTAGTATTTGGTCTATCTCATATAACATTATATAATTAAAATAATTGATGTTGTCAATTAAAATTTTTAACTTTTTATTGAACTCCTCAAGTGTGAAATACTTGTAAGTATGAGGTTTAAACTCAAAATCTCTTATATCTTAAGTAAGATACTTAATCATTAAAAAGATATGAAACAATATCTGAATTTTTAATAGACAAAAACTAATCAAAATAAGTCCTTTTTACAAAAAAAAAATTGTGATGGAAATTTTTACAGTTTTTAATTTTATTAAAATTCATACAGTTGGTACCATCAGCTTACACCATACGTAAATCAGAAGGGGAAGCACAGGCGAAAGCCATTGATGAGTTCCTCACCAACTTCAAAACCCTAGAAGAGGGGATCAGCAAAGAGGTCCACTCCGAAGGCCCGTTTATTCACGGAGTACAACCAGGTCTTCTTGATGTGATCATTGGACCGCGTCGCAAGGGTCTCGAGCATTTGGAACAAGGGCTTGATGGTGTCAAGTTGGTCGACGATAAGAAGACCCCGCTTTTGTGTGCATGTATGGATGAGTATGTGAAAATTGATGTTGTTATAGACACGGCTGAGATGATGAAGCAATACGCCGCGTAGTATAGTGTACCTATGGCTTGATGACTTGTTTAATTGTTGGTTTATTTTGTTCTTTCAGTTTGTCGTGAATAATGTGTCTTTTGAAATAAACTATGATGGTTTAAACTGTCTTTTTTTTTTTTTGCAATACACTTTAATAAGCAAGCAGTCAATAGCCGATAGGCGTTTCATTAATCACTAAGGAATCAAGCAACAGAGGATCAGAGGGGATATCAGGCAAGAACTAGATTTCGCCCATGTAAAACCAACTGGGTTTTCAGTTCTCTGTTTTCTGAGAATCCAGTCTTTAAACTCAAGGTTTTATGGATGAGATGTAGGATTCTCTTTCTGAGTTTCGTTTTCCTTGGGAAGTTGAGCTTCAAGTGAGGGTTAAGTATATTTTTGTTGGTAGTATGATGGTTGAGTTCAATTTTGTATGGACGATTTTGGATTAATTTTCTTACATACGTCATACGTGTAAGCACATGTAAAATCGATGACCTTAGCTTTGTTCGTATTATTTTTGCCTTCTTTTTGCAATGAACTAGGAAAAAAGCTGTCTCCATTTTGGTAGAAATGGACACATCCAGTAAATATCAATCTAGGGCCAAATTTGAATCCTTTTTTGCTTTTTATGGCTTTGAAGATTTGAATTTCTTATTGCAAAGAACTTGTAATACTTATGCAGTTATACTACTCATGCAGAATTAAACTCAGCATGAAAACCTCTATTTTTCTACTCTTGGGTAGAAAACTAGAAATAAAATAATTCAATTTTATTAGGAAATTTCTCCGCACTCCGCTGCGTTTTTTATCATTTTTATTGTTTAATAATTAACACATTAAATTTATTTTATGAATTAATAATCATAAAAAGTCTATATAAATTATTTCAACAAATAACTTATAACAGAATAAACAATGAATAATTTATATTTTTGTTAGAAATTATCTCTCGAATCAAATAAGATTTATGCAAGTCGTAATAAAAAATATGTAATACTGAAATAAAATTATAATTCAACAAATTTAAACTTTGTTTTCTCATCGATATGATATTTAAAAAAAATAAAGTACAAAAAATATTTATATAAATTGATCAAAATTCCATCATTATTTTCACAGCAATTAATTTGTATATTTCTCACAATTAATATCATATAAAAGAATTTGATTGTTGATCTCACATTTAGATATTAATATCTCAGCTAAAAATGTAATTATGTATTCCTTATACAAATATTATTTGTATTGTAACTGTAAATACCTATAAGATAAAAAATAAATAAATCATGTTTTTATTACAGTCTTTAGTCATAATGTCATCTGACATTGTGATATTCAATCCAGTCGATTGAAGACATGAGATATTGAAAGTCATTATGAAAAAACATAATTGTGCGCTCGAAAGTATAAAAATTGAGATTTTGAATGAAAAATCCCATCATCCTTATTCTATTTTTTATGTTTTTCACAAAAATTTGAGCTACTGAAAAATCATATTTTGAAAGAAAACATTGATAAAACGTTACCTGAGAAAGACACACACATATGGAGTCCACATTCTTTTTTTTTCTTCCAACTCTGGCTGTAGATGGGAAGCCAATAGCTGAATCGCTTGTGATTTTACAGTATATTGATGAGACGTGGCCTGAGCCACCATTGATGCCTCAAGATCCATATCAGAAATCGAAGGTTCGGTTTTGGGCTGATTTCATTTATCAAAAGATAACTACTAAGTACTTCTGCCAGATATAACTCTAGATTTTTTTAATTTGTAAAAATAAAATTGTTTTTGTTCAGTTCGAAAAACATTATATGCTCTATCTCACATAGCGCTAAATAAATAATATAATTAAAACAATTGATGTTGTCAATTTGAATTTTTAATTCATTATTTGCGTGTACAGGATTTTAACTCACAATATCTTGTATCTTAACAATATACTAAACCATTAGGTTATGAAATAGTTTTAACTGACAATAACTAATAAATATAAGTCCTTTTTACAAATCTTAATTTTATTAAAATTCATGTAGATGGTACCACTAACTTACGCAATACGTAAATCAGAAGGGGAAGCACGGGCGAAGGCCATCGATGAGTTCCTCACCATTTTCAAAACACTAGAAGACGGGATCAGCAAAGAGGTCCACTCTGAAGGCCCATTCATTCACGGCGCACAGCCGGGTCTTCTTGACGTGATCATCGGACCATGTCATACCGGTCTCAAGTATTTGGAACAAGGCCTTGATGGTGTCAAGTTGGTTGATGATAAGAAGACTCCACTTTTGTGCATGTGGATGTTTGAGTATTCGAAAATTGATGTCGTTAAAGATACGGCTGAGATGATGAAGCAGTACACTCCTGCGTAATGTAGCTGACCATGGATTGGTGAATGGTTTAGTTATTGGTTATTTTGTGGTTGCAGTATATAGTGAATAAATGTAAGCGATTGAAACAAGATTGTTTGAACTATAAATAAATTATATATTTTACAATGGGATTTTTTTAGAAATATTCTCTATCGTCTGTTATTGCCTCCCAAACACCCTCATCGCATATTATACATTTGTATCTGTCTATTATACCTTGATATATTTTTATAATGTTTTTTTATATGTTTATTACATATTTTTTAACATAATAAACTTATGAAAAACGATATATATATACTCTTATTTTACACATTATAACTTTTTATATGTTATTATTCCCATTTTTTAATATCAAGATACCTTAATCTGTGTCTATTACACCTCTCTGAAGTATCGGCAGCGCACATATGGTCTTTTTGGCAATAAGCTTTTAGTAAGCAAGGTCAGATCAATTATTAAAACTCAAGTCGATTTTGGCCCAAACGATTTAACAGCCCAATATACAAAACAAACCACTCAATTCAAGCATAATCTTAACCTGAAAAAGATCAGATCAAATTAAGACCCAAGGTAAAGATCAAATTTTAAGAATTACCCGAACCCAAATAATCAAAGCCCAAATATCAAATATGATCCAACCAGCCAGTTTATCTGTGTACCCTCAAAATATCTTATGAACTTGTCTGATTTTTTTCCCTTGAAATATGAACTTCTATGGACTACGAATAGACATGCATATGCATACTTTTTCCTCTAGTCATGTTGAAAAATCCTTGATGGTCCAGTTCATTGCATCCATCGCTATTCCTTTTTTTTTTTAATTCATGAGGAAGAAATATGAATATTCGAGAAACTTTATGAAGAATATATACGTGTAGTAGCTACCTAAACGTTTTTTCCAAGTTGGAAGTAAGAAATATTTGCAAAATGTCAATTTCATGTTACCTTGTAATCTCTTCTTAATGTCAATTCGGAATTTGGATTATACACACTAATTGAATTTCCTAAAAATGCCCTAAAATACTTCAGGAAACAATTCACACTGGACTAAAAAAAATGTTTGCACAAATTCATGAGTGTACATATGAAAATTTCAATATTCTTGATACTTGATATGTAAATTTCAATATTCTTGATACTTGATATGTAAATTTCAATATTATTGAGGGTATATATGAAATTTCAATATGCTGACCTACTGTATAATGATGTATATTTTTTTTTTTACTTTTAATTTGTACAAAAAGTCATACGCAGGGATCATTAATTCCAGTCTAAATTGGGAGATATTTTTCTGGTCTTTTGCATCTCAATCAAGTAAGTTTTAAGTGTGTGAATTTTCTCAGTCTATAGGGTGCAATATTTTCTAACCTTTTACATCTCATGAAAAGAGAATTTCTCATGTAATGTCCGTGGTGTAAAGAAAATGAACCTGTTGGAAAAAAAATATTAAAATAAGAATTGATACTTTTTTGACTATCTTATACTTGTATTCTGTCAACTACCTAGATGGAAATACTAGATCAGCAAGATGTAATGTTTTGGTAATTGGACACGAACAGAGTTTAAGTTCTGGTTACGAAAGAACAAAGAAATATTATATCCAGGTCCTAATGGGTCTTCAAAACTTAAGGTTTTTTATTTTATTTTTTTTTTGTTTACTTATTTTTTGGGGGAAGCAAAAATTTAAGCTGTTTCGAGAAAATTTTAAAAAACCACTTAACTTTTTTAAATATTTTAAAAATATATAACTTAGATTGGATTTTTCTAGTAGTATTTAATTGTCACATTTCATCTACATATTTGTTTTAAATTCTTCTATTCAATCTAAATAAAAGATAATATAAATAAATGAATGAATGAATAATAATTAAATATTTATGACATAATAAATGTTTTTATTAGTTTATATAATATATAATAGATACATTATATTTATATAAAATTATAAAATAATATAATATTTTGTAAAAAGTAGCATAAGATATTGTATTATAACATTTTGAAATATTATATTATAAATATTATTTATTTATTATTTCAGATTGAATACAAGCATTTAGAAAACAAATGATAATAAAATGTTCAGAAAAATTAGGGAGTTTTTAAAAAATTACCATCATTTTTGGATCAAATTAGTCACAAGTCAAATTGACTGACTTAAAGGTTAAAAATCAGAGGATCAGATAAGATTCTGAATCAATGGAATTTTGAGTTTCATCAGATAAATGAAATGTGGCTCAGAGTTCAGAATTGACTGCTTAGTACCTAAACTATTTTCACGCGTATAGATTTTAAATCCCCTAATATCTTTTAGAGCCCATTCGATAATATACGAAATAGAAGAATAGTGAAATTGAAAATAGACAACTAATTCATTTTATTCTATATACGTTCGGCAACTATGTTATATGAAGAATTTGATTTAAACACATAGAAAATAGCTTATGATTATAATACCATTGTTCCATAATTTGAATTTATACGAATCATATTAAATGAAAAATTTACTTAAATTGTAAGAAAATAAAAATGATATAAATTGATTAAAAAAAGTAGCATCAAAATAAAATAAACATTTAATAAAAGTACCAAGGTTGCAAATGACGTTTAGCGGTGTGTTGCGTTTAGGATTTTCATGCATCGAATTGCGTATAGCGCAACGTATAGCATAGATGTTGCGGGGATACATTTTTATAGCGGATAATATGTGTAAATATTTTTTTTCTTATATACCACTACGTAATATATGCACTACAAAATTTGAAAGAAGAAATATGCAACACTAAAATATGATTAATATTAAAATATTAACAATAAAAGTTTAAAATGTTCTTGTCAAAAATTACATGTCCAAAATCAAAATATGATTAATATTAAAATATTAAAATACAGCATATCTATCCATTAAAAAAAATCCATTAAAAATATCAATTAAAAAAAATTCATCAAAAATGCTATTCAGACTGCTACACCGCAACACACACACGCAACACCGCTATTGCGGACCGCTTCACCGCTAAATCGTCGAAAAATCCTACACCGCAACAAAACCGTTGCGCGCAGCGTTTAGCTTCCAGAAATGCTATAGCGCCGGTACAGACCGCTATTTGTAAAACTGAAAAGTACTATAGTAGATGATAAATTGAAGCATAACTCAAATAAGTATTTATTTAAATAATTCTTAAACGCTCTTCAATTATTGTTATGACGTTGCATATATTTACAAGAATCCCAACACATTTTTAATAATCGATCGAAACAAAAAAAAAAAAGGAGCAAGCAACATATAATGGCCAGAGAAGTGAATAACGAGAAATATAGTTGATATATATCTTGTTAAAGAGAGAACAAAAAATTTATTTGTGTATAGTTGTTCAATGAATTATTTCACTGGAGAATAATCAGAAAAATGACGGAGAAACTAGCACGGAGGCGGTTAAGGTGTTTTGTGCTCATGCGAAGAAGATAGAAAAAAGATGAATTAGTTTTTTTTAATGAAGGAAATAGGGAGTAGTTATGCCACGTAAGATATAGTTCAAATAGATAAAACCATCTTTGTCTTAAATTTGAGTTTAATCAATGGAATAGCTAATTCCATCTCAAGTATGGAATAAAAAATTCCACTTTTTTTGTAGCTTTAATCCAACTTATTCTTACACTGTTCGGCTGGAATAATTCGGAATAGAGTAGTTATTTCACTCCTTCCAATTTTAGTATTGCCGAACATGCACTTATATTCAAACTATTATTTTTTCAAAAAAATCCCTTGAAAATTAAATTTTGATTTTTCTTTTATTCATTCCATTTTGTTCGTTCATGCGGTACCAATTTGATAATGCGAGTGAATATTATAAACCGGTACCAATCATTCTTACGAGCGGAGGAATATTAGTCTTCTTAGTTTTTGAAATATGGAAAGAGAGGTATGATCGGTTGTTTAGAGCTGAAGCGTCTAACCCGACACAAGTGGTAATACGGGCAGTGACTGAGTTTAGAGCGTTAGAAAATAGAAATCAAGTTATTATTTAGGAGTGTTGGTGGGAATATTTTGGCTACTTATTTCTGTAGTCTTTTATTCATTTTCTTGTTGTATTAGTTTTTTTGATTGGATAATTTCAAAACAGCAAATATTTTGTTTTGAAGTTTCTTTTGAATTTTTTGTAATTCTTCTATTTTGTTATTAATATAATATTTATAATTTACTCTTGAGTGAGGATCATCCCCACCTCACCTCAAGCTTCCATTCAAAAAAATTCCACCAAAATGCTTACTAATCCAAGAAGAACTACTAAATATTCGGACAATTCTTAGAATTACAATAGCAATTACTTAATCACATATGGTGACCCAATTAATTAAGCAATCATATAAACACGTGTGTCCTTCTAAAACATCCTCACGTGTCAGGTTAGATTCAATAAGACAAATATATTGGTCGTTCAAAGTTAAAACCATGCAAATTGTGTTCAAATTCTCTAAGCATATCTTTGAAGACCATATTTAGTCTTTATCCAAATTCCAAACCATCTTTTCTCGTTTCACCAACAAGATAGAATAAAAATATCTAATAGAAAAATCCTCACAGTTGAGTTGAGCTCAACTACTCCCTTTCATTTTCAATATTTTTTTGAGACAATTTCATTATCAAAATTTTCAAATCTCTTCACGGTTTTCCCTTCCATTGGACAAAGTCAAGCCTCCTTACTCACATTTCCCTCTCTTTTGCAACTATAAATACCCAAAAAAACCTTTTACAAACCGTGCCTCAAAATTCATCTAACAAAACCACATTAAAATATTTAAGTCCCAAATGGCCAAAAGCTCATGGAAATCTTTATGCATGAGTTGCTTTAGCTCTCAAAAGCACGAAAGTAAAGTAAATTGTACTACAAATAGCTCGCCTTCACGCAAGTCATTTTCCAGTCTGAGTAATTCCACTGAATCACTCTGGTTAGAAGACTTGTCAGTAACCCTAGCCGACTCGAACCTTTATGTATTTACTATATCAGAGCTCAAAACCGCAACCCGCAATTTTTCCGGCAGTAATTTCATAGGATCTGGCGGATTCGGGCCGGTTTACAAAGGGTTTATCGATGAAAAAGTCCGAGCGGGATTAAAACCACAACATATTGCTGTCAAGTACTTGGATCAGGATGGGACTCAAGGCCAAAGAGAATGGCTGGTAATGGAATAAAATAAGCCTTATTTTGTTGTAAAATAAAAATCTCCTGTTTATTTATTATTGTATTTTATGATTTTGTTATCATATAGGCTGAGGTGTTTTATCTTGGGCAATTGAGGCATATGCATTTGGTGAAATTAATTGGATATTGTTTTGAGGATGAGCATAGAATGGTGGTTTATGAATATATGGATAATGGAAGCTTGGAAAATCATCTTTTCAAGAGTAAGAGAAACTGTACTTTTCGGTTGATTTTTGTTTTATTCAATTTTTTTCAAACAACCTTTTTTATTTTTGTTTTTAACGTATTTAGTAAGTTAGACGAGAAAGAAATTTAACAAATATCTATGTATGTATGTGACTTCCACAACTAGAAACATCAATCTCTTTGACTTTTCAACATTTTCAAATTTAAATACAACTTGCCATTTTATTAGGGAAAATTATGCACTTATTTACCTACCTATGTTTTTTAATAAAAAATTAGCTGTGCGAATATAAAAAGAATAGTTGTTCATTTATTGACCAAAAAATTAAACAAAAAAATAAAAATAAATATTTAAAATGGAAAATTTATCCTAAATAACCCTGCATTTTTAATTGTCAATATCACTAACTTAATCTTGATTTTACATCAATGTGACGCAATTTTGTGACATTTATTCTCAATTTTGAGCAGCTGGAAAATTTGCCTCTCTTCCTTGGAAAATAAGAATGAAAATCGCAGTTGAAGCGGCTAAGGGACTCACATTTCTTCATGAGGCAGAAAAACCAGTCATCTATCGCGATTTCAAAGCTTCAAATATTCTACTTGACTTTGTGAGTCTTCATTTTACTATTTCAAAGATTTTTTGATAACTTATTAATTTTGAATCGTTTAATAGTTACGTTTGAACTTAATTTAAAAAAAAAATTTGAAGGAACTTAATTTAAAAAATTGCACCACCTTTTATGAAATATAAAATACCAACTTGATAAATTATCAGTTAGTTGAAATATTTATTTACTTGATATTAAATTGTCAACATGTATCAAACTTTTATTCAGATTAATGATTTATATACCAACTATGATTCAAATTCTAAACGAGTATTACTTGTCTAATGTCTCAGTAAAGCAGTCATTTTCTAATTTCCTTTTCGCACTTCTTTTTCCGTAAGAGACATACACAAACCGTCTTCTTACAAAATAGACTAGTAAAAACATAATAATCACATATTACACGATTTAATTAAAATAATGCGTCAAATAGAACATTGATTTGAAAACATAAATTGATCGTCTTGACCAGTCATCATTTACACGTGGTAAGTTGTCAAAAGTTTTTGTCTAGGTTTGATGGTAGGAAAATTCTTATGAATGGTTCTTCAAATAAATCTTTAGGAAGTTGAAAACACAAACTTATTTTCCAGCTAAAACCAAGAAAATCAAATTACTGGTTCACATTCAAAATCGCTGGCTGATTAATTTTATCTCTTTTGACTTCATTCTTTTAATCTGAACAAGTATGATTTAATACTCGAAAGAAAAATACAAAAACATATAATCAAAAGAAAACGAATGGTTGCTGTATTAAATAGCTTCGTCTTATCTACTTAATTAATACATAAGTGACAGATCAGTTTTCTTAAACTTGACCCTTGACTGTTTCAGATTAATTCAATATAGGAGTTGGCTAAAATTTTAATAATTCAAACTATTATTTGTTTGTATAGTACAGTACTACGGTTAATTAACAAACCAAGAATAATTAATACCAAAGATGACATCTAAAATTTAATTAACCTGTAGTTTATATCTTCTGACCTGGTCTTTCAAATATAATTAATTAGGATTATTCAGCGAAGCTTTCGGATTTCGGATTAGCGAAAGATGGACCACAAGGTGACGCGACTCATGTCACGACACGAGTCATGGGCACATATGGCTACGCCGCACCAGAATATATCATGACAGGTACCACATCTAAAATCTCTAATATAATATTTTGTAATATAATAAATTATAATAAATTATTTACCATATTTTTTTAGGTCATCTCACAGCGAAAAGTGACGTTTACAGTTTTGGAGTTGTACTATTGGAACTCCTAACCGGGCGGAAATGCGTGGATAAAAAAAGACGAGGCAGAGAGCAAAACCTTGTGCAATGGGCTCGGCCGCTTTTAAAAAAGACCGATAAGTTATATAGAATCATGGACCAGACTCTCGAATGTCAGTACTCGGAAAAGGGAGCTCAAACGGCGGCTCAAGTCGCGTATCAATGCTTGAGTCAGAGTCCAAAATCAAGGCCACAAATGAGAGATGTTGTGAAGGCGTTGGAACCGACTCTTGATTTGGACGATGTGTTGGTTGGTCCGTTTGTGTTTAGTGTGGTGATTGAAGAGGGAAAATTAGGAGAATGTGGAGAGAAGATTGTAATTGAGACCGAAAGGATGGATAATGAGAAGCATGAGAGTCATCATGATAGGCATAAGAAGAAATATCCAAATTCGGCGATTCATGCCGATGATATTTTTCGGTGGAACAGTTCGTATAAAGGCTCGATGGGAGGTCATAGAAGATCTCAGCGTAACAATCATGAAAGAGGGGTATAAATATCCTAAAATTGATTCAATGGGAAGGAAATGTGGGAGCTAGAGTTGAGATTCTGAAAAGAGAATTATGATTTTTTGGAACAATTGGTGTGATTTTTATTTATATCGTTAGTTTCTCTTTATATGTTTTCAGAGAAATTCCAATATTGTGTTGCATACAAATGTAATGGTGGTTGTACCGTTGTAAGCATATGTTGAGTACTGTGAGAGCTCTTATATTTTGCAGTTATATTCTGAATATTTTGGGAAAAAAATTCTTTGTGGCACTTACACTTCAAATCAAGTTTCTAATCCATTTCTACAACAGAAACTTCACCAAAAAAATTACATTTTAAACAGAAATGGTCTAAACAAGATGAATTTAACTCCATCAGGACCTTTCATCTGTTTGGGCCCACAGTTTTTATTTGCAATTTAGAGATGTCATGTAAACAGAGTTAAATTTATGCTCTTTCTCCCAAACAGTGTTGGGTCTCGCGTTATGCGCACGCCAATTTCTCACCACTCTCATCTTTTTCCTCTGTATTTTTGTATTCTCATTTCGGTTCTTTTGAAATGTAACATCTCTTTCTCCATCGAAAAGATCTTCCCAAATATCCGCATGTTAAATTCAACTCCACTGAAAAAATCTTCCCCAAATATCCCCAAACTTGACATCTATTTTGCAAACAGAAACTGTGCAGACGAAAGGTCCTGATAGTTTGTTTTGTTTCAACTTGGGGGCAACAGAGAAAATGGACTCTTGACTTAAATTGCAGCTTAAGCGGGCTTAAAATTTAATCTTACGCCTTTTTTATTTTCTCTTTGTTTTAAGTATATTCAACAAATATAAACGGATTTGATTTTGTTTATGAAAAAACATGGAAAGAAACAACGTTAGAAATACATAACAAATGCCTCAGACTGAGTTACAAGTTGTAAAAATCGTCATCAAATTCCGATAAGCCATGCAAACTACTCATCACTGGCAGAAAAATTGAATTATTTTATTTCTTTTGAAAAGTAACTGAATCAATTTTATGCAATACTTAGTGATCTGATCAATTAATAAAACAAATACAAAAATTTGGGGAAAAGATTCTAGATTTGCCTCAAGCATGCATTAAAAAAAAATCTAGATTTGGATCACTTCCCGAAAATATCATCATGATTCCCTGTGGAAGGATTTATTGAATGTCGTTATAATTCATCATTTGCGCAAATAAATAGATTAAAGAAACTAGACACAAAAATAACCCAACAAAAGGTAAAAAAATTGAAGCATATTCATGCAACAGCAACACTCAATCAATAAAACAAATCAGAAACAAAAATTTGGGGGAAAGGATTCGAGATTTGGATCAGAGCTTCCCGAAAATATCATCACTCTCCACCGTTAGATCCTGATCGAAGACTATAATTCAATCGTACAGTCAGAAGTCAGAGCAGAAATGAAGAAAACAAAGCAGACTATATTGGGCCTGAATTAGATTGTATAGGCCCTAAATAAACAGCTAAGCCTAACTAAAATTTACAAAACCTGTCTAGGAACTCAATTCCTGGGTTTAGCAAAAGAAGAATTTAATTTCCAGGTTATATCGAAAGAAAATAAAATCAGGCGAACAAGTTCATATCAAATTCTTCGAGCCAAATCATTTAATCAAAGGCATTAAATTAACAAAACACCAGTACAGCAGATAAGAACACAGTGCCTAAGTGCCTAAATCCAATCCTAAACTCAATTATAGTTCAATTGGACTACTCAACACACCACAAGGCACACAACTCATTAAACAAAACATCAATATAATTAGTAGATAAATACATGCTCAAGTGCTAATAAAATAGCTTAAGCAATGTACTAATTCATCTAGGGGCATTTCGGTCCGCCTTCCTTGGTTTTCCAGTTGTTATAGCATGGGCACTCTGCTTTGTTTCCATAGTAACCGGTCGGCACGCAAAGGCACGTTCGGCAGCATTTCTGACAGAAGAATAAACACGGCTTTTTGTACTGGGTTTGTGAGCACCGCCTTGAGCATTGACCCGGACATTCTATTCAAATGAACATAAAATTAGCAATTAGTTACAAGATAAACAATTATTATGTTGCAATTTGACATGTAATGAGATTATAATTGCGAACTGATGTACTAATATTGTAATTTAACTAAAATGTTTCAAAATGTCAGTTGAACTCCAAGAATAATTAATCAACGAATTTCTAAATTGACTACATGAGAAGTGGTCCTTGTTGGTAGTTGGTACATAGACATGTGAGGGGCTTTGAATAGAGCAGCATGTGCATTGATTGATTCATTAAATGGGCAAATGTGGAATTGTTGGTCTTCTTCAATTGGCCTTGGTTCACGAAATCTCATTGTAAATATTAATTTTCATTCCGAAATTGGAAACAACTCTAGAAAAATGAAGCATTGACCATCTATTTTTTCTTGATAAATGTATTGGATCTTAGGTGCAGGAATGAATTAAAAAAAAAAATCTAGTAACTAGCGTCTTCCTGTACACAAATACATAAAAAGCTTACGTGAGCTCTGAAGACTTCCTTGACCATTCTTTTGGACTTGATAATTCGAATTAGACTGAAATATAACAAGAAAATATAATTAATTTAAATCACCCAAAATTTCTTTAGATCCTTACTCTGACAAATATTCTTTTTGTGAAATAAACATAGTTTAGAACAAAGGAAAAAAAAATGATACCCTCTCCAAGTGGTACTGCCCTTCAACGTTTTCAGTCTCCTTAATCTACAATAGAGAAACAAAACACACCATTTAAGCACTAATTTCACTTTCTTGCCCTAATTTTCACCACATATCTCCAACTAAACAGCAAGTAATTAAGCCCAAATACAACCACATTGTCCCAAAACCAACTATTCATACCTTGGACTCAGCCAAAGAAATGGCCAAGAGTAGAACTGCGAAGAGAAGAACCATCTTGTTAACCAAACTCACCATTTTGATTCTTCTCAACTAAGAAAAAGAGAGAAGGAATATTTCAGATATTTTAGATTTGGTTTGGAGGGAAAGGGGTAGAATGGCACCAAATATATAGGGAGTGAATAGACTGGACTCTAGACTGAGAAAAGAGGAAAATAAAACATAGGTCAAATAAAGAATCAATCAAATTTAGCATGGTAATTTGTCGGTCTGATATTTAATTCTTTTTTATGTAATTTATGGCGCCATTCAAGGTGGTGGAAAGGGATTGGAGCCATGTGAGTTGTCTCAGACCCTCACATGAAAAAAGTCTGAATAGAGGGAACACATGCCTGTGCATCCCTAGTGCTCCTTTCTCTCATTTTTTTTTTTGCTTTTTTTTTGTTGAAATGTCATAAATGCGAGTTTGCAAAGTCCTATGCAAAATATTTGAGGCTTGTGTATTATTATAATATTTGAATTAAAATGTGTAGTTATGATATTTGAAAAAAATATGTATTGAAAGAGTATATGTACCTTTTTTTTGTGTATATGTGAGTTCTTGCAAAGTCCAATGCAACAAGTCTATGTATTTATTAGGTTAGGTAGCACAAATTTGTGACTTGTAGAGGATATTTCAATATTAAATATTTAAACCTAGTAAATTAGTATAATATTCCAAAACTGGACCCATAAATTAGATGCACTGGTAAAAAGTTGCATGCTAGCTCTTCGACTTGGGTATTCTGGAAGCAGTTACTTAATTGAAGGTAGTTGTTTGGCTAAAGTATACTCATACTTTCAAAAGAAAATTTACATTTTTTTTAACTAATAGGCAAATAGCCTATCGAGACCTCTCTGTGAGAGTAAGTATTAGTGACTAAAATACATAAAGGGATTAACAAATATAAGATACATACTTTAAATACTTAAAAATAAATTACACTAGAATTGAATTGTTGTAACTAATTGTTAGAATTCAATAAATGTGTAGAATGATGTGATTTATATGGATCTTTCTTAACCACACATTTAGGAGCTATGTATCTATAAATAGCTCATTATTCTCTCTATATAATTAAATTATTTAATCAATATAATTCTACCATTCGTCTCTTAATACTCTATCATGGTATTATGAGCCAATTCAAGAGCTAACAGCTCAAATTCAGGTCTTTCTTTCTTTTTTTCTTTTTTTTCTCTTCTCATAACTTCAAGCAATCAAGAACATTGTTCTTGTTCTTCCCCTTTCAAGAAATCAAATTCTTTTATCTCAGAATCCAATTTCAAGGATTCAAGAATCTAATTCTTTCATCTTAGAATTAGACTCCAAAATCAAGAAATTCAAAAAGAAGGGGATTCAGCTCAAAAAGAGGGGGATTCAAGAGATTCAAAATCAAAATGTCTCAAGATTCAACAAACAACCCCATGACATTGGTAAATACTGAAATATCCATCGACAAACCCATTTCTTTCTCTCAACCTACCTCAATTAAACTCGACAGGAGCAATTTCATGCTCTGGCAATCTCAAATCACGCCAATCTTACGAGGATACGATCTCATGAAATTTCTCGATGGATCTTTCCCTGCTCCATCATCGTTTCTACCCAACACGAATGGTACCACATCGACTCAGATCAACCCTGCAGCCAAACACTGGCAATGTCAGGATCAACTTATGCTCAAATCTTCCGTTACTGACGAGATTCATGCTCAGATGGCCTGCTACACAACTGCTGCTGAGGTATGGAATTATCTCAATACAAGTTTCGCAAATCAATCACTTGCTCGAGTCATATAGTTACAACTACAAATGGCCAATATCAGGAAAGATAATCTCTCGATTCAAGATTATCTTAACAAAAAGAAGGTCATTGCTGATCTTCTCAATTCAATTAGAGATAAAGTCAATGCTCGAGAATTGATTCTGAGTATTCTAGGGGTCTGGGACCCGATTACAATTCCGTATTCTGCTCTGTCACATCGACCATGACCACCTTAATCTCTCTCGCGGATCTACAAGCTCAGCTACTGAGCTATGAAGCTCATCTCGAACAGGAACGAGCTTCATCTTCTACAGCGGTTTCTTTTCTCACTTAGAACTCGAATACTCACTCGCAGATTCCTTTTTTCTCCTCTCATTCATCACAGTTCTCTTAACCCTCTTCCTCATTTTCTCCACAGAACACCGCTGTATTCACTCAACCGGTTCAACAATAGACACATTGTTGAACTTAGTCTATCCTCCATGGCTCAAGCTTCTATCTCCTTCCAATATTGGTGTGCTATTTTCAATAGTACAGTTTTTGTCATCAATAGACTATCTTCTCCTACTCTTGATGGTCTTTCACCTTATCAAAAACTTTTTAACAAAATACCTGATTACAAATTTCTTCGTGTTTTAGGATGCGAATGTTTCCCATATCTTAAGTCATATAATGATCATTAACTCCAAATGAAATCATCAGTTTGTGCTTTCCTTGGTTATTGCTCCACTTAAAAAGAATATAAATGTCTTGATTTCTCTACCAACAAAGTTTATGTTAGTCGTCACGTTATTTTTAATGAACACGTTTTTTCTTTCTCTTCAAAATCTGTTCTTCCATCCTCACAAACTGATTCCCCTTCTCTTTTTTCCCTACATATTTTGCCACAAACTTCTATACAAGTCTCTTCTTCATTAAATAACTCAAACATTCATTCGTCTTCTCCCTTGTTCCCTGATAATCCGTCATGTCACACCTTTTCTCATTTACTTAGTGACACCTCATCTTCTCAATATCAGTCTCTTATTCCCACTTATCCCATGCTTACTCGCTCCAAAACTCATACTCTCAAACCAAAAACTTTCACTGATTTTATCGCTCTTACTACTCAATTAACTTCCTCTACCGATTTCATGGCAAATAAAGACCCCAAATGGCGAGAAGCCACGACCCATGAATTAAATGCTCTTCAAATGAATGCTGCTACATGGGTCCTCGTTCCTCCCTCTTCCACGCAAAATCTTGTTTCCTGCAAGTGGGTTTACCCCATCAAGAAAAATTGTGATGGCTCCATTGAGTGATACAAATCTAGATTAGTTGCTCGAGGGTTCACACAAGAGTATGACATCGATTATGATGAAGCCTTTAGTCCCGTTATTAAACCTACGATAATTCATCTCGTTCTCTCTTTGGCAGCTAGCAAAGGTTGGCAAATAAATCAACTCGACGTTAACAATGCTTTTTTACATGGCACCTTGAATGAAGATGTTGACCGAACCCCCCGGTTTTATCAACCCCGACTTCCCGCATCAGGTATGAAAGTTACAAAAAGCCACATATGACTTAAAACAGGCTCCTAGAGCATGATTTTCGAAACTTGCCTCTATTCTTACTCAACTTGGCTTCAACTCTTGTTATTCCGGTACTTCTCTCTTTATTTAAAACAATGGATGAGACATTGTCTGGATCTTGGTCTACGTCGATGATATTCTTATCACAGGAAATAACTCCACACTCATCACACAAATAATTACACAGTTAAATAGTCATTTCTCTCTCAAAGACTTAGGACCCCTTAATTACTTCTTGGGAATAAAATGTGTTAGTAGTATGCCCTAGGCCAATGTATTTGAGACCTAGATATATGGATTGTGTTAAACAAACATTATTTTTTATTTAGAGATATTTTATATAATAAATGCGTATTGGTTATTTTATTCTTATTACTAAAATGAACCTTGAATATGATATTCAGCTCTATATCATCAAAGTATGTGACTTTGATAGTAAAACTTTAAAGTATTATGAATGATATTCTAAACCGTCCCTGATCATTCATAGGATGTTTGTGAGACAAACATACTTTATGATAAACTATAAATGTACATCAGTATGTTAGTTGACTGATGGTCACGTTTTATTGATCATGAATAAGTGTTATTAAGTCATTAACATAAGTATATGTTAGAGACCATATACTGGATTGACCCACTGTGAGAATACTACATGGTTCGTGTCATTAGTTATTCTCGGTAAAGAATGTATCTCGTAATCCTTAGACTTGAGATTATCTCGGTTTCCTACATGAGAAATTTTATACTTTAATATAATCTAACATCGTCTTTAACCGGGCGGTCATAAAGATTATAATTAGGTATATAATGAATTATGCGGAGGAAAGAGTTTAATTAAGATAGGATTTGTTCCTCTCATAAATTGAGAGAGATATCTTTAGGCCTCTTGATGATTTGATTGAAGAAACGCATGGCCGTGCTCAAGTGAATTAATAAAGAGTTATTAATGTCATTTCATGTTCAATCAAATTCGGTGTCAAGAAATATTTATCGACCAACATAAGGTTGACACATACCATGCCTTATGGACGATATAGATATCGTGTAACAAAGGGATACAATGCATGACATAAATTAGGTTTGATCGAATCATCTATATTTGCTTAATTTGGGTAATCATGATGTCTTGCTAGAGGCCGCTCATGATTTATAATCCGTTGTGATTATTGCCAACATTAAGTAAACCTACAGGGTCACACACAAAGAACAACTATTGAGACGTACACAGAAAAATCATAACTTATGTGATAAGTTGTATGGAGAGCTACATAGTCAAGTGACATCTTATATGATAAGGTGTGTTGCATATATGGTTACATAGTTACCATGCACATAGGATATGAAACTTATGGACTATGTAGGCACAAGAGACACCCCAAAATCAGATTAAGGATCATAATATTTTCGTCCAAATTTTGTGAGACAAAAAGGAGAGAAAAATCCGAAAATTATTCTCTTGTTATTTCTGTGAGAGAAATGAAGAACGGGTACTAGCATATATCGTTCTTTATCCATTCAAAGGGGTTGTTCGTGTGGATACCGGTAGAGGACGAAGCGAAGTGCGGCGTCTTTGTGATTCGGGTTGAAACCGTAGTTTTGTTTGGAGAATCGGTTTGCTTGGAGAATCCGTTCGTTTGGAGATCGGTTTGTTAGACCGGTTAGGCGAAACATACAAATGATCGATTTGGAAACCGGTTTGGAATCGACCAAAGAAAAGCATCAACCAAAGTTATGAACTTTTCTTTGATTTAATTGTAATTCACGGATCCTTCTTTTGGGTTTCGAATTCGATTTTGTTTCGTTTTTGTTTTTCCGCTGCGTTATGAATGGTAGAATCCCAACAGTGGTATCAGAGCCAAGTGAATTCCAATTAAATTATGACGGATAAACCATTTTCGAAATATTTCTTTTGATTTTGAGGCGTTGTTTTTCAATTTTTTTTGAATTTTGGTCACGAACGGTTGCAATTTCATGAAAGGGTGCGACTTCATGAAAGGGCGCATGTGATGTCTCTTGATCATGAACGGTTGCAATTTCATGAAAGGGTGCGACTTCATGAAAGGGTGCATGTGATGTATCTTGATCATGAACGGATGCGACTTCATGAAAGGTTGCATGTGATGTATCTTGATCATGAACGGTTGCGATTTCATGAAAGGATGTGACTTCATGAAAAGGTGCATGTGATGTATCTCGATCATGAAAGGTTGCGATTTCATGAAAGGATGCGACTTCATGAAAATGTGCATGTGATGTATCTTGATTATGAAAGGTTGGGACATGATTGAAAGGGTGCTTTGGGTATGTCATGAAGGGATGCATGTGATGTATCATAACCTTCGGATGGGTGTCTAAATTTTATGAAAATGTGTGAAACTACGTATGTGATACACTAAATAAATTTCGAAAGGATGTATTCAACACATCAAGTTCTTTAAAGAAATTTTGAGTTTCGGCACCGTATAAAAGAAAATTTCTTCAGGGGCGCTGCCCCTTGAAACCCTGCAGGGGCTCTGCCCCTTGACCCCGTTTTTCGGGGCCGCGCCCCGAATCACGAACTCACGCATAGAATAATCGTAGACCCCAAATTTCATATTTGTAACGCCTTATACATATTTCGTAAAATGGTTTTAAGTACACCATAATGCATATAACATGGCCTATTAGATATGTGTTGAATGATTGTGATTTGTGTGTGATGATGTGATGTGTGTAATATATGTATGTATGTAAAAACGGGCATGGTTCCGTTCTTGGTTGATGTGATGTAATTTATTTTGATGGTTAATTGTGACGGGCATGGTTTCGTTCATTTTATATATAATATAACTACCACGATCATACACATCATGGAGATGAAGGAGTTCACCATCCACTTCATACACATCATGGAGATGATAGAGTTTACCATCCACCTCATACACATCATGGAGATGAAGGAGTTCACCGTTCACCTCATACACATCATGGAGATGAAGGAGTTCATCAATGGCTTGTGGTTGAATGTATCTTAGGAAATGATCTTAATGATTGGCTCATTTAGATCATCAAGGCCATGTTATATCATATCATATTTATTTTATCTGTGCATGTGATGTTCTGTGATGAAATACATGATAAAATAAAACAAAAGATTAAACATAACAATCCCTCATATAATATTAAATCATAGAAATGCCTCCCATGTATCTATACTTATTATCCCTTCGATCATGCAAAATTTGGGTATGCCAAAGCATAGTGAATTAGCATAATCTTAGGGTGATGAGAAGCGAGAAATGGTGATTCTCGATATTTAGACATGGTTAGATTCAACTGAACTATCAAGTCAGACTTGGGTTCAGGGCATATGATAGGATGCATACGCCGAGCATATGATGCTCATCCTATGGATTAAACGAGAGTTGTATGCGATACAATTGGAAACGTTCCTACCTAAATAATTAGGTTCTAGGCGATGAGCCAAAGCTCACTTGGAACTTGATGAAATATGGATCTTGGCTCACTATGAAATTTAAAGTTAAAAGTTCCGAATCAATACATTTGAGGGTTATTGATTTGTATAAAATAGTGGGAGTTAAAATTATATTAAAATATCTCAAATCATATATTAATATAAACCTGCATTTAATTCTGTGTAGAAAATGGCAACAAACAACACATCAACTTTAACATTGCGATCCGTCCTTGAGAAGGACAAGCTCAATGGGAAAAACTTCCTTGACTAGCATCGGAATTTGAGAATTGTTCTCAAACAAGAAAGGAAGAACTATGTCCTTGAAAGGCCCATTCCTAACCAGCCCGCTGATGATGCTGATCAAGAAGTGATAAATACTTATGCCAAGCATACAAGCGACTCTAATGATGTGACATGTCTCATATTGGCCACCATGGATGCCGATCTTTAAAAGCAATTTGAAAATTTAGAGGCATTTCCAATGTTGGCACAGCTCAAGGAAATGTTCCAAGAACAAGCTAGAAATGAGAGGTATAATGCACATTGTGCATTAGCAAGTTGTAAGATGGTTCCCAACTCCTTGGTGAGTGCTCATATTCTGAAAATGAAAGGGTACCTTGATCAACTTGAGAAACTAGGGGCAAAGGTTGGTAATGAGATGGCTACCGATTTGATCCTTAGGTCTCTTCCTCCGAATTTCAAGCCATTTATAATGAACTATAATATGCATAACATGGACAAGAGTATCACCGAGTTGCACGGCATGCTGAAAAATTTCGAGGGGAATATGAAGACAAATGTTGTCAACGATGTTCTCTTGATTCAGAAAGGCAAGGGTCAAAAGAGAAAATTCAAGGGCAAAGTCAAAGGAAAAGGTAAGGGCAAGGTGTTGTCCGAACCTAAGAACAAGAAACCCAAGGAGAGTGTTTGTTTCTTCTGCAACAAACCAGGCCATTGGAAAAGAAATTGCCAGGCATACTTGGAGGATCTAAAGAAGAAGAAGAAGAGTAGTGAGACTACTACTTCAGGTATTAATGTTATTGAAATTAATTTATCTACTTCCTCATCTTGGGTATTAGATACCGGATGCGGTACTCACATTTGTAATAATGTGCGGGGCCGCAAAGGAGTAGAAGATTAGCGAAAGGTGAAGTTGACTGCGGGTGGGAAATGGAGCAAGAGTTGCTTGCATTAGCCGTGGGCATTTATTTATTATCTTTACCTTCTGGACTTGTAATAAATTTAAATAATTGCTACTATGTACCTGCTGTGAACAGGGAATATTGTATTACGTGTCGAGATTTGTTTTGGATGGTTTTAAGTTTGTTATTGAGAATAATAACTTTACCATAAGTAAAGAAAATATTTTCTATGCGAATGGTCAATTAGAAAATGGTCTTTATGTTTTAAATCTTGATCATGAACATTACAAGTCTATCTATAGCATTAATACAAAGAGATTTAAATTTAATGATTTGAATCCGACATATTTCTGGCATTGTCGTTTAGGACACATAAATGAGAAACGCATTTCTAAACTCCACCAATATGGACTTTTAGACTCATTTGATTTAGAATCATTTGAGACGTGCGAATCTTGTTTATTAGGTAAGATGACAGAGGCTCCTTTCACAAAGAGAGGTGAGAGGGCAAGTGAGTTATTGGATCTCATACATACAGATGTATGCGGACCAATGAGCACACCAACTAGAGGTCGTTTTCGATACTTCATTACTTTTACTAATGACTTAAGTAGATATGGATATGTTTACTTAATGAAACATAAATCCGAATCTTTTGAATTGTTCAAAATTTTCAAAAATGAAGTAGAAAACCAACTAGGTAAGAAAATAAAAGCACTTCGATCAGATCGAGGTGGCGAATATTTAAGCCTAGAGTTTGACAATCATCTTAAAGATTGTGGAATAGTTTCACAACTTACTCCTCCTGGAACACCTCAATGGAATGGTGTCTCGGAAAGGAGAAACCGAACTTTACTAGATATGATTCGGTCTATGATGAGTCAAACAGATCTTCCGATATCCTTTTGGGGTTTTGCCATTGAGACTGCCGCGTTCATACTAAACATAATTCCATCAAAAGCTGTTCAAAAGACTCCATATGAGATATGGACTGGGAGGAGTCCCACATTGTCTTTTCTAAAGATTTGGGGTTGTGAAGCTTATGTGAAGCGTCAAATTTCTGACAAGTTAACACCGAAATCTGATAAATGCTTATTTGTGGGATATCCTAAAGAAACTAAATGATATTACTTTTATAACCCATCCAAGAACAAAGTGTTTGTTGCTCGAAATGGTATCTTTTTGGATAGAGAATTTATTTCTAAAGGAACTAGTGGGAATAAAGTACATCCTGAAGTAATTCAAGATCCACTAATTAGCAATGAACAGCCATTGGAAGATCCACAAGTCTCTTCAAGAGTTGACGAGTCCGGTCTTGAAACACAAGATACTCCTCGTAGATCTGGTAGAGTTCGTCATGAGCCCGAGAGATATGGATTTCTCGTGACTGATGATAGAAATGTGGCTCTCATAGATGATGAAACCACATCTTACCAAGAAGCTATAAAGGATCCTGATTCTCATAAATGGTTGGAAGCCATGAAAACTGAGATGCAGTCCATGTACGATAATCAAGTTTGGAACCTAATTGATTCACCTGAAGGTTCTAAGACCATTGGGTGTAAATGGGTTTTTAAAAAGAAAACTGACATGGACGGAAATGTGCATACCTATAAAGCAAGATTTGTTGCGAAAGGTTTCCGACAAACTCATGGTATAGACTATGACGAAACTTTCTCACCAGTTGTCATGCTTAAATCGATTAGAATTCTGTTTGCCATAGCTGCATATTATAACTATGAGATATGGCAAATGAATGTCAAAACAGTTTTTCTTAATGGAAATTTACTCGAGGATGTGTATATGACACAACCCGAGGGTTTTGTTGATCCTAAGAATTCTGATAAGGTCTGCAAATTGCAGCGATCCATTTACGGATTAAAGCAAGCATCTTGGAGTTGGAATCTTCGTTTTGATGAAGTAATCAAAGGTTTTGGTTTTATCAAAAATGAAGATGAACCTTGTGTTTACAAGAGGGTTAGTGGGAGCGCAATAGTTTTTCTAGTACTTTATGTAGATGATATATTGCTCATTGGAAATGACATTCCGACTTTAACAAATGTTAAGACATTTTTAGGAAAGTCTTTTGCAATGAAGGACCTAGGAGATGCCGCTTATATACTCGGCATTAAGATCTATAGAGATAGATCTAAAAGGCTCATAGGTCTAAGTCAAAGTACCTATATTGACAAAGTGTTGACACGATTTCGAATGGATGATTCGAAAAGAGGTTTTATACCAATGTCATATGGCATAAAATTAAGTAAGACTCAACGTCCTGCTAATCAGGAAGAACGAAATCGCATGAATAAAATCCCGTATGCTTCGGCTATTGGATCTATCATGTATGCCATGCTTTGTACTAGACCAGATGTATCATATGCATTAAGTGCAACTAGCAGATATCAATCTGATCCTGGTGAAAGTCACTGGACAACAGTCAAGAATATTCTGAAGTACTCGAGAAGAACTAAAGATTCATTCTTGGTTTATGGAGGATTTGAAAGTGAGCTAGTTGTAACAGGTTACACGGACTCAAGCTTTCAAACCGACAATGATGATTTTAGATCGCAATCTGGTTATGTGTTTTGTTTGAATGGAGGTGCAATAAGTTGGAAAAGTTCCAAACAGGACACTGTAGCGGATTCTACGACAAGAAGCGGAGTAGCTTCAGAAGCAGCTAAGGAAGCAGTTTGGATGAAGAAGTTTATTGAAGAACTCGGTGTGGTTCCTAGTATAGCAAATCCTGTGGATCTTTATTGTGACAACAATGGGGCAATCGCGCAAGCAAAGGAACCAAGATCGCATCAGAGAACCAAACACATACTTCGACGTTTCCATTTGATCAGGGACATCATTGCGAGAGGAGATATTAAAATATGCAGAGTTGATGGTGATGATAATGTTGCCGATCCGTTGACTAAACCACTTTCTCAAGCAAAGCATGAGGGTCATGCTAGGTCGATGGGTATTAGATACTTGTTAGATTCGGCCTAGTGCAAGTGGGAGATTGTTAGTAGTATGCCCTAGGCCAATGTATTTGTGACCTAGATATATGGGTTGTGTTAAACAAACATTGTTTTTTATTTAGAGATATTTTATATAATAAATATGTATTGGTTATTTTATTCTTATTACTAAAATGAACCTTGAATATGGTATTCAGCTTTATATCATCAAAGTATGTGACTTTGATAGTAAAACTTTAAAGTATTATGAATGATATTCTAAACCGTCCCTGATCATTCATAGGATGTTTGTGAGACAAACATACTTTATGATAAGCTATAAATGTACATCAGTATGTTAGTTGGCTGATGGTCATGTTTTATTGATCATGAATAAGTGTTATTAAGTCATTAACATAAGTATATGTTAGAGACCATATACGGATTGACCCACTGTGAGAATACTACATGGTTCGTGTCATTAGTTATTCTCAGTAAAGAATGTATCTGTAATCCTTAGACTTGAGATTATCTCAGTTTCCTACATGAGAAATTTTATACTTTAATATAATCTAACATCGTCTTTAACCGGGCGGTCATAAAGATTATAATTAGGTATATAATGAATTATGCGGAGGAAAGAGTTTAATTAAGATAGGATTTGTTCCTCTCATAAATTGAGAGAGATATCTTTAGGCCTCTTGATGATTTGATTGAAGAAACGCACGGCCGTGTTCAAGTGAATTAATAAAGAGTTATTAATGTCATTTCATGTTCAATCAAATTCGGTGTCAAAAAATATTTATCGACCAACATAAGGTTGACACATACCATGCCTTATGGACGATATAGATATCGTGTAACAAAGGGATACAATGCATGACATAAATTAGGTTTGATCGAATCATCTATATTTGCTTAATTTGGGTAATCATGATGTCTTGCTAGAGGCCGCTCATGATTTATAATCCGTTGTGATTATTGCCAACATTAAGTAAACCTACAGGATCACACACAAAGAACAACTATTGAGACGTACACAGAAAAATCATAACTTATGTGATAAGTTGTATGGAGAGCTACATAGTCAAGTGACACATCCAATCCTACATCTTATATGATAAGGTGTGTTGCATATATGGTTACATAGTTACCATGCACATAGGATATGAAACTTATGGACTATGTAGGCACAAGAGACACCCCAAAATCAGATTAAGGATCATAATATTTTCGTCCAAATTTTGTGAGACAAAAAGGAGAGAAAAATCCGAAAATTATTCTCTTGTTATTTTTGTGAGAGAAATGAAGAACGGATACTAGCATATATCGTTCTTTATCCATTCAAAGGGGTTGTTCGTGTGGATACCGGTAGAGGACGAAGCGAAGTGCGGCGTCTTTGTGATTCGGGTTGAAACCGTAGTTTTGTTTGGAGAATCGGTTTGCTTGGGGAATCCGTTCGTTTGGAGATCGGTTTGTTAGACCGGTTAGGCGAAACATACAAAGGATCGGTTTGGAAACCGATTTGGAATCGACCAAAGAAAAGCGTCAACCAAATTCGCTTTTGATCATCACGGATTAAGCGTAATCCGAAGGTACAAAGTTATGAACTTTTCTTTGATTTAATTGTAATTCACGGATCCTTCTTTTGGGTTTCGAATTCGATTTTGTTTCGTTTTTGTTTTTCCGCTGCGTTATGAATGGTAGAATCCCAACAAAATGTACACAAACAAGTAATGGTTTTCATCTCTCCCAAGACCAATATGTTCAAAATCTACTCATGAAGTTTAAAATGCAGGATGCGAAGCCGTGTTCCACTCAGATGGCAGTTGGTGATTCTCGTTCCTCTCACTCGGGTGATCCTCTTCCTGATCCTCAAGTCTACCGATCTATGGTAGGCGCTCTTCAATACGCTACCATCACTCGACTTGACATTGCCTTCTCTGTTAACAAAGCAAGTCAACTTCGTCAAAACCCAACCGACAAACATCTTGCTCTTGCCAAACGAATCCTTCGCTATCTCAAAGGAACCCTCGATCACGGTCTCCTCATCACTAAATCATCTCAACTAACGCTCCACACCTACTCCGATGCCGATTGGGCTGGTTGTCCTGACGATCACCGGTCAACAACTGGTTTTTGCGTTTACCTTGGCCAAAACCTCATCTCCTGGTCTTCAAAAAAGCAACCAAGCATTTCACGCTCTAGTACCGAAGCGGAATACAAAACCTTGGCCGCGGCAACGGTTGAAGTCATCTGGCTTCAATCTCTTCTTCTTGAACTAGCCATTCCGCAATTCTCTCCTCCCGTTCTTTGGTGCGACAATTTGGGGGCCACCTTTCTCGCATCCAATCATGTGTTTCATACTCGCACTAAGCATATTGGGATCGACTATCATTTTGTATGTGAACGAGTTCAACTAAAACAACTTTTTGTATGCTTCATTTGCTCCAAGAATCAACTTGCGGATGGCCTCACAAAAGCTCTTTCCACCGCTTGGTTTCAATTCTTAGGGTACAAGCTCGTCGTCTACCTGATGTTTTGCTTGAAGGGGCTATTAATGACTAAGATACATAAAGAAATTAACAAATATAAAATACATACCTTAAGTACTTAGAAATAGATTAGGTTAGAATTGAGTTGTTGTAACTAGCCGTTAGGATTCAATGAATGTGTAGAATGGTGTGTTTATGTGGATCTCTCTTAACCACATATTTAAGAGCTATGTATCTATAAATAACTCTCTCTTCTCTCTATGTAATCAAGTTACTTAATCAATACAATTCTACCATTTTTCTCATAATACTCTATCAGTAAGCTTACATATCAGTAAGCTTACAGTTAAAGCTCAAGTGGCGAATGGATCTAATATTTTTATTGAGATAATCAATATTCCAATATTTTAAACTACCTTGTATATTGTATTAAGATACCTATTTTAACCCCCATTGGGACTAATTTACTCATCGGAATATTAACAGAATGTACATGGTACAACGTACATGTACTGGATATCTCATATTGTAATGCATATTATTTAAGTTTTTTTCAGCTTTAGTGCATATTATATAACCAAAAACCATACTTGGAGGAAGATTTAGATCTAAAACCGCTCAAAATATAAGTCTATGGGTGGGCCCAAAACAGGGGCCCAATTAAATTAGATCTATCTATACTTCATTTACACACCCATGTTCTTGAGCTTCACCCCTTTTGGTTACTGTCTGCCTGTCATTATGATTTTTTAGATATAGAATGGAATCCAAATACTCTGATAAAATTGACATGTATAGCGAATCAGTATAAAAATCGTTGGAATATCTACGGTAACTTATATTTGATACGGTCGCACTTCGGTATGAGCCACAGAGAATTCAGATATCGATAGAGAAAGGAGCACATGCACATGAATTGAATGACAATGAATGCCCCTAATCCGAATCCATTGATGGAGTAGCTTTACCTATTCAATATTTTTTTATTTTTGGTTTTATTCATTTCGGTGGTAATGTGTAATGTAACTATGTAAGACACCTTTCAACTATAACAACCGAATTTTTTTCCTTTCTAATAATGGACCAAACCAATGAACAATGAAAGTAGTGTAGTGCTGGTACCAATTTCCCAATTTCCCTGGTTGGTACGAAGCTTGGTAACTAATCAATTGCGTGACGTGCCCATTCTTTCACCCAACCGGATTTTTAAGGAATTGTGATCGTGTCTCTTGAAGTTCAATAGATTGGACTTCTGAAGTCATTTTTTTTTTATTTTTTTATAAAAAAAATTGTGGAGTCATTTGATATGTGAAATCTAAATTGGACGATGCATATTGTACTCATTTCGATGCTCTGTTCGAATCGAGACACAGCATTTGGGATTGAAATTCTGAAAGTTAGACTAGCACAAAAGCCCTTGCACTATGTAGCCCAATGAATCTCGGGCCACATTCTAACTAAACGGTGTTTATTTCGGCCTATAACAGTTCTAATTACAGATCTTTGCAGATTTTACACGTAGGCCTGTATATAATTTGCTCATAAATTCCTCATTGTTGGTCTATTCATATTGATGATTTATGTCAACTCAAAATGTCAGCCCAAATATTTTATTATGGGCCCATGTATACTCACAAATATTTGCTCCGAATATTGTCTACTTTCTTTTTCAAGAATACCTGCACAAGCATAAGCATCCAGTAATAAACTCCATTTTCAATTAGGATCATCATTTCCTCGAGACATTTTAAACTAAACAAAACTAGCTCAAATTCACCACTCACAAGCATAAGCATCCAATCCTATGATAAACTCCATTTTCAATTAGGATCATCACTTCCTCAAGACATTTTAAACTAAACAAAACTAGCTCACATTCACAAGCATAAGCATCCAATGATAAACTCCATTTTTTTTACATTTAAAAAAAAACTCCATTTTTTAGCCCAAGTTTTTAGCATGAGTTTTGACTTTTAAGCATTTAGTTAAATCTTAAGCTCTTGCGCCATTGATCACGACCACCATATCCTCTCTCTCTTAGTTCGTACTTAGCCTCACACCAGAACAAAAGCATCAAAGAGAGAAACATTCACCGGTGATGGCAACAATACCCCCAAAACCCTAATGCTGCTTGTCACCCACTCAGCCGGTGATGTGACCATGCTCCATCCACCGGAGAAACATTCTCAGTGAGATCAATTACAAGATCTATTTGCACGACAATTTGAAAAGTCAATGCAAATTAAACATAACCTAATATTTGTTGATTGGAATTAGCATTTGAACTCTTTAAAGAATGTTATTAGTAATTCTCAATTTGTAGTAAAATTTTATTTTTTTAATAAAACTCTTAAATATTTTTTTTGGTAATAATTAAAAAAAATTCCAAAAAATTGATAAACTCCATTTTCAATTAGGATCATCATTTCCTCAAGACATTTTAAACTAAACAAAACTAGCTCAAATTGTTTTTTTCGAGGTCCGGGGCCTGGCAGAGTTTAGGATGTTTAGCAACTGTCCCGAACTTTTTGCAGATGGTGCAAAATCATTAAATTTATGAGACTTACAACAAAAATGTCACAGTAAACAAGGATAGTAAAACTAGAGGGAATTATTAACCTTCAACTACCCCAGTAGCTGAACACTGATTAAACCTCATTTATTGTTCTTGTAATTTGTACCCTCCTTCCTTCAGACCACGTCACCCTTCCCAAAACCTATTAATCTCATATATATATATATATATATTAATCATTAATCTATTATATTTATGTATATTATCTTGGGACCCACCAATCAGAGAGACTCTTAAAATAAATATATTATCAGGATTCATTCTGGCGTAGTCAAATATTCTGCCTAATCTGAAAACCATCAAATTAAATGATAAATCAAACCCAATCTGATTTATTTATGCCTCTTATTTAAACGTGGCTTTGAATCCACGACACTTGTTAATTGTTATCCCTTCCCTAATCCCCTCCTCCCCTCCAATCCCCCCCATTCCAACCCCTACAATCCCATTGTTTCCAGATCCAAACAATTCTAGAGGAGGATAATAGAAAAAACCTAACCCTTCTCTTCTCTCTCTCTCTTGTGTTATTACAAACAACATCACTATTTGAGATTTCACTCCTCCCATCTTAAAATCAGCTTATCTTTATCTCTTTATTGTTTCAGCTCCTCTCATCTCCCTTTTTATTCTTATCTTCACTCTTTTCTCTTCCTCTCTAGCTTCCACTCATAACCATAACCATAACCATAACCATAACCTCTCTCTCTTCTCTGTTCCTTTCCCCCCATCTCCATTACTGTTAACCTCTAAAACCCTAATCCTTCTAATAAAACCCCCCATCTTGTTAACACTCAACTACTCTCTCTCTAATGGAGACCACTACCCAAAAGCTTCTAGACCCCGACTCGAAACACCAAATTACCTTCTCTTTCCCCAACGGTTCCTTAAAAAAGCACCACCTCTTCAAAAACCCGCCTTCTTATTCTCTGTACCGTGAGTGCTTGAAGAACCATGCGGCGAGTCTCGGCGGCCATGCGCTTGATGGGTGCGGCGAGTTCATGCCGGTGCCGGGCTCGACCTCGTCGGACCCAACTTCCCTAAAGTGCGCGGCTTGTGGGTGCCACCGGAATTTCCACCGGAGGCTGCCTGACCCGCCGCCGGACGAGCTAGACCGGCAGGAAGACGACGACGACGTGACGGACCGGCATGTATCCGACGATGATGTAAGCGATGACGACGTGGACGACGACCATGACGGCGGTATGACGGATCGAACGGACCGTACCAGCTCTCCTCCACCCACGTACTTCCCTTCCGCTCCGCAAATGCTTCTCGCTTTGAGTACCGGTGCTCCTGGCACTCAGGGACTCGGCATGCCCGGTATGGGGCAGCCGGTACCGGCTCCAGGTCCGGTACGGAGCATGGCTCCAGGCCCAGTACCGGTTTCGGGTTTCGCGCCCGGTACGGGGATGGTACAGCCGAGAAAGCGGTTCAGAACGAAGTTCAGCCCGGAGCAGAAGCAAAGGATGCACGAGCTGTCGGAGAAGCTCGGCTGGAGGCTTCAGAAGAGAGACGAGGGTCTGGTCGAGCAATGGTGCAGAGAGATCGGAGTAGGTAAAGGGGTCTTCAAAGTCTGGATGCACAACAACAAACACGTCTTTTTGGGGACGGGAAAGAGAGGAGAGAGTAGAGAGAGAATGGAGAGAGAAGAACCAGGCACCGGTGTGGCCGTCGGTGCGGCGAGAGTTGGAACCGGTACCGGTACCGGTGAGGGAGGAGAGGTCGGGACGGAAGGCACGGGTGGAATTGGTCATGTGATAAATGGGAGTGGTGGTGGAGCTTCTTCTTCTTCTTGATTTTTTTTTGTTTGGGATTTTTAGGGCTAATTTGGTAGATTATGTCTGAGAGTTTAATCCTTGTTTTAATTGGCTTAAATGGGCTGTTTTTGTTTAACTTTGTTTTAATTAGTCATAGATTTTTTTGTTCTTTCTTTCCTGATTTGGGTTTGTTTAATTTCTCATGCCGTTTTAGTGAGTTTTTTAGTATTTTTAAAGAATAAAATTGCATAAAATGGTCTCTTCTAGTTCTTATTCTTTGAGAAGAATCTCAATTTAAGAGGTGATTATTTATGTTTAATGTTTTGTATGATTTGATTCTTTCTCAAGTGATATGAAATATTTGATGTTGGTTAGAAGATTTGTGTTGAGAGTTGATTCAGATTAAATACATAATTAAATTTGATACTGGAAATTGTGGTTATATTTTCATTAATTTTCCATAATATTTTCCTTAATTGATAAAATTTGTTTAGTTGTCATTATTAAGAATCTTAATCTGCAAGCTCAACTTTACACTTGAGAAAGCTACTTTTTTTTACTGTTTTATAGTCAACTGTTTGTACATAAAAATATATCTTTTTTTGAAAATTCAATTTTTGTGAGGTGAAGAAATAATTCAGAAATAGAAATGAGGGGTATGGTATGATGCTTTTTGCCCCATGTTATGGTGTACTGTTTGAAAATTGAAATTTGAAAGTTCAAGAGTAATAATGAAAATTGAAATGAAATGATGTCAAAAGGCCAAAGTATTGTCACGTCTATCAAACTATGATTGTATTATTTTGCCTTTATAACTCAAAAACAAATTTAAATTTCCAAGGTTGGCATCTTGTGCTTTTTAGTTTCAAGTATAAACAAAGTTTCTATTTTCGCCAATTTGGTGAATTAAATTTTGACCAATTAGAGTTACCATCATTGCCCAAAATTTAACATGAAAATGTGGAATACAGTTGTAACCAATTAATGTTGCAACAATAATAGGGGTAATTATAACATTGCACATGATCCTTTATTGTTTCATTTAATCTTTCAAATATTCAATTTTTGAAATTAATCACCCTGCTAATGATATTATGATTTTCAATCAAATAAGATAGAATACAAACTATTTATTCATTACATTTTCTCTATTACAATGGTACAACAAAATAACTTAAGGACGCTGATATTATGCGACGGATACTGTAGTGATCCTGTAGCGACAGTATATAAATACTGAAAAAAATATATATAAACTGAAAACAAACAGTATATAAAAAATTCATTCGGTAAAACAGCATATATTTTAAAAAATAAAAATAGTATATAAAAAATATATAAACTGAAAATTCATTCGGTAAACAACATATATTTTAAAAATTAAAAACAATATATAACGTATATAAAAACACGAAAAAATAATATATAATTTCAATCTGTCACTACACGCTCGTTACAATACCCGGCCGTAATTTCCCATTTCCCATAACTTAATTCAAGGCATTCAAATTAGGAATTTCCACAATTAGTATCTACTTTTAGAAAGTCTAATTACTTTCACAAAATTCTTATGATCTGTGTTTCAAGATCAAAATGTATTAAAGAACTTTTTTTTGCAAAGGGTCCCTTGGAATTAGCTGGCTCATAATTTGAGATCATGTGTTCATTTTGAAGGTAATAAAATTTTCATTGTTGGGTTGGTAGGGTTCATGTGATCTCTATCCAACTCTTGTACCTCTTCTCATCATTTCCATCTCCATTTCATTCAAACAATTTTTTTATAGCTTCAAGGACAGGTTCTAATTTCAAGGGTTCCTTCTATGTAACCAGGTTCTTATTTGAAAGATACAATGTGGCATGCATAATAGTGTGTTTAAGATGTAACTATTTACATGAGATATTTGTTGGGATCATGCATTAGGGTTGATGGATACCAAAGAAAAACTTGTATATTGAAATATCAAAAAATAGGTAAGGAACTATAAAAAAATATTATTTGATATTCATTTTTGACTAATTTAATAGTATTACAAAAATGTATTTGATGTATTCAATATTTATATCTATTTTCTAAATAAGTCTAATATTTTGTATTGACACAAATAAAGTTAATTTCAGCATATGTTGCCAATTAGTAGTTACCTCGACACTGCTTAAATAAATTTTCAAATTTATCCATAATAATTTCGGTAAATCACTAATTTGACATAATAAAAAAATTCAATATGATCAAGTGATAAAATAAACTCTCAATGTCCATAATAATTTGGGAGAAAACACTAATTTTGCATAATAAAAAAAATTCAATATGCTCAAGAAGATCTAACAGAGATTCCCACCGTGATATTTACACGCACATGAAGCCCCACACAAACATCCACCACATAAGAACTAGATTCCCAAATGATGATAATCAAGATTAAGTGCTTAAGAAAACCCTACAATGATTGATTAATTAAGGCAACTTACCATAATTAGATAAGTCTAACCTGTGATGTCACATGAAGGTATAGAAAATTAAGAGTTTGTTATTCATTTTTGTCCCTCCTTATCCTTAGTCAAGAGTTTGTTTAAGGTGTTTGGCTTTAGTGCCTTTGTACCTTTGTGTGCCATTTTCTTATTAATTAATGAAGATATTATTTAATTTGAGGTTTATCCTTTGGGATTTGGGTTGATTTAAGAGGGAAACGCGCGTCAAATATTTGTTTATTTTCTTAATTTATTCCTTGTTTCTAGAACTAGAAAAGTGGCTTCAAATATTTTGGAGTCTGGTTCTGTCCATTTTTAGTAATTATTCTTTTATTAGGAGGCCACTAACTACTTAAGCAAAAATTATTTATTTTTCTTTGGAAGAGGAATCTCTCTTAAAATATTTTTATATTAATCATTTGAAAAAGCAATATAGCTCAATCTGATCATGAGTAAGAGGTATATATATATATAGTTCAATCTTGGATATGGTTTAAATAATTAAAAGTAACTTGCATGCTATTTAGTAAAAACATAAAAAAAGCAGTTATTTAAATGTGTCAAAAGTCACAACTAGTTTCAGGTTCATCATTTTACTGATTTAATCATAAGTTTTTGTGTTTTTTAACATGCATTTTGTTTATTTACTAAAAGCATGAACAATTAATTGTATCTATTACATTCCAAAAGAAATTAACTTGTATTTATTGTACATTTGACCTCCCAGAAAGATGTATTTTCTAGTAATATACGTATTTGTACAAAACTTTATTTCGTTAAATTATCTATCAGATATTCATGATTTGTGCTAAATCAGCAAGTTGGTAAACAAATTTAAGTATAAGAGGTCAAATAAGTGGTAAAATATAATGTCGTATTACAGTATGATCTGGTTTCAGTAGGATGACAGAAGGTTATCGGTGAGAGTCTTTAATTGTTTTGTCTTCTTCATTAAATGTTTATTGTTACCATTTCCACCTTTCTAAGGAACCCAAGTCCTAACCTTCACAATTGAATTTTTTTTTTTTTGAATGATTCACATTTGAGTTTTGATGCTTCAAATTTTCAAATTTGATTTTTGAACCCAAGAAGAGAAAATCATGAGCTCATATATAAGTTAGTTCACAATAAATAAAGATATCAAAATACTATGCTAATGAAAATGTGATGGACACTAAATTTGCATATGATTAAATTCAAGCAATAGCTCCAAACAAAAGGCTACAAAAAATTGTTATGGTAAGATGGGCCACAACTTTACGGCTTTATACCAAGATATTCCATTTTATATCGCATCAATCTTATTTTGGCACTAATGACCACCAACTTGATCATATAATATCAAATAGAAAATGACACCAAATCTCTCTCTCATGTGCCGTGTAATTAAATCATATTTCTGGAAATTAAGAAGAGAATATAAATAATTAAATACCCTATATGTGTCTATAATATAATATTTCTGTAAGTAACAAAAACATATGTTGGTCTTCCTAGTTCCTACAAAAAAAAATGTAAAACAAGAAAACTATATGTTGGTCTTCTTGATCTATATTCATTCACTTTTTTACTCCTATTCCAATATCGAATGAAAATTGGAGAAGTGTCTCAATAATTTTAGATTGTCCAAGTTAGATTAGATTGAACGGTTCAGATTGACTACAAATTACATTATGTTTTAATGAATTTCATAGTTAATGAAACGAGTAGAACCAACCAACCAAACGCAACATAAAAGTCGTGAGGATGCTTTCTTTTCTAGTTGTGGTAAAAGAATTAGCAAACAGTCTATTCCACTTAAGTCATACATAACACAACACAACTTGATGCTCGTTGAAATAATTGGATGGTTATTAATGTTACACCCCTACCATTATCATCTTAGATTTTAAAGTGTTAACTAATTAACAATCAAATTAAAACAACATCAATCAGAACCTTATTTATCTGTTCTGTCTAACCGGGTTTGAAGTTTTAATTAAAAAAAAGGATACTCCTGATTTAATGCTAGATTCATGCACTTTTCAATGTTTTTTAACATGCTATCATTAAACGAAAATCATAACCTTTTTTCTATACGATACATGATTTGAAATTCCGAACTGGATTAATAATTGAAATAAGTTGAAAATCAAGCTATACAAATCACAATAAACCAAAGGTTTCGGATTCGAACCCAGTTGGCAAAAAAAAAAAAAAATAAATAAATAAAAATGGAAGTGGGATAATAAAACATCTCCATTCAAAAAAAAAGTTGAAAAAAAAGCTAATTTGAAATTAACTATAATAATACTCGCGCCTCGTTACAAATATTTCAATTTTATTATTTATTTCAATCAATTTATGATCCCAATTTATATTTGTCATTAAGATTTTTAAGTTAAAAGGTTTTCATTTTCTATTCTCTTTGGTTTCTTATGCCGTTATCTCTTGACATATTCTATTAGAAAAAATAAATCAAGTATTAATCGAGTCTTAGATGAAGAAGATTAGAGAAAATTAAAATGAAAAATAATTTCTTTTATAGATTTTAGTTCAAACTACATAAGATTTAATTATAGATTATTAATTTTTAAAAAGATAAAAAATAATTTTGTACTTAACATGATGTTTAAAAAGGAAGTACGATATTATATATATGGTTTATATATATTTTACATATTTTTATATAGTTTATATTCACATATTTGAGCAAGACAAAAAAAATTAAATCGGAACCATAATAATATGGAATTCAAAATAAATAAAAAATTCAAACAAATTTATATTTAACGATTTTAACATGAGAAATAAAATATTTGATTAAGAATTATTATTTCTTAAAGGAGAAAAGAAATATTATTTATATTTTAATGAGTGAACTCTTCATATTCTATTTGAATTAATATTTGAACATAATTTTGTATCATGATTCATTGAAGCCATATGATTAAGATCTAATAGTCGAAATAAATATAATAGTTCTTACTAAATCGGGGATTGAATACAAAATATCAATTCAACAAATTATATGATTATATTTTAGTAACTACACACATATTGCTATGAAATATTAATAAATTTGAGAAAATAAGAGATTAAGAATTGGGAAGAAAATTGATTGAACGGTTGAGATAAAAGTAATGACGTGACTTGATGAGAAAGCTCAAAATGACGTGAAAAATAAGGGGTTAAGATTAATACTTCAAAAAGTTATGAGGTTAAATATAGGAATTACTTACCTTAACTTTCATTTGACATATTTATAGTACATCAACAATTTGGAAGACTTCTATAAATAAGAGAAACATAATTTCATTAGAAAGTTAATCATCAATTATTTCTATAATTTGTGTTGAAGAAGATTCCGATTGGATAATAGAAAGATGAGAAGGCATTGGGAGTGAGAAACTCAAGATGAGATGAGGATCTTATCTCTTAAACACCCAATCAAGCCAAACCGAAAGTGCCCTTCAATTTCTTTCCATCCTTTTCTTCGCTCTTTATTCCATCAAATTATTAGTTTCTAGAAAATAGTTACATGTTATGCCATCTAATCAATAATCATTAATTAAATTTTCATGTGGCATGACAAATTAATATTTAAAACAACAAGAATTGAATTGGCAAAATACTGTCAAAAAACTTAAATTGTGGTCTATCAAGCTCTTTAATGCTATAATTAAGCTTGTAAGATTTTATGTACATATATAATTATTATATGATTTTGATAGGCTTCACAAATTCAAAAGCTGTATACGTCACCATTAATTATTTGATCTTAACTCCTTTCCATTTGCATATACGTTGATTAAAGAAGAAAGCTTGCCTATTAAACTAACATTTTTTTAGTGAAAGAATATGTACTCGGAGAAAATATTTATGGGGATTAATAATATAGTAACATTGATGGGCACTTGGTAATTGTCATGAGGGGCAACGATAGAATTTCACATCATTATTTTTGGGTCATGAGCGATGGCACGGACTAGACATGTTGCATCTCTTTCTCCAATCCCTTTTATCTAACTTTAATCATTGAATATTCGCTTTTTGTTTGACCATATATATTAATCAGGCTTAATAGGTAATTACAGATAAATATACCTACACCACCTAAATAAGAAACAGAAGTTGTTTTCACAAGAAAAATGGAAAAAAAAATGAAAATGCAAAGTATTAATAAATATGACTACAACATGTAGATAATGATCATAGCTACGGTTTGCCGTTTGTGTTTAATTTGTTTTTTTTTCTTTCAAGAAACAAAATTCATGAAAGATTATTTAATATTTGGAGCTTCAAGTTCAACATTGATGTATAGGCAAGTGATACGATTAATTCTGCATTTACGTTCGGCAACAAGTGAAATAACGGAAAAATGTCTATTTTATTTTTATTCCAATGTTGTTCGGCACAATAAATGAATGGAAGAGCGAGATAAATAATTAATAAATATTTTTTTATTTGGAAAGAAGAGATAAAAAGAAGAAAAATCTTTTTATTCGACTCTTTCACCTTCCCACGGAATAAAATTAAACCATTTTTTCACCAATTTATTCCATCTCCTTCCATCCTTGTTCGGCGGAGTAAATATATTTCTTCCAACTTTTTTCACTCTTATACTAGTATTCCATCTTGCCGAATGGGCCTTCATTTGGCATATAGTGTAATAAGAGTGAAGAGTGGAAGAAATTGAGTTATTCCGACCGAACAAGGGTGGAAGAAAATGGAATAAATGGGTGGAGTAGTGAAATTTCTTTCTTCCACGAGGACATTGTTATTCTCAGTTTGATGATATTTAAACATATTCCGAGCTACTAATATAATCTTAGGAATGATTTTCAAAGTTAGAATAATTCACGTCAAGAAATCGGATATGAAGAATTAGCCGTAAAAGAAACTTCTCAATTCTCCAAAAGACAAGAAGACGATTCACATCTCTCAAGTTATCAAGCGTTGGAGCACTTCTTATTTCTTTAGTTTTAAATATGTTAATTTCATTTTGAGTTATTTTATTTTAATATTAAAATTGAGAGAAAAAATAGTGCAAAATAACTCAAAAACAGCTTTTTTTTGACTTTTGACTTGGGCTGTGAATAATGATTCCGTTCCGAACGAAATGATAAACAGTGATTTCGTTTGGAACGGAATCCCTCTGCTAAAATTGTGTGAAACTCTGTTTATTTCATTCTGAACGGAATAATTCCGTCAAAACGCAATATTCCATCCAGAACGAAATGTTTGAATTTTTTAGTTATTCTAACTGTTGTTATTTCGTTCTGAACGGAATAGCCTGTAAAAAACTCTTTTTGACTTGATTTCTCTCCCACCTTTACAAGAAAGAACCCAAACCGTTTTTCATCATCCATTCCTCCATTTTAAAAACTCAAAAAGGAATATTTTCTCTCTTTTTGTATGATAATAAATTTACTCAAAATCTTGTGAGATTTGAGAGAAACTTTGTAAGCTATTTGTTAGAGCTTGTGTTGTTAGTTTGGATTGAAAGAAATCCGGTTCAACTTTTGTTTCATCAATTCGCTACGTGTTTTAAAGCGAGCGGTGATTCGAGTATTGTAAAGAAACGCTATTTTGATTAGTGTAAACGGAGCCGAAAGGCAATGCCCGGAGATTAGGCACTTGTGAAAGCGGAAAGGTTCACTAGCAAAAAAATGGTGGTTATATCTCACGCAATCACCTATCCGAATTTTGTTAACAAGTTTGCGTGTTTGGTATTGATCAATTTCTCGTTTCTATCTATTTACCCTCCTATAGGCCGTAATTAGTCAACAGACATAAGTCATGAGGAAGGTGAAAGATCATTATTCCATGAAATAAGATACAATTTAGGAAAACAAGACATCTCTTTCTTTCATTTTGAGATGACATGGTATCAACATTAATTTTATAAAATCATAGATTTAAAATATGTAAATGATTGTACTCATTTTTCTCTATCTAAAGAGTGTCTTCCTATATTTATTTTTCTTTTATTATTTTATTTTTAATAGAATATTTGTGTTTTTATTTTATTTCTTATTTAATTAGAAATAAAAAGTTATTAAATTAATAAACATAATTTAATGTATAAATAGTGATACAATCTATATTAGGGTAAACCAGAATAAATTAGAAAAGATTGTAACAGATTGCAGCAACAGTTTGATTCTTTTTCATGGTAGTAAAAACGACCATGATAATACTTTACCGAGTTTTGACAAGCATCAGAAAATTTAACAACTGAACAATTATTCGATATTTTATGTTTTCTTAAGTTGTTCTTATAGCCCACTATTACCCAAAATTTTATTTATATATTTTGTCTTGTTCTTTTTATTTCTTTCAGTTTTTGTAAAGGAAGGCCCATCATTAAGCCCATACTTTAAGTGGAACTTAATAGGCTTGAAATTAAATTCTTCAAAGTATATTAGCATTTTTATTTTAAGTTCCTCAAATAAGAAATTATTTTAATAAAAAAGAAAATTGTTTATACTTTGCTCATTGATGTTAGCATGTTAATTTTTGTGTTTCTTTATTATGTTATTTTTATTTTCTTTCAAAATTGGTATTGAAATATCATTGGTAATTCAATCGATCCTTGCCTCCTCCCCTCATGTGGATATTATTTCATTTCATGTAAATGTAGCTAATTGCTTTCAAACAAAGAATATTAAGTACATATCCTAATCTACCATTGAGTAAAGTAAGAATAAAATATTGAAGACTATACCACTAAAGTGAGTGTAGTATTGAAGGGCATGCTTGAAGACTATACAACTATAATTGATTATTTTATCTCATCTTATAACCTTAAGCTTATGAAATTAAAAAAAAAGGAAAGGAAAACATTAAGCATTTGTGGTGCAAATTAACTTGACCAATTAACTAAATAAATCATTCTATTCATTGCACCTTGATGAACAAAATAGAATTTAATCTCAACATTAATCTCCCCCTATTAATCAACTTTATGAACACACAATTGCCAATTCTTATAAAATAAGAAAACAAAAAGCTTGCCTAAGAATTGAATCCAAAAATTCAAGCATATATATAAATATAAAAGCCCACGCATCACTAAGAAATCCACCAAAAACAAATTATGAATAAATTAAACATTGGAAATCAATATATATAACATCAAGCCCTAATATTAGTCCGAATGAAGACATTCGCATGAGATTTCATACTCTTGCACCTTCCGATGGAAATTACGGTGACAGCCACATGCGGCACAGGTGAAAGCCTCCCCTGTTCCTTCTTCCCCTTCAGGCATGAATTCTCTGCATCCATCAACTGCGTAGCCTCCTACAGACGCTGCATGATTCTTTTGACATTCTCCGTACCGTACAACCCTCAGTCTCGTACAAGCCGTACCACATTGGACTCTTGGCACCGGTTTGAACCGTCTTAGAATAAGAAACCTTTTCTTCATTGTGAACTGAGTTTGTTTCTCTTATTGTTTTAGTGGGTTTTCTTTGTGGGGTAATGTGAGAAGATATGTATATATACTATATAGGATGTGTGTATATATAAAAGTTGGTATTTTGTTGAATATCTTCTTCTTCTTATAGTGAATTGGTTCATGATGGTAAGGTTCACATGACACTTTTCATTCATGTCTTTGGGTTTAGTAGAAGACCTAAAAGGGCAGCAAGAATTGATGGTTCAACCAATTTCCACCTCACAAAGGCCAGAATGAAGCAACCCCCATTTGGTTTTGGGGCCTTATTGGTTAATCGCAGCTAGCTAGGTTTTGGTTGTGGGTGTAAATTCTCGTTTTTTTTTACCATATTTATTGTTTTAGCTAGAGGTAGTAAGATTTTACTTATAGTGAAATTTCGTTTACTGTCCAAGGAAGAATAGGGATTTAGTATAATTGTTTTCCTATTTGTTTTGGTCCTTTGAACTACCTCCATTTCATTTTCACTATGCAATGTCCAGAAGGGCATGCTCGAAAACCTAATTTATTGTGATGTTGTTTCTTGACTCCATGAGTTGCACCCATCTTAACCTAATTTCTACATTATGGTCACTAATATTGTTGTGGTATACTGATGTTGAATAAGTGTTATGTTTATATAAAATAATATAATGACTACATGCTCGAACTTTTTCTCTTTCATATCATAAAATATTATTGTATAACTGATTATAATGAATAGTTATCTTTAAAAAATTCCATATATAAAATTTGTCTTCCTCTAATTCACCGATAAATTATGACCCATTCATTGTTCAAGACTATACTAATGTATTTATAAATGTATTATACTTATGAGTTGAACATTTTTTAGTGGCAAATCAAATATTTAATTTGGATATAAGCATCATTTTTGTCAACGATCGAACTATAAAGATATTAGACACATTTTTATTCATTTGCTCAAAACAAAAGAGAATGAGCCAAATTTCATTCAGATTTTCACCAAACAACACGAAAAAAATTCTATTGTTTCAATATTAAAATAGTATCTCAGCATTCAGCAACAAGTATTAAATTACTTAATTCCATTTAATTATTTACATCAAGGGAAAAAATTAGGGGATAAAAAAGGGAGAAGATGATAATTACACAATAAAAAAAAGGCTAATTATCCATTGAAAGGGGTAGGGCCAAAATTGAGGAAAAACCAGGCACGCATGTCCAAAGTTATAAATAAGTGGACAAAGAGTTTGGTTTGCCAAATTGTGAGAAAGGACAGAGCTCACCACTCCCCCTTTTATTGGTTTGTCTCGTTCTTTTTTCCCGTCAATATTTTCTCATAAAAATGACTTAACTTTTTTTCTATTTCTCTAGTTTGAACATATCCGAAATCATAGATGGTGTGAATAATGATATACGTATTGTGATAGAGACGAATTCATAACTTGGTTTTAAAATGTTATAACTTATGATATATAGATGAGTATAGACTATAGTCTAACACTATTAGATTTTTGTAAATTAACTGATGACCTCTTTGTAATTTTGGCATAATGCAAGAGATTTAATGATCTATCTATATATCTAGACCACCTTTACCTTTTATGATTCTTCTGTCCATAGCCACGTTTGTTCACAATTTCAACCCTAAACAGTAACAAAAGTTAACGAAGTAGAATACATGTATTTAGCAACTCTTTAATGTAGCTTAGAATTAGAATTTCATAACAAATGCGTGCACAGTTCCACGTGCCGATATGTGCATGGAGAGTCTGAGACATCTATGGAGTGATTGAGCACTATACTATATATATATAGGCAAATATATATAATATACTGTGCATGTTATACATCATTGTACGATTAGGATTTAATTAGATATGTGAATACCTTCAGAAAAATAAGAAAATTATATATAGTTTTTCATGGCCTATAAGTCTTTTTCTTTATGAAATATGGTAGGCTTTAATGGTACTCATGGCCAAAGTTGCCATGTGAAAGATTCTGAAACCAATAATTATGCAATTATGGATTAATGGCCCCATAGAAAAAAAAAACAGCTATTACTTCTTAAATCTTCTATTTAAGTACCTATTGAGTAAGTTTTTATTTTCTCTCCGAAACTTCATTACAGAATCTTGAATCTATTCTATTTAGCTGTTAAATCATAATAAAATCTTGTCTAAAGACCATATCATGAAGCCCACCAAGGAAAAAAATATTCACCGATAAGATTTTACAAATTAAATAAATGAGGATATGAAGGAACAATTGATGTGAGTAGACATAAAGATATCAAAGTTGCAATGAAGAGTAGAAAGACATGAAACATTAGGCGATTGGGATTATCCTTGTCACATGGTTTCTATAAATATGTTTTTTTTTTGTGAAGGGCATTTTTGGACTTCAATTATTCCATACCAGTGGTTTCTCCTTTAAATTGAAGATAGACAAATAAATTAAGATATATTATATGTGTAGAAATTCGGAGATCTGATATATGATGCATAATCAATTGGTGGACTGAGGATAGAGAGACCCAGTTTGCAAAAATGATCAAGCACATCACATTGTAAGACTACAGTACAATAGAATCCAAGAGACCACCGTTAGATTGTCTCAAAAAAAAAAAAAAGAATCCATGAGACCAGCTCTCTGTTGTACAATCTATAGTGAGTCAGTAAACTTGTGTCAATATTTAAGATGATTTGCTACACAAGAGACAATATAAATGTTGAAAATAAACTGATGGTGTTATGCCCTAGGCCAAAGTGTTTGTGACATAGATGATGAATTGTAATAACAAACATAATATTTATTCTAAGATATTTCATATAATATGTGCATATAGGTTATTTTAATATAATTAAAATAGACCATGAATATGCAATTCAGCTTTATGTCATCAAAGTGCGTGACTTTGATAGTAAAACTATAAAGTGTTATGAATGCTATTCTAAATTGTCCCTGATCATTTATAGGATATTTGTGGAGACAAATATACTTGCAGATACATATAAATATATATTTATATACAAACTATAAATGTACACCAGTATATTAGTTGACTGATGATTATGTTTTACCGATAATGGATAAATAGTTATCAAGTCATTA
Organism: Juncus inflexus; assembly: GCA_024447665.1. Taxonomy (NCBI): domain Eukaryota; kingdom Viridiplantae; phylum Streptophyta; class Magnoliopsida; order Poales; family Juncaceae; genus Juncus; species Juncus inflexus. The sequence goes on from JAJHPC010000008.1 coordinate 10,533,152, forward strand.
ACATAGGTATATGTTAGAGACCATATCTTTGGATCGACCCGCCATAAGAATGCTACATGTTTTACGTCATTAGCGATTCTTGTAACATAAAGTATTTATAGTCCTTTGACCCGAGATTGTCTCGGTTCCCAACATGAGTAATTTTATACTTTAATATAATCTAACACTGCCTTTAACCGGGTGGTCATAACGGTTATGATTAGGTATACAATGAATCATGTAGAGGGATGAGTGCAATCAAGACGGGATTTGTTCCTCTCATATATGAGAGAGATATCTTTAGGCCTCTTGATGAATTGAACTGAAAAAATGTATGGCCATACTCAAATGAATTAATAAGAGTTATTAATGTCATTTGTTCTTGTACAGTTTAATTCGGAATCAAGAAATATTATTCGATTAATATAAGGATGACGTATTACATGCCTTATGATCGATATAGATATCATGTGACAAAGGGACTAAATACGTGATTGTTGATTAGGTAAATCGGATCACCGATATTCACTTAAATTGGGTAGTCATGATGGCTTGCTAGAGTCCGCTCATGATTTATAGACTGTCAAGTCTATTGCCAACATTAAGTGAACCTACAGGGTCACACACAAATACCAAACGAAACGGGTGCCAGAAAATCCTAGCGACTTATATGATGAGTTGCATAAGAATGTCACAAAATATATTGTCATCTTATGTGATAAGATGTGATATATATGTATATAAAGACTATGAGCACAAAAGATCATGTAATCTAGAAGAGTCTAGATGATGGCATATGGATAATGATGAGTGATGTCATACACATCTTTTAGTGTGATGAGACATGACTCTTCACCTCTATATACGGACATAGAGGGCTCCAAATTCATAAGACAAAACACATCATTCTCTCTCTCTCATTATTTCTCATTCTCTTTTGTGAGACAAAAGAGAGAAAATATACTTTCTAATTTGTATGACAAAATTATAAAATGGTGCTTTCTTTTTGTATGACAAAATGAAAGAGTGCGATTATATGAGAGGAATTATATACATCTTTTGTGAGATAAAATAAGAAGAGTTTTCTTATGTAAGAGGAGAACAAGCCACTAGCATATATATTGTTCTTCTTCCCGTTTTAAGAAGTTTGTTCGTGTGGATACCGGTAGAGGCGTTCGTACTTTCGACGCTTGTGATATATTCGGCCTAAGAAGATGAGAACGGTTTGTTGAGAGTTTTGGTGGAGACCGATTGTGTGTGCGGTAGATGACTTCCGCACGATCCGACCTAGACGGCCTAGACGGACGTAAAATCGGTTAGGACAGTAACCGGTTTAGAGACGCATGAACATCACCCATGGTTTAAGCGTCACGGATTAAGCGTAATCCGAAAGGTATCTTTAAGATTTACTTCTTTGATTTAATCGATACGCACGGATCCTCGGATTGGTTTTGGACGAAACTTTTATTTTTCCGCTGCGTTATGCACGTCCGAGACTCAATATAAACAATTGTACTATCTATCATGTCGATATCATTCAGTTATACGTATGAGAGGAGAGTCCACAAAATGCAACACAAAAGGCAGTTGAAATGTTTGCTAAGAAAAGCAAATGGAGAAATGTGAGATTTGTTTTCAGGTAAGTTCGGTTTTGATGGGGACTAGACTAAGGGGTAGAGTTATCTTTTTAGCTTAGTGGTAATGTACAGTAAACCTATTAAATTATAAGTATTAACCTAGATCACTTTTGATATTTTTTTAAGATGGATCTGGTCGGAATTAATGTGATGTTTGATTGTGTTCTTTAGAATTTTTTGTTTAGTACGTTAACTAACTACATTTACATTTCCTTGAAATTGGGTCGATGAATGATAAGCAGGCAGGCTAGACTGGTTTAATAAGATGAACAGCGAAATATTGCAATATTCAAAAGTCTTGACACTTTGTTTGACATGGAACAAGCATAACAATCAGGTCCATGCTAGATTTCAAATTTCAATTTCACCGGCCCAATTTTAGTTTGATTGTGTTCTTTAGAATTTTTTGTTTAGTACGTTAACTAACTACATTTACAGTTCCTTGAAATTGGGTCGATGAATGATAAGCAGGCAGGCTAGACTGGTTTAATAAGATGAACAGCGAAATATTGCAATATTCAAAAGTCTTGACACTTTGTTTGACATGGAACAAGCATAACAATCAGGTCCATGCTAGATTTCAAATTTCAATTTCACCGGCCCAATTTTAGTTTGCTAAAACAAATTATTCTGGGTTTTATTTTTCTGTTTGGGCCCAAATATCGAGCACATTTTGGAGAAAATAGATATTGCCAATTTGTCAGTCATGAAAAAAGAAAGTTAGGCAAAACAAAAGAGTTGTTATTAATTGATTATATTTATATTTACTTACAATTATTCATTCATTTACTTCCTAAAATCCAAACAAAAGAAAAGACATCATAAAGTAATAAAATGAATGAATAGTCAGACCACAATATTGTCCAAACCCAAATTTTTTTGATTCAAAGTGTTACAAAACTGACGGCTAAAGTTGTCCATGACATGATTCAACACGAGCTATGAGCTGAGCCGCAATAAACAGAAAAAATCAAAACAAAATTAAAGTCATATATATCAATTTCTCCTTTCCATATTTGTTCCAAATTTTGGATCAAAACTCCCATGTGAAATGAATTTGTTGTATGTAGCGCAACTGAACAGCAGTTCGTTCACCTGACTTGACTCAAATTTGTCAGTCTCGTTTTGAAGATATTTCGTCACTCGTGTGTGTGTTTCCTAGCTTTTTGGAATTTAGAAATTAAATGTTTTCATTTACCTTTTCCTTTTTCTACCATTTCTATAGCTACCAAATTCCGGGTTTTTTGTAGTACTTTGTCGAGAAATTTTTGTACTAGTTAAAAAGTGTGTTTTCTAGCTATATTTGTTGTATAACTAGTTAAAAGTGTATGTTTCACCAATTTGGATGCAATCACAATGAAACGTTAGGATTCGGCTTGACTAACAGAAACATGATTCATTTGATTGGAAAAAAATAGCCGGATCTTTAACGGAGTGACCGTAAATCATCAAGCAATTGCAACACAAGAACAATCAAAACATTGATTGAGTGGAGGAACAATAGCTAGGGTTTTTATTTTGTAATTTTTTGACAACTTGTAAAAAATAATAAATTAATATAAGCAATAATAGATTATCGCCTATTGTGTATTCTCAGAAAAATAGAAGTGTATGTTTCTAACTTAATATTATTAATCGTTTTTATATACTATTTATGAACTTGAAAAACAATGGAGGCATTGTATATCAGATCACTGGTCTTATCAAATTTAGATTCTGCTTCGATATATCATTTTTTTTGGAGTTTATATATACAAATAGATTCGTATTTTACAGCATGGATAATTTTTTTTGTGACATAAAAACGAAAAAGTTGATCAATAGATCACACAAATTGGATTTCTAAATTCACTCTAAAATATTTTCAAGAATATGTCATTTAAATTATGGTGAAGAAACAATATATTTGTGTTATATGTTGTATAATGCAATGAGCGGTCTTCACATGTTGCAACATAAAGATGCAGCAGACAAATATATCTGGTGCTTAAAATAAAGACAGCAACAGCCGTAAGATACATCAAACATGAAAGTACGAAAAAACATACAAAATTACAAACCACCGTTTTCCTAACAATCACATACATACTGATGCAAGAAAAACAATCATACACATGCTGGTGTTACAAGGGATCATTGATCAAGTTCGGCTTACAGATTCCTCCGATTCAGTGGTCTGAAAGTGGACTGATAAAAAATCCTTCACTATAAGGAATGTCTACCATGCTCTCGCAATGGAAATCCACACATCAAATCCATTAAAAATAATATGGTCAGTAACCTTACCTATGAGTTTTTGTGTCATTTTTTTACTCAGAACAGAGTACTCAATCAGGACAATTTGAAGAAAAAAGATTTTCAGTTCGTTAATAGATGCTACCTCTGTTGTTGAGAATTAGAATCCACTGAACGCCTTACTGGTCAATGTAATTTTATTAAAAAGGGGTGGTGTTTGATCAGTAACAACTTTTCAGAAGCTCAACAAGCTGGATCCTTCGATGATGTTTATAAAATGGCCACCAAGGAAGGACCAAATGAAAAACTAAGGAGAATAGTTTCACTATTTCTATTTTGCATGTGGAGAGAGAAACGCCGACGCGCTTTTACAGAGGAGAAAAGAGTTGAGGTAGAGCTGATGGATGAAATAGTCGGAGAATGGGAACTAATCAAACTTGTTGAGAGGGAGAGAAGAGAAGAGATGGGGGTTTTGAGTTTCAACCTTCAGGTTTAAGATCTGCCGCCAAGCGGACTAAACGAAAAAGAAGAAAAGAGAGAAGAGGATAGGTTTGTTTGAAGAAGAAACATAATTTGAAGATTTTTGTAGTAAATAGATTTTAAATTCTGAGATATTACCAAAACTAGGATTAGTTTTCCCGGACTTATAAAACCGGTTCTTTATTTTTCTATTCTTGTAGGGTTGGGCCAATTCGGGTTATATAGAATAGGCCCATTGATTTTTCTTTTTTCTTTTCTTTTCTAATTTTTAATTTGTAAAAGAAAAAGAAACTACATAATTTTCAAGATCATATATATATAAATCATTTGGAAGGGGGATTTAAGGCCTCTCCAAAAATTTTCTAAAAAAAATAAAATTTATCTTATATTGCTTGACTTCATAAGAGCATTTACACAGGGGCGAAATTAGTGGGTGCCAGCAAGGGCCATGACCCCCAGATGAAATGAAAAAGCCATGAATATAGCTTTTGAAGAAGATGATCTCGATCCCTCATTAAGAATAATAATTATATACTTGCTCTTAGTTCATGTAGTTCTCATTGCTCTGGTGGTTAAGCGCAACTTTTTCTAGCCTAGAGGGTGCAAGTTCGAATCACGTTCCATGCACTATTGTCAATTTTTTTGAATATTTCTCTAAAAAATTGAAAGAATTTTTTTTTTGAATATTTCTCTTAAAAATTGAAAGAAAAAATAACCACTCGGGAGAGATTTGGTGTTTGTGCCAAAGTACTAACCACCAAGACAAACTTTATTATTAATCCCAGATCTTGGCCCCCCCTCTAAAACATGTTTGGCTCCGTCCTTGCATTTACACATCTATATATAGTAGGAAAACTAGTTGTTGAGAACTCAAGTTGGACTTGAGTTCTCTATCCTACAATCTCTGTCATTGTAAGTTCCTACAATTTATATTTCATATGACTATCTTACTATATTGCATACAACTATCCTATTACCCCCCCCCACACACACAAGTCTAAGCAGCGCAGAGAACACTGTTAGCTTGTCACGAAGAAATTTGAACCGTGGAGAGGAAAGCCCTTTGGTGAGTACATCGGCTATCTGGTATTTGGTATGAAGATGGCGTACAAGTAATCGTTTTGCCGCTACAAGATCACGAACAAAATGGAAATCGATTTCAATGTGTTTGGTTCTGGCATGAAAGATGGGGTTAAGGGTGAGATATGTGGCGCCAATGTTGTCACATTAGAGAGTAGGAGGAAGAGATAGAGGTATGTGAAGTTCCCAAAGAAGATATGAGAGCCAAATGAGTTCAGTGGTTGCCATGACAAGACTTGCGATATTCGGCTTCAGTGCTGGAGCGAGCAACAGTCGGTTGTTTCTTGGATGACCAGGATATGATATTAGGACCTAAGAAAATGTAGTAGCACGTTGTAGATTTGCGGTCGTCAGGGCAACCGGCCAATCAGAGTCAGAAAAGGCTTGGAGAGTGAGCTGAGAAGATGGGCGAAGAAGAAGGCCATGTGTGAGGGTGCCTTTGAGATAACAGAGAATTTTTTTGACGGCAGTCCAATGAATGTCGGTCGGGGCAAGCATAAATTGAGAGACTTTGTTGACTGCAAACGTGATATCAGGTCGAGTAATGGTCGCATATTATAAGGCTCCTACCATACTATGATAAATGGTAGGGTAAGTCATGGCAACACCAGAAAATTTAAAAACTTGTTCACCTGCTATAATAGGAGAGGACCGGCTTGGCACCATCCATTTTAGTTTTTAAAGAAGATTAACAATGTACTGAGACTGAGAGAGATGAGTGCCTTGGGAGGTGGACAGTGCCTCGATGCCAAACAGAAAAAGCGAAGAGTTTCGAGATCTTTTAAAGGGAATTGGGAGTGAAGATCATTAACAAGCTTGTCAATGAGCTGTGGATGGGTTACAGTGACGAGGATGTCATCGACATACACTAGAATGAGGGTGAGCTCTTGACCCGAGAAGCGAATAAAGAGAGAGGTGTCGGTTTTGGAGCTTGCGAAGTCAAGAAAAAGGAGACCAGAACGTAGTTTGTTAAACTAAGCATGAGGGCTTGCTTGAGGTCGTAGAGGGCTTTCTTGAGAAGACATACATGAGTAGGATGAGACGGATTGATGAATCCAGGGGGTTGTTGCATGAAAACAGTTTCATCAAGATCACCATTAAGGAACACGTTGTTGACGTGGAGTTGTTGCACATGCCACCCCTTGGAGAGGGCAAGGGTAAGAATGACACGGATAGTAGTTGGTTTGATGACGGGACTGAATGTTTCAGTATAGTCGATGCCTTCTTCTTGGTGATATCCTTTGGCGACAAGACGTGCCTTGTACCGCTGGATGGCGTCATCGGAGTAGCGCTTGATTTTGAATACTCATTTGCAACCAACAAGATTTGGTTGAGGAGAAGATGGAATGAGAGTCCATGTGTTGTTGTGGAGAAGTGCATTAATCTCTTATTGCATAACTGTACATCATTGAGGGTGTGAATTGGCTTTAGAGAAACATGTGGGTTCGATTTCGTCGAGAGAGAGAAGGAGGGACTGGGTGTTTTGTGGAGGTGTAGGCCACATGATCTGAAAATTGATGGAGTCATCAGATATTGTCGCAGCTTCGAGTAGTCATTTGATGCGTGGCAGGAGGAGGGTTTTGGGTTCCGGACGTGCATAACGCAGCGGAAAACAAAAATATCGTCCAAAACCAATCCGAGAATCCGTGCGTATCGGTTAAATCAAAGAAATAAATCTTAAAGATACCTTTCGGATTACGCTTAATCCGTGACGCTCAAACCATGCGTGTTGTCCATGCGTCTCTAAACCGGTTACTGTCGTAACTGATTTTACGTCCGTCTAGTCCGTCTAGGTCGGATAGTGACCGTTCTCATCTTCTTAGGCCGAATAGATCACAAGCGCCGAAAGTACGAACGCCTCTACCGGTGTCCACACGAACAAACTTCTTAAAACGGGAAGAAGAACAATATATATGCTAGTAGCTTATTCTCCTCTTACATAAGAAAACTCTTCTTATTTTATCTCACAAAAGATGTATAAGGAATCGCACTCTTTCATTTTGTCATACAAAAGGAAAGCACCCTTTCATAATTTTGTCATACAAATTAGAAAGTATATTTTCTCTCTTTTGTCTCACAAAAGAGAATGAGAAATAATGAGAGAGAGAATGATGTGTTGTATTGTGAATTTAGAGCCCTCTATGTATTTATATAGAGGTGAAGAGTCATGTCTCTTCACACTAAAATATATGTATGACATCACTCATCATTATCCATATGCCATCATCTAGACTCTTCTAGATTACATGATCTTTTGTACTCATAGTCTTTATATACATATATATCACATCTTTTCACATAAGATGATAATATATTTTGTGACATTCTTATGCAACTCATCATATAAGTCGCTAGGATTTTCTGCGCCCGTTTCAGTTTGTTCTTTGTGTCCGACCATGTAGGTTCACTTAATGTTGGCAATAGAGTTGACAGTATATAAATCATGAGCGGACTCTAGCAAGCCATCATGTCTACCCAATTTGAGTGAATATCGGTGATCCGATTTACCTAATCAACAATCACGTATTTAGTCTCTTTGTCACGCGATATCTATATCGATCATAAGGCATGTAATATGCCATCCTTATATTAATTGATTAATATTTCTTGATCCCAAATTAAATTAAACTGAACAAGAACAAATGACATTAATAACTCTTATTAATTTATTTGAGTATGGCCATACATTTCTTCAGTTCAATTTATCAAGAGGCGTAAAGATATCTCTCTCATTTATGAGAGGAACAAATCCCGTCTTGATTGCACTCATCCCTCTACATGATTCATTGTATACCTAATCATAACCGTTATGACCACCCGGTTAAAGGCAGTGTTAGATTATATTAAAGTATAAAATTACTCATGTTGGGAACCGAGACAATCTCAGGTCAAAGGACTATAAATACTTTATGTTACAAGAATCGCTAATGACGTAAAACATGTAGTATTCTTATGGCGGGTCAGTCTAGTATATGGACTCTAACATACACCTATGTTAATGACTTGATAACTATTTATCCATGATCAGTAAAACATAATCACCAGTCAACTAATATACTGATGTACATTTATAGCTTGTATATAAATATATATTTATATGTATCTGCAAGTATATTTGTCTCCACAAATATCCTATAAATGACCAGGTACGATTTATAATAGCATTCATAACACTTATAGTTTTACTATCAAAGTCACGCACTTTGATGACATAAAGCTGAATTGCATATTCATGGTCTATTTTAATTATATATTAAAATAGCCTATACGCACATATTATATGAAATATCTTAGAATAAATATTATGTTTGTTATTGTTAGTAGTATGCCCTAGGCCAATGTATTTGAGACCTAGATGTATGGATTGTGTTAAACAAACATTGTTTTATTTAGAGATATTTTATATAATAAATGCGTATTGGTTATTTTATTCTTATTACTAAAATGAACCTTGAATATGATATTCGACTTTATATCATCAAAGTATGTGACTTTGATAGTAAAACTATAAAGTATTATGAATGATATTCTAAACTCGTCCCCGATCATTCATAGGATGTTTGTGAGACAAACATACTTTATGATAAGCTATAAATGTACATCAGTATGTTAGTTGACTGATGATCACATTTTACTGATCATGAATAAGAGTTATTAAGTCATTAACATAAGTATATGTTAGAGACCATATACTGGATTGACCCACCGTGAGAATACTACATGGTTCGTGTCATTAGTTATTCTCGATAAAGAATGTATCTGTAATCCTTAGACTTGAGATTATCTCAGTTTCCTACATGAGAAATTTTATACTTTAATATAATCTAACATCATCTTTAACCGGGCGGTCATAAAGATTATAATTAGGTATATAATGAATTATGCGGAGGAAAGAGTTTAATTAAGATAGGATTTGTTCCTCTCATAAATTGAGAGAGATATCTTTAGGCCTCTTGATGATTTGATTGAAGAAATGCACGGCCGTGCTCAAGTGAATTAATAAAGAGTTATTAATGTCATTTCATGTTCAATCAAATTCGGTGTCAAGAAATATTTATCGACCAACATAAGGTTGACATATACCATGCCTTATGGACGATATAGATATCGTGTAACAAAAGGATACAATGCATCACATAAATTAGGTTTGATCGAATCATCTATATTTGCTTAATTTGGGTAATCATGATGTCTTGCTAGAGGCCGCTCATGATTTATAATCCGTTGTGATTATTGTCAACATTAAGTAAACCTACATGGTCACACACAAAGAACAACTATTGAGACGTACACAGAAAAATCATAACTTATGTGATAAGTTGTATGGAGAGCTACATAGTCAAGTGACACATCCAATCCTACATCTTATATAATAAGGTGTGTTGCATATATGGTTACATAGTTACCATGCACATAGGATATGAAACTTATGGACTAAGGCACAAAAGACACCCCAAAAATCAGAATAAGGATCATAATATTTTCGTCCATCTTTTGTGAGACAAAGAGGAGAGAAAAATTCGAAAATTATTCTCTTGTTATTTCTGTGAGAGAAATGAAGAACGGATACTAGCATATATCGTTCTTTATCCGTTCAAAGGGGTTGTTCGTGTGGATACCGGTAGAGGACGAAGCGAAGTGCGGCGTCTTTGTGATTCGGGTTGAAACCGTGGTTTTGTTTGGAGAATCGGTTTGCTTGGAGAATCCGTTCGTTTGGAGATCGGTTTGTTAGACCGGTTAGGCGAAATATACAATGGATCGGTTTGGAAACCGGTTTGGAATCGGGCAACGAGAAGCGTCAACCATATTCGCTTTTGATCATCACGGATTAAGCGTAATCCGAAGGTACAAAGTTATGAACTTTTCTTTGATTTAATTGTAATTCATGGATCCTTCTTTTGGGTTTCGAATTCGATTTTGTTTCGTTTTGTATTTTCCGCTGCGTTATGAATGGTAGAAACCCAACAGTAGTATCAGAGCCAAGTGAATTCCAATTAAATTAAGACGGATAAACCATTTTTGAAATATTTCTTTTGATTTCGAGGCGTTGTTTTTCAATTTTTGAATTTTGATCATGAACGGTTGCGATTTCATGAAAGGATGCGACTTCATGAAAAGGTGCATGTGATGTATCTTGATCATGAACGGTTGCGATTTCATGAAAGGATGCGACTTCATGAAAAGGTGCATGTGATGTATCTTGATCATGAACGGTTGCGATTTCATGAAAGGGTGCGACTTCATGAAAGGGTGCATGTGATGTCTCTTGATCATGAACGGTTGCAATTTCATGAAAGGATGCGACTTCATGAAAAGGTGCATGTGATGTATCTTGATCATGAAAGGTTGCGATTTCATGAAAGGTTGCGATTTCATGAAAGGATGCGACTTCATGAAAAGGTGCATGTGATGTATCTTGATCATGAAAGGTTGAGATTTCACGAAAGGATGCGACTTCATGAAAGGGTGCATGTGATGTATCTTGATCATGAAAGGTTGCGATTTCATGAAAGGATGCGACTTCATGAATGGGTGCATGTGATGTATCTTGATTATGAAAGGCTGCGACATGATTGAAAGGGTGCTTTGAGTATGTCATGAAGGGATGCATGTGATGTATCATAACCTTAGGATGGGTGTCTAAATTTTATGAAAAGGTGCGAAACTACGTATATGATACACTAAATAAATTTCGAAAGGATGTATTCAACACATCAAGTTTTTTAAAGAAATTTTGAGTTTCGGGATCCCCGTTTTTCGGGGCCGCGCCCCGAACCCCGCACTCACGCATAGATTAATCGTAGATCCTGAATTTCATATTCGTAACGCCTTATACATATTTCGTAAAATGATTTTAAAGTACAACTTAATGCATATAACATGGCCTATTAGATATGTGATGAATGATTGTGATTTGTGTGTGATGATGTGATGTGTGTAATATATGTATGTATGTAAAAACGGGCATGGTTCCGTTCTTGGTTGATGTGATGTAATTTATTTTGATGGTTAATTGTGACGGGCATGGTTCCGTTCATTTTATATATAATATAACTACCACGATCATACACATCATGGAGATGAAGGAGTTCACCATCCACCTCATACGCATCATGGAGATGAAGGAGTTCACCGTCCACCTCATACACATCATGGAGATGAAGGAGTTCATCAATGCCTTGTGGTTGAATGTATCTTAGGAAATGATCTTAATGATTGGCTCATTTAGATAATCAAGGCCATGTTATATCATATCATATCATATTTATTTTATCTATGCATGTGATGTTCTGTGATGAAATACATGATAAAATAAAACAACAAAACAAAAGATTAAACATAACAATCCCTCATATAATATTGAATCATAGAAATGCCTCCCATGTATCTATACTTATTATCCCTTCGATCATGCAAAATTTGGGTATGCCAAAGCATAGTGAATTAGCATAATCTTAGGGTGATAAGAAGCGAGAAATGGTGATTCTCGATATTTAGACATGATTAGATTCAACTGAACTATCAAGTCAGACTTGGGTTCGGGGCATATGATAGGATGCATACGCCGAGCATATGATGCTCATCCTATGGATTAAACGAGAGTTGTATGCGATACAATTCGAAATGTTCCTACCTAAATAATTAGGTTCTAGGCGATGAGCCAAAGCTCACTTGGAACTTGATGAAATATGGATCTTGGCCCACTATGAAATTTAAAGTTAAAATTTCCGAATCAATACATTTGAGGGTTATTGATTTGTATAAAATAGTGGGAGTTAAAATTATATTAAAATATCTCAAATCACATATTAATATAAACCTGCATTTAATTCTGTGTATAAAATGGCAACAAACAACACATCAACTTTAACATTGCGATCCGTCCTTGAGAAGGACAAGCTCAATGGGAAAAACTTCCTTGACTGGCATCGGAATTTGAGAATTGTTCTCAAACAAGAAAGGAAGAACTATGTCCTTGAAAGGCCCATTCCTAACCAGCCCGCTGATGATGCTGATCAAGAAGTGATAAACACTTATGCCAAGCATACAAGCGACTCTAATGATGTGACATGTCTCATGTTAGTCACCATGGATGCCGATCTTCAAAAGCAGTTTGAAAATTTAGAGGAATTTCCAATGTTGGCACAGCTCAAGGAAATGTTCCAAGAGCAAGCTAGAAATGAGAGGTATAATGCACATTGTGCATTAGCAAGTTGTAAGATGGTTCCCAACTCCTCGGTGAGTGCTCATATTCTGAAAATGAAAGGGTACCTTGATCAACTTGAGAAACTAGGGGCAAAGGTTGGCGATGAGATGGCTACCGATTTGATCCTTAGGTCTCTTCCTCCGAATTTCAAGCCATATATAATGAACTATAATATGCATAACATGGACAAGAGTATCACGGAGCTGCACGGCATGCTGAAGAACTTCGAGGGGACTATGAAGACAAATGTTGTCAACGATGTTCTCTTGGTTCAGAAAGGCAAGGGTAAAAAGAGAAAATTCAAGGGCAAAGTCAAAGGAAAATGTAAGAGCAAGGTGTTGTCCGAACCTAAGAACAAGAAACCCAAGGAGGGTATTTGTTTCTTCTTGCAACAAACCAGGCCATTGGAAAAGAAATTGCCAGGCATACTTGGAGGATCTAAAGAAGAAGAAGAAGAGTAGTGAGACTACTACTTCAGGTATTAATGTTATTGAAATTAATTTATCTACTTCTTCATTTTGGGTATTAGATACCGGATGCGGTACTCACATTTGTAATAATGTGCAGGGGCTGCAAAGGAGTAGAAGATTAGCGAAAGGTGAAGTGGACCTGCGGGTGGGAAATGGAGCAAGAGTTGCTGCATTAGCCGTGGGCATTTATTTATTATCTTTACCTTCTTGACTTGTAATAAATTTAAATAATTGCTACTATGTACCTGCTGTGAACATGAATATTGTATCTGTGTCGAGATTGGTTTTGGATGGTTTTAAATTTGTTATTGAGAATAATAACTTTACCATAAGTAAAGAAAATATTTTCTATGCGAATGGTCAATTAGAAAATGGTCTTTATGTTTTAAATCTTGATCATGAACATTACAAGTCTATCTATAGCATTAATACAAAGAGATTTAAATCTAATGATTTGAATCCGACATATGTCTGGCATTGTCGTTTAGGACACATAAATGAGAAACACATTTCTAAACTCCACCAATATGGACTTTTAGACTCATTTGATTTAGAATCGTTTGAGACGTGCGAATCTTGTTTATTAGGTAAGATGACAGAGACTCCTTTCACAAAGAGAGGTGAGAGGGCAAGTGAGTTATTGGATCTCATACATACAGATGTATGCGGACCAATGAGCACACCAGCTAGAGGTGGTTTTCGATACTTCATTACTTTTACTGATGACTTAAGTAGATATGGATATGTTTACTTAATTAAACATAAATCCGAATCTTTTGAATTGTTCAAAATTTTCAAAAATGAAGTAGAAAACCAACTAGGTAGGAAAATAAAAGCACTTCGATCAGATCGAGGTGGCGAATATTTAAGCCTAGAGTTTGACAATCATCTTAAAGATTGTGGAATAGTTTCACAACTTACTCCTCCTGGAACCCTCAATGGAATGGTGTCTCGGAAAGGAGAAACCGAACTTTACTAGATATGAATCGGTCTATGATGAGTCAAACAGATCTTCCGATATCCTTTTGGGGTTATTCTATTGAGACTGCCGCGTTCATACTAAACATAATTCCATCAAAAGCTGTTCAAAAGACTCCATATGAGATATGGACTGGGAGGAGTCCCACATTGTCTTTTCTAAAGATTTGGGGTTGTGAAGCTTATGTGAAGCGTCAAAATTCTGACAAGTTAACACTGAAATCTTGATAAATGCTTATTTGTGAGATATCCTAAAGAAACTAAAGGATATTACTTTTATAACCCATCCAAGAACAAAGTGTTTGTTGCTCGAAATGGTATCTTTTTGGAAAGAGAATTTATTTCTAAAGGAACTAGTGGGAATAAAGTACATCTTGAAGTAATTCAAGATCCACTAATTAGCAATGAACAGCCATTGGAAGATCCACAAGTCTCTTCAAGAGTTGACGAGTCCGGTCTTGAAACACAAGATACTCCTCGTAGATCTGGTAGAGTTCGTCATGAGCCCGAGAGATATGGATTTCTCGTGACTGATGATAGAAATGTGGCTCTCATAGATGATGAACCCACATCTTACCAAGAAGCTATAAAGGATCCTGATTCTCATAAATGGTTGGAAGCCATGAAAACTGAGATGCAGTCCATGTACGATAATCAAGTTTGGAACCTAATTGATTCACCTGAAGGTTCTAAGACCATTGGGTGTAAATGAGTTTTCAAAAAGAAAACTGACATGGACGGAAATGTGCATACCTATAAAGTGAGACTTGTTGCGAAAGGTTTCCGACAAACTCATGGTATAGACTATGACGAAACTTTCTCACCAATTGTCAGGCTTAAATCGATTAGAATTCTGCTTGCCATAGTTGCATATTATGACTATGAGATTTGGCAAATGGATGTCAAAACAACTTTTCTTAATGGAAATTTACTCGAGGATGTGTATATGACACAACCCGAGGGTTTTGTTGATCCTAAGAATTTTGATAAGGTCTTCAAATTGCAGCGATCCATTTACGGATTAAAGCAAGCATCTCGGAGTTGGAATCTTCGTTTTGATGAAGTAATCAAAGGTTTTGGTTTTATCAAAAATGAAGATGAACCTTGTGTTTACAAGAGAGTTAGTGGGAGCGCAATAGTTTTTCTAGTACTTTATGTAGATGATATATTACTCATTGGAAATGACATTCCGACTTTAACAAATGTTAAGACATTTTTAGGAAAGTCTTTTGCAATGAAGGACCTAGGAGATGTCGCTTATATACTCGGCATTAAGATCTATATAGATAGATCTAAAAGGCTCATAGGTCTAAGTCAAAGTACCTATATTGACAAAGTGTTGACACGATTTCGAATGGATGATTCGAAAAGAGGTTTCATACCAATGTCACATGGCATGAAATTGAGTAAGACTCAACGTCCTGCTAATCAGGAAGAACGAAATCGCATGAATAAAATCCCGTATGCTTCGGCTATTGGATCTATCATGTATGCCACGCTTTGTACTAGACCAGATGTATCATATGCATTAAGTGCAACTAGCAGATATCAATCTGATCCCGGTGAAAGTCACTGGACAGCAGTCAAGAATATTCTGAAGTACTTGAGAAGAACTAAGGATTCATTCTTGGTTTATGGAGGATTTGAAAGTGAGCTAGTTGTAACAGGTTACACGGACTCAAGCTTTCAAACCGACAATGATGATTTTAGATCGCAATCTGGTTATGTGTTTTGTTTGAATGGAGGTGCAATAAGTAGGAAAACTTCCAAACAGGACACTGTAGCGGATTCTACGACAGAAGCGGAGTACATAGCAGCTTCAAGAAGCAGCTAAGGAAGAAGTTTGGATGAAGAAGTTCATTGAAGAACTCGGTGTGGTTCCTAGTATAGCAAATCTTGTGGATCTTTATTGTGACAACAATGGGGCAATCGCGCAGGCAAAGGAAGCAAGATCGCATCAGAGAACCAAACACATACTTCGACGTTTCCATTTGATCAGGGAAATCATTGCGAGAGGAGATATTAAAATATGCAGAGTTGATGGTGATGATAATGTTGCCGATCCGTTGACTAAACCACTTTCTCAAGCAAAGCATGAGGGTCATGCTAGGTCGATGGGTATTAGATACTTGTTAGATTCGGCCTAGTGCAAGTGGGAGATTGTTAGTCGTATGCCCTAGGCCAATGTATTTGAGACCTAGATGTATGGATTGTGTTAAACAAACATTGTTTTATTTAGAGATATTTTATATAATAAATGCGTATTGGTTATTTTATTCTTATTACTAAAATGAACCTTGAATATGATATTCAGCTTTATATCATCAAAGTATGTGACTTTGATAGTAAAACTATAAAGTATTATGAATGATATTCTAAACTGTCCCTGATCATTCATAGGATGTTTGTGAGACAAACATACTTTATGATAAGCTATAAATGTACATCGGTATGTTAGTTGGTGATGGTCACGTTTTTACCGATCATGAATAAGAGTTATTAAGTCATTAACATAAGTATATGTTAGAGACCATATCTTTGGATTGACCCACCGTGAGAATACTACATGGTTCGTGTCATTAGTTATTCTCAGTAAAGAATGTATCTGTAATCCTTAGACTTGAGATTATCTCAGTTTCCTACATGAGAAATTTTATACTTTAATATAATCTAACATCATCTTTAACCGGGCGGTCATAAAGATTATAATTAGGTATATAATGAATTATGCGGAGGAAAGAGTTTAATTAAGATAGGATTTGTTCCTCTCATAAATTGAGAGAGATATCTTTAGGCCTCTTGATGATTTGATTGAAGAAATGCACGGCCGTGCTCAAGTGAATTAATAAAGAGTTATTAATGTCATTTCATGTTCAATCAAATTCGGTGTCAAGAAATATTTATCGACCAACATAAGGTTGACATATACCATGCCTTATGAACGATATAGATATCGTGTAACAAAATGATACAATGCATCACATAAATTAGGTTTGATCGAATCATCTATATTTGCTTAATTTGGGTAATCATGATGTCTTGCTAGAGGCCGCTCATGATTTATAATCCGTTGTGATTATTGCCAACATTAAGTAAACCTACAGGGTCACACACAAAGAACAACTATTGAGACGTACACAGAAAAATCATAACTTATGTGATAAGTTGTATGGAGAGCTACATAGTCAAGTGACACATCCAATCCTACATCTTATATAATAAGGTGTGTTGCATATATGGTTACATAGTTACCATGCACATAGGATATGAAACTTATGGACTATGTAGGCAGAAGAGACACCCCAAAAAATCATAATAAGGATCATAATATTTTCGTCCATCTTTTGTGAGACAAAGAGGAGAGAAAAATCCGAAAATTATTCTCTTGTTATTTCTTGTGAGAGAAATGAAGAACGGATACTAGCATATATCGTTCTTTATCCGTTCAAAGGGGTTGTTCGTGTGGATACCGGTAGAGGACGAAGCGAAGTGCGGCGTCTTTGTGATTCGGGTTGAAACCGTGATTTTGTTTGGAGAATCGGTTTGCTTGGAGAATCCGTTCGTTTGGAGATCGGTTTGTTAGACCGGTTAGGCGAAATATACAAAGGATCGGTTTGGAAATCGGTTTGGAATCGGGCAACGAGAAGCGTCAACCATATTCGCTTTTGATCATCACGGATTAAGCGTAATCCGAAGGTATAAAGTTATGAACTTTTCTTTGATTTAATTGTAATTCATGGATCCTTCTTTTGGGTTTCGAATTCGATTTTGTTTCGTTTTGTATTTTCCGCTGCGTTATGAACGGTAGAAACCCAACAGTTATTACAATCCATCATCTAGGTCACAAACACTTTGGCCTAGGGCATAACACCGTCAGAGGGGGAGGTTGCGAGGTGAGGGAAGTCATTGGCGGAGGGTCATCTTGGAGAATGGAAAGTGTGGTTATAACAGGCAAGTCATTGGGTTGTGTAGAGGAGGTGTTGGATTGAAGTTGGAATGAAAAATACGTCTCATTGAAGATAACATGTCTACTAATGTAGACCATATTTGTCGGAATGTGAAGGCATTTGTATCCCTTATGGTCGGGTGCATACCCTAAGAAAACACAAGACATCGACCAATATTGGAGTTTATGGGTGTTGTAAGTCCTGGTGTAGGGAAAACATAAGTATCCCAAGACTCTTAGAAGGCTATAGTCTGGGTCTTTGTTGAAGAGAATTTTGAAAGGGGAAGGGGGGATTTTGGAGTGGAGGAGTTAGGGATGCGGTTTATGAAATAAACCACACTATAGAAGATGTCATCCCATCGAATTACTGGAATAGATGCCTGAGCCATTGTAGAGAGAGATAATTCAACAATATGCCGATGCTTTCATTCAGCCAGACCGTTTTGTTGAGGGGTATGGGGGCAGGAGAGGAGAGGAATGATTTCAGAATGACATTAATAACTCAGAACCGAGTGATGGGTTTAAACTCAGAACCGCCATAAGTTTGGAGGTACTTGATGGTGGTCGAGAATTGGTTTTCAACATGCTTCTTGAAGCGTGAGAAGATGCCGGCCACCTGGTCTTTAGAGCTGAGAAAGTAGATCCAGGTGTGGCGGGAGTAGTCATCTGTAAAGTGGATGAAGTAGTGTGCACCAGAATGTGAAGTGATTTGTGTGGGACCCCAAACTACAAGGCAGTCGACACGACTTGCCCAAATTACAAGCATCACAAAAATTCAATGTTTTGTTATTACATAACAACAAATTCTTAGAAACTAAAATTTTAATCAAAGAAAATGACGCATGATAAAAACGATTGTGCCACACAGTATAGGAGGTGGGGGAGTTGAGGTTGGCAGAGATATGGTTGGAAGCGCCTGAATAGAGATACCTGCCATCAGAGGTTGACAGAAACATTTGTTCGGCGAGAAGCACGTGAGGTGCTGGAGATTGGATTGTGGATTTGGGTATCTTGAGATAAGTTTTGGCGTCGTGCTTTGCTTTGTCATAGTTTTGGCACATGACGCCAAAGGAGAGATTATTTTGATAACCACCACGTCCGTTTCCTCGTCCTCTACCACATCCACTCTTGTGCGAGTTGCGATAATATTAGGCCGCAAAAGCCTCACAAAGAGGTTTTAAAATTGACTCTGGGCCAGGAGCAGGGCCCAAAATAGAATTAGAGTTAATTTTGTGGGCCAAATTATTTTGAGGGGCTGAAAGGTGCTGGTTCATACTTTGGTTTGAGGGCCCATTATTTGAAAAAGGGACGGTATTTCTTGGTTCAGCAGAAAACAAAATTTCATTCCCAGAGGAGAGAGAAAGGGACGCCGCTGAGCTCGATGCAATCTAGAGATTAGGGTTTTTGGCGACACACAAAGCTTGCGAATTAGAAGCTTGCTGAAACTCGATTCTCTTTTCTTCTCTTTGTAGATAGCCATGAATTTCAGTGAGTGTTAAGGGTTGTGTTCGTGTAGTACTGGCACTAACAAATCCGTTGAATTCATGCTCAAGCCCTCTGAGAATAAAGATAGGAAGAAGTTCTTTTGCAAGAGGATAACTGATTAAAGCGAGATGTTCGCCAATTCCTTTCATTTGTCGATAATATTCACTATAGGATTGTCCTTGTTTTTTTGTGTTGGTTAATTGAGTATAAAGGTCGAATAAGTGTGCCATGATTGTGGCATTATAGAGATCATTAAGATTAAACCAGAACTCACTAGAGATTTTACAACTAATGAGTTGACTTAAAACACTTCCAGTCATGGTTGATTTTAGCCAACTAAGTATCATCATATCTTGTTGTTGACATTTCATAAAATCTGGTTAATTGTAGTAGTTCCGGCTTTTCTTTCTGATGGTGGGTCGACTGAACCATTGAGAAAATATAATAATCCAAAACCCCCTATAATTGGTTCTATTTGGGACCCTCAGACAAGAAAATTGGTTCCGTCTAATTTGGTGGATATTTGATTTGTGAATGAAATCACTTTTTCTAGTATAAAGGTATTGATAGTAGCTGAGTTTGTGGGTTCAGATGTCATGTTATCAAAAAATGAGTTGTATCGGCACAAGAAAAAAAAAAGAACAGAGGCAAGAACATAATCGAGAAGAAAAAAAAAGAGAAAAGGTACAATGAGACCTGGTGATAAATTTCTCGAATGACTTGCTTTTGTTTTTATGATTTGAGGATGGATTGATCTCGTTGTGATTTGAAAAGGAGTCGATGAGGACAATAAGGCACTGAGGTTACCGTCTTGGAGGCGCCATCATTTGGTGACACACAGATGGTTGTCGATGATGAGTGTTAAAGTCTAAGGCTAATCTTGAGAGGATATCACGAGAAGAGAAGGGAATAGTTCTATTTCCTAGACTGAAGTGGATTGATTTTGTTGAGAAAGATTAGGATTGCACAAGAGGAAATTAGGGTACTTGAGAAGAATTGATGGTTTCTTGAGAGAGAATTGTGAGAATTCTTGAGAAAAATTTTATAGTTTATTGAGAGAATTCTTGAGTAATTGGTAGTTTCTTGAGAGAAAATTAGAGTTCTTGAGAAGGGATGTACGATTTTTTTTTCTATATAAGGAAAGAGAGGAAGAATAGAATTTGATAGTGAGTGAGAAGGAGGATCGTTAAGAGACTAATATGATACTAAAAAAAACTAAAGAGACAAATCAAAAGAGAATTTATTTTTACACATCTATATATAGTAGAAAATATAGCCATTGAGAACTCAAGTGGGACTTGAGTTCTCTATCCTACAATCTTTAATATTGTAAGTTCTTATAATTTATATTTTATATGACTATTCTACTATTTTGCATATAGCTATCTTATTAGATACATATTTGTACACCAAATCAATATCATCTCAATTTGTCCAGCACAGGACATAATTTAAATAAAAATTTATATAATCTGTGAAATACCTTGAGAGAGACTCGGGTTCGAGAACATCACATGGCAGTGCCTGGAAGAAGAGTTAATTAGCATATCAGGTTTTGCTTAAACAGTGATAAAAAAAATGGCCAAAAGGCCAACACGTGGGGAAGAAATTTATTTTACTGATATTTTGTCAAATTGGTGCAATTTCAGATTTCAGATTCATTAAGATGCATCTGTATGGCTACAGCCTTGCACACTAAAAGAAGTGACTGATAACCGGTCTCATCATCTCCAGGACTATATCAACTTTATATCTCCATTGCCAATTATTAAAGATATAACTTTCTTTTGTACATATATGGATAAAATTTAAGTATTCTGTGTTGTTTACAGAATGTATTGTTATTCAGTTTCAAACAAATATATGGTACACATAATAAGAAATTTCATTGCATTATTCAGCCATATTTTTCATTGTTGCATAAAAAACCAAGAGTTGATTCTAATTACCAATATTTTCCAAATGGAGAGGCTACAAAAATACTATTTTTAACAGAATTTTTGCATAATCTTCTAATCAGGTGTAGTTATTATTTTATTTTGAAAATTATTTTGCATGGGGATGAATGAAGGATGTGGCACTCCATGCCTTCGTTACATGATATATCAGCCAGAACTGAAATCACAAATTGAGTAATTCTTCTTAACGGTGAATCAAATTATAAGTTGAGTTGGGTTCTTTTGATAACGATGATAACATATGCTATATATTAAAATTTAAAGTGTCAACTTAAATTTCAGCCATATAGATGAAATATATATATATATATTTTAAGTATATTGTAGTTAAATTTTCAAAAAAATTGAAAATTTATATTTTAATCATCATATATCATTAAAATATGTATTTATATTTGTAGAGATATGTTACAAATATTTATACATATTTTGATTACACATAATTGTAATAATATAATTCTTTGATTTTTTTTTTTAATTGATTCATAGTATATTTAAAATATATATATTTCATCTATAGAGTTGAATTTTGAATTATTAATTTTTTTAACTAATGTTGTAAATGTTGTTCAAATTTGTAAAAGAACCCAACTCTTATAAGTTATAACAAAATCAAAAATCGAAAAAACTGCTCAGAAATGGCAGTGCATGTTCTTTCCACTCACTCAATAATCTTTCTTTACAGCTACCTCAAGAAAAAGAAAAAAAGAAATTAATCGAGTCTCGATTCACATGTGGGGGGGAAGAAATTTGCATTCATTACTTCGCTTTAATTTCGGCATTTATTGCACTCTTTTGTGTTGCTTCTTTTTCTTTCTTTCTTTTTAATTTTATTCACATCATTGATTGGTTGGTTTGATTTATCTTGTTTACAAACCGATTTCATTGTTTTATATCTAAATCCGTTTGTTTAATCACATTTTCTCTCTTAATAGCAGTACTTCAGAAAACCAAAACAAAAGACATATTTTACTTTAAAAAGATAGGAAACAAAAAGTAAAAACCACATAAATACGATACCATCATTAGTGGTGGAATTTTAATATGTAATCAGCAAAAATATAGACGCATTGTACACTTGTGGTTTTTAAAGGAATACTAAATTATATATAACTAGCAAATACTACGCGCATTGCGCGAGATTTTAATATCATTGTTAAAAAAAATGATTCCATTATGTTTTAAATATGGGGATGGAACAATATTTACAATAAAGTAAATTAAAAAAGTGTAATTGCTTGTGATATCACACCATGCATAATTTGTTATTCTACAAAAATCATAATACAACACTTCCAATAACCCACCATGCATAATATGTTATTTTACAAAAACCATAATAGAACATTTCCAATAACCCTAGGCACCACATAACCATGGACGTACAGCCAGCAAGGAGACATGATTTGTCACCTTAGGACTACAAAACCTAAAACAAAATATCATATTATGCCACAATATTACAATAAAGTTAAGCACTGTCCATGTTCAAAATTTCAACATAAATGAAACACAACTTTTATTTGATATCATTTTGAGATCTATTAAAAAACAAACACAAAAAATAAAGCATATAATAAGACATTAATTAGGGATGGAAAGAAAAAGGAACATACTTCCTTGCAGTAATATAAAATCAAATGAATAAATTGTCACAAAATGAAGATAAGAAAAATAATAATATGAGTTCTGCTTTGAGTTTGAGCAATTCAAATTCAGATTGTTTTATTTGCAATTATAGTATGTATATAATAGAAAAAAATAAAAAAAATCCTCAAAGAAATACATAATTTCAAAAAAAAAAATAGTAATCATTGTTACCTTGTTTCAACTTTTATCTTGACCACTGGCAATGATTCTGCAATAAAAATAAAATTATTTTGAGTAATTAAAACTTGTTATAGAGTAGTTAACTTAAGTAACATCCAATTGATACCAACTATTTAAAATACACACAACATACTTTATTTTTAATTCTATCCACAAAAATGTTGAACTCCACCAAAAGAAAATAAATACATGGATTAAGATTTCTTTTACATAAATCATCGCTATCCTCATATGGCCATTTTACTACCCAAGTTCATTTTTCAGCACAAATTATGATGTAATTATTCAACAAAAACAATATTCTTGATTTGTTCACTCGTCGAAAGAAAGGTGCCTAGCGAAAGCGAGTTCTTACCTGGCAGTCCCGAGGGAGGTGGGTGGACCCAGCGAGGAATTCAACAATCAAAAAAACATGCGACTTTCCCAAAAAGAAAGGAAGACGAGCAATACCTTGACTGCTCACACAGAAGACAAAGTCATTCTATTTTCCAAACCTACTCCTAGTATGGAGGACAGAGAAGGAAAGGACTCAGACTCAAGCCTTTTTCGATACATGGATTGAGGGTTTTTCTCTAATCTAATACGGTAAGTTATTGGTTGGCTTATCTCTTGCTTATATCTTGAAGAACTTATGAAAAGTATGGTCTTCCGGTAATGGGTTAGAGGGATTCACTTCTTTCTACTTGGGGGTGACCTGTAGCTTCCATTGCCGGAAAAGATCAGTGCTAAACTAGAGAGACGAGAGTAGCCGCCCCGGACACTGATAATACGGGAAAGGTGAAGTTCTTAAGATAAAGCTCTGCCTCAAAAGTTCCTATTCAAGGTGCTCGAAATGAATCATTCATTCTCAAGCTCGCTGACACATTCAAGGATTTCAATTTCTACTTCCCAGTCTTCATCGATTTCAGGTCCATAATTTACAGAAGCACAAACGAAAACGAACCTTCATCCAGCAAGGAAGACAATAGCTAACAGACCATCACCAACTAACACAGGCGTTGCCATCCGGAAATTCCGAGAGGCATTGGAGTCGCCCACACGGCTTGGGAAAGGAAGCAATCTCATTATCATTCTTCATTTGTCTCTTTCATCGGTTTTGCATCAACGGAATATGGAAATCTCGGTGACAGACTCTTTCTCGACTTGGTCGAGGTCTTTTTTCCCCCTCTCCTTTGGTATAGTACTTCTGGACCACTTGGGTGGGCTCTTTCATCATCAAGGGGAACGAAAATCCCATATCAATATTTGAAAGAGCATTGTTGGTTTTCTCTCATACACGCCAACCATACATAGCCTTTGCTGTCAAGCGTATTATTCAATATCTCAAGCATACTCTCACTTTTGGTTTTCACAGAAATAAGCCCAAACTTCATCAACAATGTGCATATTAAGATGCTGATTGGGCTGGATGTCCAGATGACAGACGCAGCACTAGTGGGTACAGTAGGCTGTTTCAATGCCCTACCAACTCTCATCTTCCAACTAGCTTCTTCTTTTGACAGGACCGGGAGTACTCTTGACCAAGACAGGAGAGGGAGGTGACGGGACTGGGAGTTCTCTTCTCCAAGACAAGAGAGATAGGTGACTGGACATGCTAGGAGACTGAGTGTAGTGGAGATAGTAGACGAGGGATTGCTCCTTTTGATTGCCCGGAAGAAGAGGGAGCGGACTGTACCTAATAGGTGAGTGAGTTGACTGAAGATGGTAGAAGAGGGTTTCGGCATTTCGACGGACAAAGTCCGATGAGGAAGAAGGAGTCATGAAATAGCGAGTGAGTGACCTTACAGCCCAGCCCACTCACTCCCAAGCCAAGCATTTCAGAGGTTTGCAGATCTTCATAAGTGGATTCTTCTTTCGTGGGTCAAACATACCTTAGCTTGATAGGATCTTTGATGGAATTAAGGTTTCTATGATTAAATTGTGCCAATAGATGGGGGTTACCATAGAAGTTCCTATTATATACATAGCATCTCTCTATGCTGAAATTGTGAAAATTTATGATTGTAAAATTCAGCAAAGAACTTAATCAAGGCCAAAATAAGCAGAGCTATAACATATGTCTAGAGATGTCTAGTCTCCTCCTTTTCAAATCTTGCATAAATCAGCCAACATCGCTATTTTGGAGATGACAGGCATTGCGATGCATTAACTGCTTACATCATACATTATAGTACCGTCTAAATGAATATCACCATGTATTAATTTTACATCTCATAGGAGAATTGCACTACAAACTTGATTTAGACCAAATGTAAAATATTTGCGTCAAACTATCATATGGAACCCGCATAATATATTTAGTACAGCTAACTATTCCGTGTAAACTTGGAGTTTAAAAGATCAGTATATTAAACAAAATATAGTTGAAATTTACATTAAAATAATTGGCTCTGTGCTAATTCCATTACCAATCAGAGCTTTGTTTTTGCTTTTTCCCTTTTGATTCATCAATATGTATGACTCAATTAGGGTTTGGACCAAAATTATACCATGAAATACGTTTAATAAGAACAGGAAAAAAATTAAGCACCGGCTTGTTTGATTTTTCGAAGAACTTATCCTATGGACCCCACCTTCTCATGCTTCCTAGCATAATTTAAATTAAATAAGATATATAAGTAATCATAAGTTGAAAGTATGATAAAAATAAATAAATAAATAAATAGTTGAGAAATACCAACCCTCTACTCTAGTTGCGTCCGTTTCTTTAACTTATTTCTGAACTGATAGACTTGCATGGTCCAATATAATCAACCTAAATTTAAGAAATTAATTAAAAAAATTTTTGATCTCGGCTTCAACTAAACCTGAGATCTGCAATTAGCCATGAATCTCCCAATTAAAACCAACATAGCCTGAATTTAGATTTAATTGTTTAACTTGAACACCATGCACATCAATAAAATGCATAAACGAAACAGATAAGTAACTAATTTCAATCAAGCAAGTAATGCACCAAAATGGATTGTGCCAAAATATTAAATAACCATTTAGTAGCAATTGCAAAAGAAAAAAAAAATTGAAAACCCCAAATTAAATCAGAAAATCCAAATAAAAGAGAAGTAGAATAGACCAAAAATTACCATACGGAGCACTGTTGGTACTAACCCTCTTTGTGAGCTGCTGCCGGACCAGGCCCTTATCCTCGAAATAGGCGCTGATCACCGCCCAGGCATCCTCCTGCATGATCTCCTCCTCGTCATCGCCCGCGTTCTCCATCTGCTCCGCCTCGTTCATCGGATCCATGTCCATATTCCCCGGATACTCTTCCATCATCGTGTCTTCTCTGTTTCTCTGTTTCATTCTTCGTTACTTAACGCCTCATTAAAACTAAATCCATTAAATTATCCCTGGAAATCATCCATGAAAGAGGAAATGGGCGGTTTGATAGTTGAGAAGAGAGCTTGAAAGAGAAAGGGGCGGACATAAAAAGAAAGAGAGAGGGCGGACAAAGAGAGAGAAGAGAGCTTGAGAGAGACATGGCTGTATGAGGCGGAGAAACAGAGAGAAACAAATACATGTGTAAGAGAAAGATGGGTACAATCATATGGCAGCAGCTAATTCATACGATTTCAATCGAACATCAGAAATAAAATAGATGACATGATTGATTCTGATGAGATGGGATAGCCAGGATTAATTATTTTCTGAGTGTTCTTACTGGATCAGGCATGAAACAGAAATTTTATTTTTTATCCAACCGATCACTGTTACCTAATCACCTCACATAAACAATATACAAAAAGCCACAAAATATTTAATCAAAATTAATGATAACTCATATTTATGGGGCTCAAAACTTGAAGTCTTGGTGTGGCGAATTGACTGCTTCATATTTTGGATGTAAAATGACCCGCCACATGTTGAATTATAATAAAATTGCTACAAACAAATCAGAAATAGTACATGTGTTCAAATTTCTCAAATTAATGAGAATAAATCTCTCCATTTGAGCTTTTATTTTCTTCTCCAGTAACATTTTTTAGCTCTTGATTTGTAGATTCAATGGATAAGAATAATAGAATGATGTGGCAAGAGGGATGAAGAGAAAAATATTTATGATTATATCATATTAATAATACTACATATTTAAGCTTTTGGCATATTATACTCTTTAAAAACCAGGGTAGACCGTGACGCGTCAAATCTTGATTGAAATTATGATTATGAGAGAGGTTTAGTACTTTAATATAACATAACAGGTATGTACTATAGTTGCACAAACCGTCGTGCAACGGGCAGAAAAGAAGACCAGTCTCTCCTGTGAAGGGGTCAATATAAACTTTAATTTAATTCTCTCCTTTTTTTTTTTTTTTTTGCATTTAAGAACCCTTCTGAATATTTCAATATTTCCAACGCATTACTGCCTCAAGGTTTCATGAGGCAATCAATAAAATAAGCCAAATTCATGCTTTATAAATAATATAAATAAGACCTTATAGATTAAAGGAGACATGGTTTAATAGACTTTTTCATTTTGTATTATTTCCTATGGTAAATAAATGGTTTTTGTCTCAAAAAAAAAAAAAAATGGTTTAGATATCTGGCCTCCCACATTTTATAACTCTTCTCTCTTATATTATAATTAAGTAAAAATTATAAAAAATTTACCAGAACAGTACATTTTTGGCTCGTAACCATAACACACTTAGCTATATGCACTGTTTAATATATACTGTATTATTGTTTCTGTTATATATATTATTTTGTAAATCCCATATGGCATAGAGTGTTTCTAGATCTATATATTTTGTTTTTCATAAATAAAATAAGGATGATTTGTATAAAATAGTGGTAATTTTTTTGAAGGAGAAAATAGTGGTAATTTGTCTGGATAATAAATAATAAATAAAATTTGGCTACAATAATTTGATTATTTGTCAAAAGTGAAATTTACCTAAATATTAAAAAGAAACCTGCAGAAAATAAGGGTAATTTTCCATAAATAAGAATGTAACTCTCTTAATGTAGTAATTGTATTTGACCAGATGTCAACACTAGTCAATAACACAGCATGTAGCCATGCACTTCATTTTTCTAGGGTCTAGCTAAGACTGACCACACTGTTTTTTCAAGTATTCAATCACTCACACAAGTCATAGACATTAAATACTTGCTAAAAAAGACTTAACTCCGCTATAGATTATACACCGACTGGGATGTCTGGGACTACTTATTTTGTAAAATTGTTTATTATATAACATTTGTACTAAAGAGATTTGTGTTTTTATATAAACAAAATGCTGAAATATAGTGTATATACAATATAATGTACTTTGGTACAATTTAACCCATCATGACTGAAAACAAAACAAAACATTTTGAGATGAGAAACAAAATAATTTCGAGATCGTTCAACTTTCTTGGTGGTAAACTGAACAGGTTTGTTGAATTTATGATATAAACATCTTATATATTTATATCATAATGAATCTAGCTAGGGCAATAAAGTAGAAAAAAACTCAAATTATCACCGACATATTGTAAATTAAGAAAATCGTTATCAATTCAAGCAACATATAGTACTGTTGTCCCCCTCTTATATGTATGTTCAGATTTCCTGTAGCACTATTAATTTCATCACTGTTTAATCTGCATATTCTTTTAAAACCAATATCAAAGTTATAAGTTATAATCCATCAAAAATAAACAAAACAAAAGAAAAAGAAATAGAGATAATTTCATATATACCACTACAAAAACTCGAAATATCATATTTACCATTATAAAAATTTAAATATCATATTTGTCATCATAAAAACTTAAAAATGTCATATATGCTATTACAAAATCTAAAATATCATATTTGCCATTACAAAGACTTAATATATCAAATTTACCATTAAATTTACTCAAAACTTAACACAATCTATTTTTTTCGTTAAAATTAACAGATCCAATCTTATAATTAGCATTATATCCCTAAATTCATTTCATGAATTAGAGTCATATTAAATCTCTCTCTCTCTCTGTCTCTCTTCATGATTTAGGTTCATATATAAGCAAAAAAAATTCTTCCTTTTAATTTGAAGTCAAAAGAATTTGATATGAGAGAAATGAATTGATTATTTTTTTAAATATTTTTTTCTCTCGTGTCAAATTATTTTGACTAACAAATTGAAATGAAGATTATTTTTGTTTACATATGAATTGCAATCATGAAAAGAGAGAGAGAGAGAGATCATCAAATAAATTAAGGGGTATAATAATAATTATAAGATTGGACTGTTAATTTTAACGGGAAAAATGGATGATTTTAAGTTTTGAATAAATTTGACGGCAAATATGATATATTAAGTTTTTGTAATGACAAATATGATATTTAAGATTTTGTAATGACATATATGATATTTTTAAGTCTTTGTAATAGCAAATATGATATTTTGAGTGTTTGTAATGGCATATATGAAAATATCCCAAAGAAATAAATACTCTATTTGTTAGTTGTTACATTAAGTCATGCATTAATTATCAAAGATACATATATAAATATCCCTTGATAAAAACAAAAGGGATATGATTATACAACTTGAATACTTGATAATTATTAATAATAAGCAGTTTCACTACATACTATAATATCATTCCATACATCTTAAAACAACCCTACATGTAAAACATACTATATTATCTTCATAACTTTGATCTCTACACTTGTTCAAACATCTAAACTTAAACTTGTCAACATAATCTCTCCCAAACCCTTACACGTAAGAAGAGAAACAAGAAACAAAACCCTCATAAAACACTAACTAATTATTAAAGTCTCAAACCTTATTGTTTAACATCAACTTAGAACAAAACAGAAGGATCACATAATTGCATTTGAATGTCAACAAATCCAACATGGTCTCCTTGCATAGCATCTGTATTTTCATCAAATAACCAACTTTCTATCATAGACAAAGGCACTTGTGGGGCCTGATCTGATCCGAATTCTGACAACTCAGGAGTGGACAGCTCGCTTGAAACCGACTCGGTACCAATCTGACCCTTGTTTATCGAGTTTCTTGTCAAGCCTGACTCATCAGACTTCTCAGTCTTTGGCTTGTTCGGCGAGTTCTTCATCCATCCTTCAAGTAACCTTGCTATATTCTCAGCACTCGAGGCGTAAATTCCACTTTGACAAGCTTGACGAGTCAGATCAGTATAATTACGGTTTGAATTAGAAGAGATTGGATCGGAATTATCAAGAGAGAGGGCTTGGTGAAGGGCTTGGCGAGCCGTGTTTATATCGGTTTGGAGGCGGCGCTCCCATTGGCCTTTTGAGAAAGAATTTTGATTGGTTGAGTTATTAGACCTCTTGTGATGATTTGAGTTCAATTTCTCTTCTGCTTCTTCTTCAGCTTCGCCTGATTGAAAGCATTTGAGCTTTCGTTTTAAGTGGGTATTCCAGTAATTCTTTATGTCGTTGTCTGTTCTTTCAGGGAGATATGAGGCTATTGCGGCCCACCTACATATAATCAAAATTTTAGAAACTTATTATCTTGATGAAAAACAAGAATTTTTTACATCAAAATAATTTGTAGAAATTACTTAGATTAGATGTCTAATTTTGATACAAACAAAAGATGTAGTAAATCATTAATTAGGGAATTTGGTTGTAGTCTACTAATTATCAGGTTAGCCTATGCATGATTTAGACTCAAGAGAATTAATAAATAATATTAAATCAAATATATCTATTGTGTGGACTTAGAACTAAACTAAGTACCTATTGCCAAGGAGAGCTTGGAGATGGATGATGAGTTTTTCCTCTTGATCAGTGAAATTGCCCCTCTTGATCCCTGGCCTCAGATAATTGGTCCACCTCAGCCTACAACTCTTGCTACATCTCATCAACCCTAGAAAGAAAACAAGTACAAAATAAAATTAATCATACCTTGAAAATTGAAAAGAAAACAAACTCTTGAGTTGAGAAAACAATAAAAAATTAGCACTTTTGGAGTCTCATAGAGCTAGGTCTGAGACTCTAAAAGTACCCTTTTGTATTTAGAATCACCTCAAAACCTAATTTCTATAGCTTCCCTAGTTGGAAAGAAAGATGACCAAATCAAAAACTCAAAAATCCAGGAGACCCAACTAATTAAACAGTTCATAAATGAAGAACATAGGAATATTAGAGCAGTACGGTACCGGTATTGGTCGGCACAGCGCGCCAGTTACCAGGCCCATGCTCTTGAATGTAAGAGACGAGCATGAGATCCTCTTCAGGCGTCCATGGTCCTTTCTTCACCCCCATCTTATCGCAGCATGGAGGTCTCCCCATTTCTTCGCTTCTTTCTTTTTTGAGGTAGAGCTTCCTTCCTTCCTTTCTTTCTTTCTTTCTTTCTTTCTTATGATCTCTCTTTATAAGTTTTTCTTTCTTTCGTTTGAATGAGTAGCTACTCTCGCAGTGTTCATAAAGAAGGTGAGGTAGACAACACCTGGACACTCTTGAGTTTTGTTGTTTTCTTCTTGTAGAGGAAGGGAAGAAACAAGGGTCTAAAGATGAGGTGGGTGGGTCTCAATATATACGAGACAAACAAAAAAAAGAAGAAACCAAGTTAAGAGGGTCTCACTGCCGCTGACCCAAGTTTTATAGAGAGAGAAAGAACAAACTTGAGAGTGAGAGAGAGAGAGATGAGAGAGAAAGAGAGTCAAAAGAAGACAGCAAGGCGCATTTAGACACAAGGGAGTGTATAGCCAAAGTCAGCTTGATTGGATCCGAGTAATTATCTCTCTTTTTTCTTGCTTCTCTTTTATCTCTCTTGGCTCTCGCTATAGTTTCTCTACTTTCTCTCACTGCCGCGTGCATTCAATGAGGTGGCACCGGGATAAGCACGAGAGAGAGACGATTGAGATTACCTAAGAAGTAAGAACACATTAGTACTGCCATTGACAGAGGGGTATTTAGTGTTTTTCCAAGGTTGGTGCATTTATTAAGCAAGGAGCTTTTATATAAAGTAAACAAGGAGCTTATAGTTTTGATTTTAACTTTAATGGTTTTAATGGTTTTTTAGGTGATAATTTCCTTTAACAAGGGTGTGTTTAGTTCATGGAAAAATTGTATATTCCAAGAAAAATTTGAATGTGAAAATCAAATTTCTTTGTTTATTTTTACATGAGAATACTAATTCTCATGACATGTGATATTATTATAAATCATGAGAATGTGATTCTTGCAAAAAAAACTTGGTAATGTCACATTCACATGCTTATTACTAATATGTTCTCATTTTTAATATTTATTATAAAAATATTTGTAATATCTATTCTACTTTATCATATTTTACTTTAAATTAAATATTAGTTAATTTTCAAAAAAATTAAATATAATTAAAATAAAAAAAATGTTTCAATTATTATGATCTTTTTAATTAATATCAAATAGAATGAATGAAAAATTATACCGCGATTATAGATGATATATTAAATTGTAATAAATTAAATTAGGTATTATATACATAATATATAATCATTATATTTAATTATTTATAAGTATATTATGCTAGCTAATAATAATTGTATTTGTTGATATTCTATACTAGAGCTTCAAGGGCATATTAGTCATTTTATATTTAAACACAAAATATATAAATAATTTTCCCATAAAGTTAAATTTGTTTGGTAAATAAAAATATTACCATGAGATGGTAATGTGATTATAAAGAATAACATTTCTTGGAATGTGCTTAGCAAGTAAATGCCCCCTATTGTTTGTAATTTTGTTGAAGTAAATATATTTTCTCTGATCTCCAATCATGTTTGGGGAGTGTGGACCTTACAAAATCTTAGCTCAAAACTCTAGCTTTTCATACCAGAAAAAAAAAAAAAGCCGCTTGCTTTCATATTGTTTATATTAATTTATTTATTAATATTTTTTTTTAATGCTAGCTTGAAGAAATTATTTATTAATATTATTTTTCAAAAGTTTATGTAGCTGTCAGTTTTTATTAAATAAACCCAAATTTAGTCAAAAAGAAAAATAGATAAATGAAATCTTAGGTTACAATAAGCATAGTATATATGTATATATTTCATATTTCAAATCCAAGGGTTCACAAAATCTAAGTTCATCAAATCAACTATTAAGAATCTTAGTATTATTATTTTTTATTGATCCTCGGCAACTTTGTATTAGTACCTAAAATTATCTGCAAAAACAGTACCTAACATGATTTGAGTTTACACATCTAAAAATGATTTGAATTTTGAATTGTGCCGTAAAATATTATGAGTCAAAACAAAATATAAACATAAAGTACAAATTCTATCAAACAAAGATAGAAGGAAAATGGAAAATCACGACGGGATATTGCAGCGATTTTGTAACGACGGATTAAAATTATATATTGTTTTATCGCGTTTCTATTATACGCTATATACTGTTTTCATTTTTTTTAAATATATATTGTTTACCGAATGAATTTTTATATACTGCTTGTTTTTAGTTTATATGTTTTTATATACTGTTTTCATTTTTTAAAATATATACTATTTTAGCAAATGAAATTTTAATATATTGTTTATTTTCAGTTTATATGTTTTTTTTTTCAGTTTTTAAATACCGTCACCATAGTATCGCTACAGTACCCGGCACGCAGTATCAGCTCCCAAGATAGAAATAGCACGGCACCACAAAAGTAAATACTGTTTCGTTTTGCTTGTTACCGAAGTGTAATTAATTACTGTACACAACCTTAATTAAGCCAGTAACTTATGTATTAGTTATTAATTGCATGGAAAAATGGAGTATATCAGTATATGCAATTTTTTGGAGCGATTTTTTTTTTTTTTTTTTGAGACAACTAATTGGAGCGATTAATAACGTTAAATATGCTAGAAAAAAGAACGTTATATATATATATATATATATATATATAATGAATTAGTGACATATGGTCTCGCAAACCAATTTACATACTCACGTAGCAATGAAAAGAAATTGTATAATTACTTAATTGGATCTTACTAGAGCTACAATTTGGATTAAGAATTTTTAGATTGTTGATTCTTCTAAGTAATTGTAACGTGTTATCAATTAGCAAACAACTTGAGCTATAACATGATTGATAGCATAAAAATGATTTATTAGTATTATTATTTTTTTTGAATTGAGAGACTGCAAGTTGCAATCTCTCTATTTTCATTGAAACAAAGAAGTTACAATGATTGGGGATTATCTGGTATGTAACCAGACTTGATTAAAAAGGAAAAACACAATTAAAAACGTAAAATTAATTCGAAACTGCTCCTGGTGGTCATCCCTTAGGGCAGACCTATTATAGTAGTATATATTCCATGAAGTTGCTATAATCACTGCTTTCCTTGCCACAACACTCGGCGCACATTTTTTTTTCCCGTGAAGACTCTTGCGTTTCTTTCCTTTCAAATTGTCTAAGTTGTTGCAGCCCAGAGAATCCCATTTGCGTTGCTTTTTTTTTGGCAAGCGTCTTCTGTTTGATCTCCATGTGCTGATTAGGTTTTCATTCGGGATTAGTCGAATTGGTGCCCTTGAGGCTCTTTCTACTAGCCGCCACGTCGTTTTTGTGAATGAGCAATCATGTAGAAGGTGGTCATGGACTCAAGGTCCTCATCATATCTTTCGCATAACATACATGTTGCACTTTGTTGTCAACCTTTCCTTATTAGCAAGTCTTTTGTGTTAATCTGTTTATGGAATGCTAGCCAAAGGAAAAATTTAACTTTTAGTGGGGGAGTCCTAGGTATTTAATTGGCAAATCTTATTTTTCACATTTGAGGATAGTAGCAATATTTTCATGAAAGGCTTGTGGGATTGCAATCATAGTGAAATTACTTTTAGCCCAGTTTATGCTTAGTCCCGTTATTTTAGAGAAGATGTCAAGTGCTAGGGAGATCATCTTTAGATTGTCCGCATGAGCTTCTACAAATAGTACGGCGTCATCCGTAAATTGTAGAACTTGAGTGTCAATAGCTAACCTCCGAATGAGGAAGGGATTTATCTTTCTAATGATGTCTTGTAGAATATCTACGGCTAGGTCAAAGAGCATGTGGGATAATGGGTCACCTTGACGCAGTCCCTTTTAGTGAAAAAAGAAAGACGAAGTTGTTCCATTCACTTTTATTGCCGAACTAGAGGATATTAGTGAAAGAAAACGTGCAATCATAGATGCGCAGCGGAATTAAAATGATACCCGTTTTCTGACCGAGAATCCGTACATTATCAATCAAATCAAAAAAATAAATCTTATTTATATTTCGGATTCGGCTAATCTGGTTTGTAGGGCTTCGCGATTCGTCTCCAAACGATATCCCTACTTCTCTTGCGGATCTGATCACGAAAAGCGCTACGACTCCGGCACCTCCCTCTATACGTATCCACACGCGAACTGCTCTTATTGGCTGAGAAACCGAGATTACTAGATCCGGTCTCTCTCTCTCTCAAAAGGCGGCTACGGTGTGGTCTGATTCTTCTGACCTAATTAGATGAACCATTCATCTATTTATAACCATCTAATGCTCACATCTCTTCACCTTCCTTTTGATTTTCTGTGTCCAACCAAGTTAGTTATGTTTGTGCGCGACCATGTAGGTTCATTTAATATTGGCAATAAACCTCAAGTTTATAAATCACAAGTAGCATCTAGTACGACGTTATGATTACCCAAATTAAATGAATAATACATGATCATAACATATACATCAATTATGTGTTTAGTTCATTTGTTAAACGATATTATTATTGATCATAATGTATGATTTTATGTCATTATTATTATGATCAATTCTCTTTCCTGAATTATAATTATACTCAATAAATTAAAAAATATTAACAATACATGCTAATTCTTTCGTACATGGCCGTGTGTTTTCCTTCAGTCTCAATTTATCAGGGGGCCCTGAGATATCTCTCTCGTATCCGAGAGTAACAAATTATATCTTGATCATTCACATTCCAACTCATAATTTACTAAATACCCGATCATAGCTTTTATAATATCCAGTTAAAGATAACGTTTGACTATGTCAAAGTATAAAGTTATACATGCAGGAATCTATGATGATCTCAAGTCAAATGACTACTCATACATTAGATGATAAGAAAACACTAATGACATATACCATGTATATTTTCATATTGGGTCGATCCAATATATGTTCTCCAATATATATTTATATTAATGAATTGATATCAATATCCATGACCAGTAAAATGTGACAATTATTCAAATAACATACTAGTAACTATATATATCATTTGAGATTTTTCAAATATGTTTGTCTTACAAACATCTCATAGATGATTAGGAATAATTTAGAATTGTATTTACTTTGCTTTATAGTTTTACTATCAGAATCACATATTCTGATGACGTATAACGAACATACATATTCATGGTTAATTAATAATCTAACAACATTTACGCACAATTATTATATGAAAAAATTTATGAGATAAAATATATAATACAAAATATAATGTTTGATATATAATTTGTTTTCAACACGGCAAAATAATTTGGTCTAGAGCATTATTATTTTTAGTTTGTTGTTTTTCAATCCATTTAATCCCTCGTTGGGGGAGCCTTTACCTCTAGTAGTTTAAGGATGAACTCCCAGGATAGATTATCAAAAGCTTTCTTGAAGTCAATCTTAAGCATGATTGACGGAATATTTCTCTTGTGGTAGTAGTGTAGTAATTCCTTGATACTACAAAACTTTCTATTATGGCTCTCTTTTTGATAAAAGCGGTTTGGTTCCGGTGAATGAGGGTGGAAAGGAAGGGTTGTAGTTTAATTGCTTGCCAAGTACTTTGTAATTATCTTAAATCAGGGATGATATTACACTTATAGGTCTATAGTCCTTCGGGTGTAGACCCTGTTTTTCTTAGAAACAAGTGTAATGCATGCTTGGTTGATTCTCCATAAGGAAAGTTTGTGTGAGTAGAATTCATTTATCATTTTCATGATGTCAGGTTTGATCGTAACCCACATTTTAACCAAATATTCGGACGTGAGTTCATCTGCTCCCGCTGATTTGTCCTTTTGCAGGCTTTTAATCAAGGAGTGAAATTTCTTTTTTTTTTTTTTTTTTTTGAATGCAAATCACGGAGTGAATTTCATTTTTGGTGAATGGGCTTGTAAGAGAATCTAGGTCTAAACCATGAGTTGGCTGTTCTAGTAGTAAAGAGAGGTCACACGCATTTGTGTTGGTGTCTCTTGATCCCATGCTGGACTTGTAGGAATGTTCGCACCGGATCCATTTATTAGTATTAATGGCTCTATGCATTAAATGTCTCTATATTATAACTGTAATAAAATATGGTACTATAGTAATGGCACATTTTTTTATAGAAAATGATATTCCAGGCTTATAGCATCAGTGACTCTACACTAATGTACCCAATTATTTGACCTTATAAATTTTGATGCATTATTTGTAATGTATTATGTATCCATCAGTATGACGTGGCTATCTGATATGGACTTGATATTGTCCTGTGAGACGTGTGCAATCACACTTGTTCTACCACGTACATAACCATCCAATTATATTTGTTTACTAATAAATGGTACTTAATTAGTTGCAACCTAGTTAGGGTTATTTTTGTGTTGTTTGTTGTTGAATTAATTATGAAGAAAATAAATTTGAATCAATCTCAACTGAACTGTAAATTATTTTATTATAATGGATTAAATTTAGATTATTCACCAATATAAACATACTTTTCATCCAACTCAAATGTGTCACCTATATTATTAATTACCTCGTGTTAGAGGAAGAAAAAGAAAGAAGAAAGAAACCATTTGAAAAATCTTGAAAAGAAAAGAATATCTCATTATCTCTTACTATTCATTCATGGTTATGATAATAAACTACTGTTATGTATGATATTTATACTCCACGTAATTCGTTGTCATGACTGTAGGCTGTAGCTCTCACAATTTATTCTGATTTAGAGATAAATCAACTGCATTTAAAGAGGCTTCAATTAATAGGCCGGCATATTTCACACCATCTGAGCTTGCATATATATGTATATCACTATATCTTTCCAAACAATTAATTATGTGGTTTTCGTATATTTCATAATTTCTTAGATGAATTGCCAAAATTTTCATTTTTTCTAGTATATTTGAAAATAGACTTTTGATGATTAGAGCAAAATGTTTGTGATTTATCTAATAAAGTTAAAGATGTACATGATTGTGTCTACATAATCAAAGTCGTTGTGGTCCGTTTTAATGTACGATTTTATACGGATCCAATATAATTCAACCCTTTTACACTGTTCATGCATGTGACACATGACCTAAGTTTACTGTTTTTTTTTATTTATAAAAACCCTAAGTTTACTTTCTAAATAATCTAGATTCTAGAAGCATATATGTTGTACAATTTTACTTGATGAGAAAACATCATATATTGATCACTATGAGACAAAAAATTGAACTAGTCATTTGTGTAATTGAACCCAGAAAATAGTATAAAGAAAAAAAGAAGATAATTGAAAAATTCAACAAAAATAATGATATATTAAATAACAGAAATTAGGGACCAACAGCTAGCTTCTTAATTAAATATGATTCTTCAGTCCAGCCTAATAGACCCTAGCTTTTAAGCAAACGAGTGATCATATTTATGCGCGGTTTTGGTACTTGATAGTTGGTATGATCAGACATATAATATGTTAGTCAGAAATAAATTTCTTTCTATTAAAAATGTAATGTTTTTCCTAACTATATATTGACTTGCCTAAACTTGTCAGTTGACCAGTGTAGACTCATGACGTTACTTTAAAAAACAAAAACATACTTCTTAATGGAAATCTAATTTAGTGAAACAAGCCACATTTTAACACATAAATGAAATATGTTCATGTGAGTTTACTCCAACCCCCAACCCCCCCCAAAAAAAAAAAAAAAAACTCAAAATCTTGTTATAAAATTAATTGAAAGTTGAATTTTGACAAGACAGTAATCCATTTGATAAGGCCCATTTTTGCCACCTCTAATGAAATGTGAAAGAGGTACTCTAATACTGGTTTGGGACTGACAGCTCACTAACCTAATACCAGGAATTATTGATTCAAGAAACTCACAATTTATTAAGGAAATTGAAAGAAAAT
This sequence comes from Juncus inflexus, assembly GCA_024447665.1. Lineage (NCBI taxonomy): Eukaryota > Viridiplantae > Streptophyta > Magnoliopsida > Poales > Juncaceae > Juncus > Juncus inflexus. The sequence goes on from JAJHPC010000008.1 coordinate 10,572,530, forward strand.
AAAGATAGTATATAGGTTACATGCTTAACTAATATTACGAGTCCTCTTCAATTTAAGATTAGAATCATATTCGCGCTTCGCTGCGAATAGTTTAATTTGTTATTCATTTAAATTTATGTATAAATTATAATTATGTATAATAATTATATTATATAAATTAGTTATGTTTAAAATTATTTTGAATTATATCATAAAATATTTTATCCATTTATTATTCATTAGAAAATAGTTTTTTATATTACATCTAATTTTATAAGAATAGATAACTCTATACAAATAAATTTACGTATATGAAAAAAAATAACATAAATAATAAATTCATAAAAAAAACAAAAAACAATAATAAAAAAATAATTTGGATTATTAATTTACAATATAAAAAAATAATTTGGATTATTAATTTACAATCTAATTAATTTATGTTTGCATGAAGATTTCTAAGATTAAAATATCATCTTTTTTTTTATCTCTTTAGTTTTCTTGTGCCTATCTATTGACATATTATATAAGAAAAAAATCAAGTATTAATCGGACAATGAAGGAGATCTAAAAACTAAAAATAAACAATAATTTATTTCATGAATTTTAGTTGAAACCCCATAAGACTTAATTATAGATTATTAACTTTAAAATTTATAAAAATAATAATTATATTTATCATGATTTGTAAAAAAGAAATATAGTATTATATATATATATATATATATATATATATATATATATATATATATATATATATATATATATATATATATATATATATATATATATATATATATATATATATATATATATATATATATAAAGTATGTTTACTATATATAAGAAAATATAACGAGACTCATTTTTCGAAAAAATTATCACCGTTATTTTTCTTATTTATATTTTGTTAGCTATTAAAATAATACATATTATCCGTAATAAATTAAGTCATATAATATAATTTTTAATACTCCGAAATTTTATTTAATATGTTAGTTCTCACGTAATTGGAGGTATAACACGAAACATTAATCTAATTGATCACGTAATATTGAGGTAATAATTTAAATGAAAAACTAAGATTTGAAAAAAAATTGATCCAACGGTTGAGATAAAATTGACGATAGGTCTCTTGAGAATCCTTAAAGAGAGATGAAAAATAAGATATAAGGTATAACTTAATAAACATATCATTTTTTGATATGTTCTTTTATATAATCTTTATTCACATATTTTAGCAAAAAATAAATAAATTAGAACCATAACAATATAGATCTCAAATAAAGAGAAAATTTCATCAAATTTATATGTGATGATTTTAACATGAGAAATAAAATATTTCATTAAGAATTATAATTTTTTAAAGAAGAAAAAAAATATTTATATTTTAATGAGTGAACTCTTCGTTAACTATTGTTATTAATAATTGAACATAACTTTGAACTATGATTCATTGAAGTCATCTGATTAAGATATGATGGTCATAAACAAATTTATAACGATTCTTACTAAATTAGGGATGGAACACAAAACATCAATTCAACCAATCATATAATTATATTTTAATAACTACACATATGTTGCCATAAAATATCAATAAATTTGAAAAAAATGAATTATTAAGATTTGACAAAAAAATTAATTAGATAATAAAGATAAAAGTGATGATGTCATCTCGAAGACATTTACAATATATGAAAAAATAAGAGGTTGAGTTTGATTTGTTGACTTTTTCTTCCATGTTTCAATCCCCTCCAGTCTTGCCACACTGGAAAACTGATTTAAGTCTAATTATTATCACATTTTTAGTTGCATTATCTCTAGTTATAGTTAAAATATAGAAGATGATAGTTATTGTATTAATTGCACACAAAGGACACAGTGATGGATGTCATCTCTCACGTCCTGAACATGACCACTAATTATTAATTCATAATTAATAATTTCTTGTTGTTAATACGGTCTTTTGCTAAATGTGTAGACATGAAAAATGGTATATTTGTGAAATTCTAAAAATGGTTAGAGGTATAATTGTACTGTACGTTATCTTTCAGAGGAGAGGCAGGCATCAGATTTCCAGCTGGTTTTGTTTATGTTTTCTTATAATACTATTGGAGATATGGAATCGTATAATATAACATTTGTGAGTAAATGTGCATTTAATTTTCCGGCAAGCCTTTAACTTTTTTGCTTTGATGTGGGGTTCATAAGGCTAGAAAAATACAAGTATTTTATCAATTAATTCATTTATTAAAACCATTTGATTGTTCACAACATATATAGTGACGCTTTACTTCTGTTTTCTCTTGTTAAATTTTCCATTTTTTTATTTATTTTCCAAGATATAAAAATGTTGATAAAATGACCTTGTAGGAACTTGAAAAATAATTTGGATACTCGAAATAATAAGTGCCCTGATCCATCGAATGAAATAAATATATTGATCAGTAAAATTATCTTTGCAAAAATAGTATGGTCAAAGTTGGAAATGTCCACTATTTATTTAGCCAAATCAAATATAACTTCATGCTAATTTTTTTTTACAATAATATTCTAAATTCTAAAATACTTTTAGAAACTTAATACATATTAAGAAAGGCATAATAGAAAGCTAAAAAAAAAAAGGCATAATAGTACTTAAAGACGAGTACTGATATTTAAACATATTCAAATTATATATTGAACATGTGAAAACATATACTTGTATTAAAAAAAAAGTACTTGTATAAGGTATTTAAAATATAACACTGGATAAATACAAATGTATACTTGAGATCTAGAAGGATGTACTAATATCCATAAAAGATATAATGAACAGGTGAAAATGTATATTGATATAATTTTAAAAGTATAATGAGCACAAACTTTTTTTCTAATCATCTATGGATCGATTATTAGTAACGATAGCTTGACGGTTGCCCAAGTGTTAGGGGGTTCAATCAACTTCCAGCAACTTCTTGCATCTATCGAAGAGTGAATCAAAAAGGAGGCGCAAGAAATATTCCTAACACTAGCGCTAATAAATCCAACGCCGCAACGAGACAAAGCGAGATGGAGATGGAACGTCTCGGGGGAATTCATCACAAAATCTGCCTACAATGTGATTCATATAGCGAACACAACATCAAAGGAAAACCCTAGGCTATGGAAAATCCGGTGCCCGGAAAAAATTCATTTTTTTGGTTGGTTGTTGTTACTAGACCGACTGCTCACTCAAGAAAACCTACAAAAAAGAGGGTGACCCAATGAAGGTGAGTGCATCATGTGTGCACATCACGAAATGGAAACAAGCTCACATCTCTTCTACCATTGCGAGTTTGTTGCACAAATTTGGGACGATAAAAGAATTAACTCTACTTTAGAGCCAGACATGCCCTCTTTTTGGAAATTTCATAGCCGAGACAAGGGGAAGGAAGATAGAAGTAGATGGGATACATAGTGGCTTAGCACATGTTGGGAAATATGGCGAGCACGAAACCAGAAGATCTTCCGCCAAAGGAGGCCCCATCAATCCAGCGTTCGAGCGGAGATTCTACAGCAAACAAGCAATTGGTGGGAACATTGCAAGTAGAAGGAGCAGAACAAACCACTGCTCTTTTTGTTGTTGTAGATGTAGTTCTATCTATTGAGTTTTCTTTTTTTTTCAGCTCTCTGAGTTGTAAATTCATTCAAAACACAATTTTTCTTTTTTTTTCCTATTTAATTGAAATGAAAATCTCAGTGAAGCAATCGCCTCCTGAACCTTCAAAAACAAAAAACAAATTTTTTTTTTGATGAAATTGAGTACGCTCGAAGTCCTATATCCAATGTGTTAATTAAGAAAAAGTTTTATATACGCGGCATAGTGAAATAAAACAAAGCAAATTATTATATATCTGCGGGTTTGAGGATAATTAACTGTATAATTAAAAAAGTGTATATTATAAAAAGATTCATCTATGTATAGTTTTAATTGATCAATTATAGAATATATATATACTACAAAAGAACTATATTCACAAATGGAAGAGTAGATACTACGCAAATTACAAAAGTATATAATAGGAAAGAAAAGAAATGGCAGCGCGATGTTATATGAGAGTCCACATTAGAAGAACATCATACTTCATACAAAAGCCGTACATTGGGACTTCGATATGGTTTTATTCTCTTGATAGTGTCAAAGGTGATGTTCTTTTTGCTTTCTTGTGGGTTCTTTTCACTTTTCTCGGCGCCTACCGTAGAAATAGGAGGGTATTTGGCATTGGAGTTTTAGATACTTGGGAAATACCTTTCAATAATACCCTCATGGTATTTGGCTACCATAAGACATTGGAGTTTTAGATACTTGGGAAATACCTTTCAATAATACCCTCATTCTACTTTCATCTGGGGCTGTAATTACTTGGTCTTACCGCTTCTGCTTATCATGCTATACTTGTTGGCAAGGAAATGAGATCTTCACTCTTTAGTAACTATAGTTTTACTGACTAGTATTCACAGCCTTTCAATACAATCATATTTGAAAAATTGTTTTATTTTGACTGCTAGACATATATGCGTTAACTTATCGACTAGTCAACTATCTAATAATAATTACTTGCACATGGGTATAAGAGGTATTTTGGGCCCATTTAATTTCAGGCCGTGGAATCTTTTCCCAAAAGGTATATCACATAACATTCATGACATATAATTCATTCCAAAATAAATCAGACCTTCCAATAATGAAACAAGCATCAAAACAAACGGACCCAATTCATCAAAGCCCAACTTACTCCAATCACTCCAATCCAATCCAATCCACAATCACTCATCAAACATCACACATTACACAATTAACCTCCCATGGTAAATTCCCTGTAATAATTTTACTTATTTATTTTAAAAATGAACAAAAGTGTAAATTCATCCAAAAACCTCTTGCAAAAATCTATAAATCTCATCGCTCACAAATCCTGGAAACTCCTCATGTGGCAAAAGCGCTCCTTTAACTCTCACATATTTCTTTACTCCTTTCTTTCCTTCCAAGGCCTCCATTTCAGCCTTGGATCTCTTCGGCGCACCATCACTGGAGACAACCAACATGTTTACTTTGCCCTCCAGTTCGGCCACCAACTCAACCATCTCCTCCCGGGAGCGAACCGGGTCGAGCAGACCCGTTAAGAACGCTGCGGGCACGAACCGCGCACCCTTTCGTGTGGTGAGTTCATAACGGGTTTGGAGTATTTGAGGGGTGAGGTTGGCGGGGTCGGAGTACACGTGCGATTTGTATTGAGATTCGATGGATTTTTTATTGCTTACTAGCGTGTTGTATAATACCTGGCCGAGAGCTGGGGCTCGCAAAGCGCCTCTTAGAAACCCGTATCTGCAAATTAAGATAGAATTAAATTAGTGGGATATTCTTATACAGAGCCCTGTATATATTCCTATTTATTGAAAACATCCGGACTTTTGAAATATTAACAACACAAGATCCAGAAGTTCTGTAAATATGTGAAAATATAGGGTTCCTTTTTTCTTCCAAAACTTCAATACTAACGAAGAAAAAATTGCAATAATAAACACCTCGTTATTATGCAGGGGTCTTTTTACAATTTAATTATAAAGCAGGGGCATTTGTGCAAATTTAAGATGGAAAATATTATACCTTGATTCCATGGTGGAATCGCGGCCAAAGACAATAGGCAAAGGGCCGGCCCAAGTGGGGGCGACAGCTGTAATCACCTTGGGTTTTATTAAACCCTTTCCAGCCGCTCGGATCGCTATTGTCGCCGCGTGGCCACCTCCACATACTATCAACTCTTCTTCTCTCCCCCCTTAAACAAACCGTTATGTTATGACATGGTAATTGAAAAAATAAAGGAGAAATGCACCGTTAGTCCCTGTAGTTTAATTGGTTGCACATTTAGTTACTGTGCTTTGGATGTAAAGTTTTTAGTCCTTGTGGTTTATAAATGGTGCATCTTTAGTCCATCACTTAACGGAAGTAGCTAGCATTGTTAAATTTCTTTATAAATGACTATTTTACCATTTCAATATTTAAAGAAAAATGTTTTTTTTATATTTACCAAGAAATAAATCTAATCATTGTGCTTTGAAATCATTTCAAAATTTAACGGCATTAACTATTTCCGTTAAGTGAGGGACCAAACGTGCACAATATATAAAGTACAGGAACCAAAAAGTCTAAATCAATATCACGGGGACTAAAAGTGCAATTAATTAAAAAAAAATCGAGTCTTAATTATAAAAAGGTGAGCTGAATTTAAATTACCTGAATTATTCTCATTAATTGGGCTGTATTGAGAGTTAATGAACTCAACGAGGAAATGCTCCATGAAATCAGCCGTGTAATTCAACGAAGGCCGGTCAGAAAAGCCGAGGCCCGGCCAGTCAACTATGGTGGCCTGAAAGTTGACTTTTCCTTCCCGGTTGACCAGGTCGCTGGCGACGGCGCGCCACTCCTCGACCGTGCTGACGTCTGATATCGTGGGCACCATTAAGATGGATTTCACGTTTGTTGGGGATTTGGGGGGGAGGGATTCGTAATGGATGGAGATAAATTGGCCGTCGTACCATCTCCATTTCCCCGTCTGATTGAAATTCTGAATTAATTCGGGTGGAAAGAAAAGATTGGTTGGTGTATTGTTGAAATTGAATTATACCTTTGAAGGAGGAGGAGGAGTTCGTACAGCGGAAGAGATGCATCGGATTTGGGTAGGAGAAATTCGGGATTTGGAGAAGAGAGGGGATGTGGATGGAGTGCGAGAGAGATACAGCGAAGAAGCACAGTGCGCCATTAGAGTGAGTACCTCTGTTTTCGTTCGTTTTCTTCTTTTTTATGAGCTTCAGTTGAGTTATGTTACGAGTGTGGCGTGTGTTTCCATTTGGTTGTTTTGTGTCCACTTTTTTATGAGAGGCCTTTGATATTTTCACATTATTATGGGCCATACTTTTATTAACAGGCCTTACAGCCTAACTTATAATGGGCCTGTATAGAAAAAGACCATTATTAGAATTCTGCCTTATTATTTAATAAAAACACCTAAATTATTATTATTATTTTATTTTATTTTATTTTTGAATTGTAAAAACACCTAAATTATTTCACGGGCTAATAAGAGAGATCTTCTCTTCTTCTTTTTTTAGTAATATGTAAATTATATATAATGTTTTATTTTGCTAGAGATATGGAATGTAAATATTTCTCATGAAAGAGTGCTTTATTTTCCAAGAGATGTAAGGTAAATATTTCTCATGAAAGACTGAGAAAATGGTTCTAGTCTTGGCAATGCCGTAATTTTGGGTTCTTGAAAAATTGTTTGGAATTTTTTTTGTGTTTTAGTGGGATGAATTTTGAGATTTTCAAAACTTAACAAATAAGTAAGAAAAGTTCTTCAAACGGTCACAAGTCATAACCACCGTATCATGACAAGAAGTGCACCTCATGTAAATTTACATCTCACCTAAATTCTTTCCCCAACGGAATTACCACTTAAACAAAATAAAAGCCCTTTATTTACTATAGCTTAATCAATTCCGTAATAAAGTTGATTTTATTTTATTATTTAAAACAATATGATCCAACTGAAAATTCGAATATACAACAGTCAAATCCTTTTCACTAATGCGTGTAATACAAGAATTAATCTCCCCATTTCGAAAGTTACTTGTTTGATTTCAAATTCTTAATCACAATCACAAGGGTACTTTAAAAAAACTTGTAGAACAATTAAAACCTTTTCCAAATTCTCATATCATGAAGAAAACTTGTAAATTACCCAAATAAAAAGAGGTGGAGTTAGCTGCTCGTTTAGCATCAAAAAACGACATGCATAGAACATTTCGACTTATCAACCTTTCTATCACCTGACGTTATATGTTTACATTTGACTTGTGTAATTTATTTTTTAATGGAATTTTGGAAATACAAAATATACACAAAAGAGGCAATTTAATTGCGCTTATATAAGTAAATTACGTTAATATGAAAATACTGATATTTTTAAATAAATCATGTTTACATACAATATTTTTTCTGAACAAACTTTTGTGAGCTTGTTATCGATTCAAAATTTGTATTCTGAAGCAATTAAAAGATGTTATGTTCATTCATATTCTTAAAAATATGTCATATTTTTTACTCAAAGAAAATGTATCATATTGTTTCACTCAATTTTAGCATGTTGCTCTTTCTCAAAAAAAAAAAAATTTAGCACGTTGCTTTGTTTATATAACTAACTAATTTAAAAAAAATTGGATAAAAAATCTAACTATTTCCACTTATCCGATAATATATGTACAAATTATGAGTTAATATTACACGTGCGTGATGTAATAATAAAAATCTCAAGAAAAATGATAATGGATGGCTCATATGTTTGTGATTTATTTGGTGTTGCTTTAGTGCTGAAACAACTCACCGATTTAATTCCAAGTTCCAATTGCAATCCATAAAGAAAATTTGTCCTTTGCACATCAGATATATTCCTTCTTTAATTGTCACAACATTTCATTTTCTTTGACAAATGACTCACGAAGGACTTAAAAAAGGAACAAATGACTCACAAATGTTTTTTAAGGATTAGCATTTGATATTTAAGGATTAACATTTAATATTTTTATAAATAATTTGGATTATATAATTATTTATCTGATAAGTATACCAATATAGCATAGAATGTTTTATAACAATAATCCTATAGAAAGCAAAAATTCCTGACTACAAAAGAGAACATTTTCTTAAAATAAGGCCAAAACAGACAAAAAAAAACCTTCATAAATATTAGAAAGGATCAAAAAAATTCTTTCTAATAATAAAATTCGGCTGAGAGCGTGTTGGTTGAGACAATACAGTCGACAGATTAGAAATTATTTCTTTCTTTCCTTCTATTTTTCTTTCATATTTTCTTTGATTTCACATTGTGCTACACCTGTTGTGTGAACACCTGTGAGCTATATTGTTTCATGACTTTGTCAAGTTTTACCGAGACCTATAATAGTTGGGCTATTTAGAAAAGAAATCTGACTTGTAATAAACAGAATAAGAAAATTTTCTAAAGATTTTATTTATATGATGACAATTATAATAATGGAATAAGTTTAGGGTCTTATGTAAATATATGATCAATGTACAAAATTTCTTATTTTTATTTCTTTTATCAATATCAAATTTTGAACCCCTGGACCCCTTTAATATTGTAGCCTGTAGGATACAATTTTTTTAATTCTCTCCCATTTTTTTATCTTTTTAATTTCAATTGTTTTGCAATAACTTATTTAAGACCAGCTATATTATGGATATATTAAATTTCTTCTTCTTATTAGATTCCAACTGTATGTTGAAATTGAAATCTTATATATATAAAACAGCTATATTCTTTTTTTCTAAAAATCAAATAACAATTTTATATGAAGAATACTTTTGGCGGGAGATCTCAACCGTTCTCAAACTTGATTGTTGAAGTTGGTAACTAGAGAATAATTTTATATGAAGAATAATTTTATTAAGATAATAATCATTCCATTATTTAATTAGGGACATGACGTGACAAACAGTTGACTGTTGAAGTTTGGTAACTGGAGACTGTTAGCAAATAAAATGGCGGATGACTTGGCTCAGGCTAAGTTTGATTAGGATGATGTGGACATATTAGAAAAAAACACATCATCAATAGTATTTGATACTAATAATAATTAAGACCCATCATCTTAATTAACTTCACAAAACAATTAAACTATTTTTGTGAGTTTCGATCATCCATCAATTTATCAGATACAAGATGAATGATTTGTAACATGATGAAAGATAATCTCACTATTACAGTATTACATGAAAAATATAATATACAATATACGTGATTGAGCTCCAACTTATAAGGCTTAAAAAGTCATTTTTACACTAAAGATTGAAATAATCATCATAAAGATTAAGTATGAATTATGATAATGTAACTAAATGAGTATAAAACAAATTTTATTGATTTAGTTTTTTAACTGCAATTAGGTCGTGGGTCCACATCTCCAATTGGTCAGCACAAACCGTGTTTATAAAGCCAAATAGCAAAACTAATACAAAAATAAAAATGGAATTTGACATATTACTATTACAATTTTTCGCTAGAAAAAACATCCACATCATCTGCTAAGACATTTCCTAAACATCACCATCATATTTTTTTGTACATTTTCAGTTGAATGACAATATTCTTATTTTTGCGCATCAATTTTTTTATATATTTATTGTATCTTTTTATATGTTAATATATATATATATATATATATGATGACTAAATAACTTGTATAAGCAAAATTTGGATTTTGCTTGTGATTAAAATTCATCAAAAATTCAAATTTCAACTGTACGGATGTAATATATATGTTTTGAAATGATGTAGATTAATTTTCACAAAAATCGGAATATTATATCATTGCCATCATGTATCATCAAAACTCATCAAAATATATATAATATGTATTATATATATTTTGATGAATTTTGATAATATATGATGGTAATTATATAATATTCTGATTCTTGTGAAAATTAATCTACAACATATTCAAAACATATATATTCCATCCGTACGGTTGAAATTTGAATTTTTGATGATATATATAGTATTTTGGTCTCAAGCAAAATCAGAACTTTACTTGTACAAGTTATATATATATAATATTATATCTATCAGTATACTAGTGATGTTGGTGACAAATAAACTGGTAGTAATCTCTTTTTGCTAATATCGTTTTTAAAGGAGGTTGTGAAGTTGAGGAACAAAATTCATGGTAAATAGGCCTTAATACACTGAGGTGCAATATGTGACAATTAGGTTTTATGAGGGCAAATGAGTAAAAAACAGGGGAAATGAGTAACGAGGAGACATCTAATGGGGGTTTAAAGTAAGAACAAAAATATTTGTAGATTGTTATTTTATCTTCTAATGAAGCTTTAATCATGATGAAAACTTTATAACCACATGATTATTTTATAAAGAGAAAAAGGGGCTCTTAAAGGTATAATTTTGGGTCATACATATTAACCCCCGAATCTTATTAGAAATATCTACACTCAGGCCGACATATTATTCTTTCAAAAAGCATTATGTTTATAATCAATAATAAAAACAGTAAGTGCTAAATCATATAATCATGTGAAATAGATGAATAGTTAATTCACACAAATTATTCTTAACAATTAAGATTTAATAACAAGAAATATATATTATTATTCGCTTAGCAACTAATTATGCAAGAAAAGAAATTTATTTCTATGAACATATTATAGTAATTTACTTTTCACTTACATAGAGTAGATATTCATAATTTGTATTCTTATTATTTCCACAAAAAATACATACGTGTATAGAAAATTATAATAATAGATTCTTGGAAAATGTGATATCATAACGGCACTGTAGCATGACGGATCACAACGGCACTATAAATATATTGTTTTTGTACTTTTATATACTATTTTACCATTTTTATATAATGTTTTGTCATTTTATATACTGTTGTTTATTTTTTGTGTGTGTTTTTTATTTTTTTTACTTTTATATACAGTTTTTAAATTTTATATATTGTGTCTCCATTTTATATATTGTTTTCACTTTATATATATATATTGTTATTATAAATTAAATTATATACACCGTTATGTATATATTATTATTAGAAAATAAATTATATATACTATTATTAGATTCGTTATAATCCGTCGTGTTACAATATTGTGTGGTGATTTATCAAATCCTTTTGTCTTGTACATACATTTTCATTTATTTCAATTTGTCAATTTCAGGCCCATTATTAGTGGTGGTGGGGTCATATCAAACTCTTATCATCTAACCTTTTATTTCCATATTAACTTATTCCACCAAACTATAAATGAATATTAGACCAAATTGAAATATCATTTCCTATATTAGTCATCAAATCACCAATTAATTCAGTGAGATTTTCACCTTTCCATCTCTTTAACGATTTCCTTATGCTTGAAAGGGAAATATATGATTTTCACCTAGACCTTTAGAATATCCTTATTTACACGCATATATCTTTGTACAACAACTGATATATACGGAAATTTGAAGGATAAATATGCAAATATACTACAACAGGTATAATGAAATTTGAAGGGCAAATATGCAAATATACCCTTTACATATCTGTGGTTCTCCTATTCTGGTCCTTGCTCTGCTTTCTCAAACCACACCTCATATATCTCATCAAATATATATTTTATTTAATTTTTAGGTGTGACTCCACTCTCTCCTCCTTTCTCAAGTCTCAAATTTACAAAAACAAATTCATAATTCGAATGATTATTTTTGTTTCTCACTCGCTTGTCGTGTTTTCTTTGTCTCTCTTACTGAACAGAGAGGTGAGAAGTCTT